>OZ025294.1:265309299-265909299 GCA_964019185.1 Maratus speculifer | reverse complement strand
AATGCATATTTTTGAAATGTTTTTAATGGACGTATATGAAAACTTCTATTCATAATAAATGAACCTGTATTGTTTAGTCTTGAAAAAATAATTTCAAATATACCTAAAAAAAGTGTTGAATTAAGCAAAGCAGAGATTTATTATTAAAAATTTAACTAGCTTCAAAAGCACTTTACCTCATTTTTTTATATTAATATACTAGAGTTGGTGGCCCCACTGCCTTCGAAAAAAGAATGCAATACCACAACCAAAATGGTTCCAATGGTAACAACTTGTGTAATCATCAAACAATCCAAAAATTGTTCTGAGTTGCATAACTTCAGATATACAACCACGTCCCTACCAAATCTTGTAGCTCTGGCCACAGCGATCGCTTCAGAACACACCACACCCACATACACACACATACTTCTCACTCCCATCGATGAACAGTCATTCTATTCAAAAACATAAATTCAGTTATCGTCGATTGTTTTTCATGAAACCATGGAGAAAATCACTCAGTTTGTGCACGGGATAACCCTAGTAGTGTTGTTGATTATATAGTATATGAAGTATTTTTTTATCCGATATGTATCTCAACTTAGCGTTTCAATAGGCATATCATTAAAAAATATAGTTCTAAAATTCGAAATACAAATATCAAAAATAAAAGGCAAAATCATTAGAGTTTCAAAATTGAAGTTATTATTATTATTTTTTTTTTATCATAAACTGTTGTAACCCTTTTATTTTCTTTTTTCCATTTTAGAGTCCAAATAATCAACATTAGTTTGATTATTGGATGTCAGCATTAATGGTTCTCTATATGTAAGGTGACAGTAATTAAACTGACAGTACTTAGCCTGTTCTGCAGAACAATCTAATGACGTGAATGAAGATAAAATTTGTAAGATTATTAAATAAAAGAAACGACGCAGGATTCTGCAAAAAAAAAAAAAAAAAAAAAAAAAAAAAAAAATCATTTCTAAAAGTCATATTTCGGGGATATAGAGCGCTGTATTTTTCAGAAATCCTTCGTCCTTTCTCATGTATGATCCTCTTACGGATTTTGATTCCACTCTTGCAAAGAGATTGCGCTTGAAAAAATACGCAAATAACTGTCAGTTTAAAGTTTAATGGCTATCTTAAGGTCTCTATAATCTATAAACTGGCCGCACTGAGGTGTTTTGTATGAACAAATTGCAAGAATAGATCAAAATTTTGTAGGATTAAACATTAGAGGGAACGAAGGGTTAAAAGAAAGAAAATATATAATTCCAAAAGTCATAGCTTATGGAGGCATGTAGCGCTGTATATCTATCTATCTATCTATCTATCTATCTATCTATCTATCTATCTATCCATCTCTCTCTCTCTCTCTCTCTCTCTCTCTATATATATATATATATATATATATATATATACAGAGTGTCCAGCAAATAACACCCTGATTTCAAAATTAAATTTCTCAAAAACAAAGATCGATAGTAATATGCGGTAAACGGTTTTTTCATTAGGTAAGCTGTAAAAATCTCATATAGAAATTTCAAACAGTGAATATTTTGAAAAAATCGCGTTCTGATTGCATAGAATGCTTTGATTTGCCATTGTTCTTGTTTTAGATTGCCTACAAAGAAATAATTTTTCAACTTACAGTGCAATATTTAAAAAAAAATTTTGAAGTAAATTTTTCGAATTTCGAAATTTTAAAAATTTAATTTAATAAAACTATGAAATATGGCACTTTAAGCCGAAAAACACATACTCTGGCAGCAATCAAGAAAAAAGTCAAATCAAAGCATTCGTTGCAATCAGAACACAATCTTTTCAAAATATTTTCCGTTCGAAACTTTTGTATAAGATTTTTACAGCTTACCTGATAAACAAACCGTTTACTGCATAATTCTACTGATCTTTGTTTTTGAGAAATTTAATTTTGAAATCAGGGTGTTATTTGCTAGACACCCTGTATATACTTTTTTTCACAGAACCCCTCTTTCTGTATTGTGCAACCATTCTGAAAAATTTAGCTTCTTTCGCGCAATTAGATCATGCTGTAAAACACAAGAGGATAAATAAGTTTAATAGATAACTTAAGATGGCTATAACACTACCTAACATAAAAAATGTTTCGGGCTCAAAAATAGTTGTTTCCGAAGTATTTTGTTTCGCTAAACACGAAAATCAACATAAAAAGTTGAGATTAGCTCTTGTTTTCAAGATAGGAGCCAACTTGAGAAATCCTATTATGACTGTTATATAGGAAATCGAATGTTCGGATGTTGGTTCTCCTAATAGTAATTCTCCTCAACTGCATTCTCACTGTAGAATCTTTTTCACATTCTTTTTCCCCCATCAGCCATTCGGCCAGTTCCTTACTTGGCTAATCTGCCAATTTCTGAACCATCTAAAATTATGAGATTGAAGAGGAATCACTAGATCTGGGATTTCCCATAGACCAGAATTCGAAGCAGAAGATTTGAACGAGTCTCACAGACTAAATCAGACAGACTTGAATGATCTCGTGAGAGATCTTGACTTGCTAAAGGAGAAAGCAGAGCTTCTGGCATCAAGACTGAAGCAATGGCACTTATTCCAAGCAGAAGTTAAGATCACAGAATACAGGACTCGTCACAAGAATCTTCTTCATTTCTTTGAGAAGAAAGATCAAGTTGTTGCTTGTACTAATGTTAAAGGTTTGATGAGTTCCATGAACATAACTCATGATCCGCAAAAGTGGGGGTTATTTATAGATTCTTCCAAACTTAGTTTGAATGCAGCTTTGCTACACAATGGCAACATTATCCTTCCATTCCCACATGACATTCCGTTCACATGCAGGAAATTCTCGGAAATGTGAAATTACTTCTCGAGTCAATCAAATACTAGGATCATAATGGCAGATTTGTGGCTAACTTGAAAGTAATCGATTTACTCTAATTAGGCTATATCAAGTAATGGTGTTTTCTGTGTTTGTGAAACAATCAAGATAGTAACTCTCACTACATAAAAGACATATGGCCTTCAAGAAGGGAGAGAGACTAAAAAGAGCCTCTGGTTGATCCAAAAAAATTCTGCTTCCACCCCTGCACATTAAGCTGGGATTAATGAAGAACTTCGTGAAAGCCATGAACAAGGATGGAGAGGCTTTCCATTACCAAGCGAATTTTCCAAGACTGAGTAAATCAAAGGTTAAAGAGGGAATCTTTGTGGGCCCTCAAATATGCAAAATAATGAAGGATTCTGCTTTTGATAAAGTTTTGGAAGGGAAAGAGAAAGCACCTGGGAAGCCTTGAAAGGTGTGATACGAGGATTTCTAGGCAACAGAAAAGCCGAGAATTACCAACAGTTGGTGAAAGAACTCCTACAAAAGTACCATAACCATGGATGCAACATGCGTCTGAAACTTCATTTACTCCACTCCTATCTTCATTTTTTCCCTAAAAACTGTGGAGCTGTAAGCAGTGAGTATAGTAAAAGGTTTCACAAAGATATCTCTGTAATGGAACGATGATATCAGGATCGTTAAGATGAATCAATGCTGGCTGACTACTCCTGGACTGTTACAAGAGATTCTTGACATACAAGAAGCAATTCTAAAGGAAATTTTTGCAAGAATAGGCTAGAAACAACCACTGCTCTCTGAAAAATGAACATTGTTTAATGGAACATGCCTATTGAATTGTATTTATAACATAGGATTTTTTTTCTTCTTCAATTTGCTTCTGCAATCGATGTGAAGGATGTTGTGTGTCTTTCTCCAGTGGGCTGTATTGTATCTTGAAAACAAGAGCTAATAAAAAAATTTCTTTTACATATTCGTTTTTTTCAACCCAAAATTAGTAAAAATTGACTATCTAGAACCAGGAAACTGATAAAAATATTTTTTTTGTTGGCTAGTGTAATCTAAGTGACATCACTCCCGCGTGTTTTTTGAGACGAACATATTGTGAGAATAAAGCCAAACTCTCTAGGATGATTAAACATTAGAGGGAATGAAGGATATTTTGAAAGAAATAATTCCAAAAGTCATAAGTAGTATGTAACGCTGTTTTTTTTTTTTTTTTTTTTTTTTTTTTTTTTTTTTTTTTTTTTTTTTTGTATTATACAATTATTTGATTCATTATTGCAATTAGATCGCGCTTCAGAACACATACGGATAACAATAGCTAATCTTAAAGTGGCTTTAATCTAACTGACAGCCCTCGGCATGTTTTCTCGAGAAAATAAATCGCCAGAAAGGAGCCAAATTATGTAGGAACGAAAAATTTTTCGATAAGAATAGTCCCGAAAATCATCGCTAAATAGATCTGTGCCGCAGTTTTTCTTTTTCGTAGACTCTTCTTCCTTTATATTGTTTAATCATTCTAGAAAATTTGATTTTATTATCGCAAAGATCACACTACAAAACACAGGTAGATAACTATCATTTTATTACCTTACTAGCTACCATAAAATGGCGTTAATTAAACTGACAAGACTAAGCGTGTTTTGTGGCTCGATTTTATTCCCAAAATTAAGCCAAATTTTGTAGGATGATTATACAAGATAGGAAACAGAGGATGAAAACAATACCACAGCAATAGGATGACAACAGATGAATGGGATTTAACGAATGTTTTAAATTGAATGAAGTGGCATAAGTAATAAACTTATTAATCTAATCAGTAATAAATGCGTTCATAAAAAATAATAAAGAACCAATTGTCAATATTTTACTGGAATATTTTAAATTTGTAAGCAGTATCTAACTTTTAACAAGTATATATGCTTACCCTAAAGAAAAGTAAAAGAAAAAACTTAAAAATACTACATGTCACATTAATATTGGAATTTTTTACTGTAACATAAAGTTATAGTAACTCTGATTCAGCTGTAAAAGAATACACCAATGAGCGGAACCGTTAAGGGGGTCTGCCACTCATGTCGCACAAGCTTCTTGCTAATATTAAACCCATGGAAGTGATATGCATTCTTATTTTTTTAATATCTTCTTCGAAAATTAATATTTTTGACTTTTTTTTCTGTGTGATTTTTTTAAATGAATGTCTTTTTTGATCTTAGTTGCCAAAATACTTCTAAAATATGTGTTTAATTCAATATTTTCTGTTTTAAAATCGTACGTGTTGAGAGTAAGATTTAAACATTTCAGATAAAATTAAGCGTAGATTTTAAAAATATTTTGGAAATTGACATTAAAAGAGAGATCCCTTTAAGAAGAAAATGCGAGAAAATACTGACAAAAATATGAATTTCCGTATGAGATGTTTTAATATTAATAATACCATCCACTCTCATATCTTTAACATCAGTGAGGATAATTTGAGATATGACTGCTCTTAAAAGGCTACTGCATTCAACCAAAAACTCACACTTGCCAATATTAATCTCAAAGTTTTAAAGATGCTTAGATTGAAAAGTAATATTTTTAAGTGATTTTATTATTATTATTATTGGTTAACTGAGATCGATCTCAATAAATGCTGTTTTTTCTTTTTTGATTTTGCTTACAGGTTTTCGTTATTCGGCTATTTTATTTTTGGGATTGTTTTTAAGGTTTCATATTTTAAAAGTGAAAAAATAACTATTATACGATCACTTCTGTGTCTGTCTGTCATAACCATTTACTTATAAAATATGGAACGTGGAAAATTGAAATTCGGGGAAGTAATAAAGATATTCACCCACATATTTACAGAACATTAATAAACATATTAAGGGAAAATTTCGGAGGTTCCCAATTGAGTTACTTGAAAAAAAAATTCTTTGTGTATCGTGAAAGAAACGCTAAACTCAAAAATACATGTTTTTTTTTTTTTGTTTTTTTTGTTTAGGTTTTATATTTTTAGAGAAATTGTCGAAAATGTAATACGAAAATATCTCCCTTCTCCTCCCCCCCCCCCCACACCTGTTTCCGAATCTACTGAAACTAAAATATGAACAAATTAGAACTAGTAAACGCTAATTTAAACCTTGAAGGAAAACTATAGCGAATCATATTCTTTGAGAAAAGCGCATTTTCCCGTAATATACAAATTTCGATTTGAAAGCATTCAGCAAAAATTTTGAGAAGTGCTAAGAGTACCTATCGGGGCAGAAGTAAAAGGAAAAAAAAAACATTGTGGATAATGATTTTCGAAAAAAATTGTCGATAATTAGTCGTGATATTAAACTTTAAAGACACGGACGGTTTGGAGATACTTAATGACAGGGGCATTGTACTGTAAACACCATCGCTTTTAAAGCCTTGGCAATAAACGTGAATGATGATATATTTGTGTATTACAATGCCCAGTATCAGGATAATAGCAATACACGTGACATCGTTAAAAACAGACTAATTTAATTACAATTAATAACAAATATGGGATTCGCGACCAGTTGAGTGGATCTCTCAATACTCCTTCTCTGTCTTTAAAAGTTAATTAAAACCTTATTTTGAAAAACACGGCACGAATCAAGGCGTCATTGCGTGCTCCTTTCCAGATGCGCTTAGCACAATGCCAAGTTTAAACTTTGATCAAGGGTTTTCTTTTAAATAGATTGTAAAAAGAAATGTTTATTAATAGTTAAATTTAGTTTTACAGAGTATCGAGTGAAGTTTACAGATGCTTTAATTTTATTGTCAGTACCAAATTAAACTCATCATAAACAAATTTGTATAAGATTCGAAAAAAACGAGTTTACAGAATAGCAATAATTAATGCACTATATGGCCAAAGGTGACCGGAAACTTGCGATTTTACACATTTAACCTCTAAATTAGACCTCTAAATGCGTGTAATACTCGTAATGGATTGTTTATTTCAAATCAAAGCATTAAAAAAATGCAAAGAAAATCGAAACAATAAACAAGTTTTTCTAGTGTCAAACTCAGCTGGCTAATGAAAAAAGGATCATTTAAAAATGTTGAAATGCAAACGAGGTACATTAAAAAAAATGTCTGCCAAAAAATTAACATTAGCGAGCAGATATTTTAGCATAAGTGAAGTGGTCCTTGCAAATCAAGGCGTTAAAAAAATAGGAAAGATTGGGTGAATTTTCTCGCACAGACAAAGTAATACAAAAATGAAACAAAATGTAATCAAGCGGTTTACCGAATAATTAAACTTATAACATTTTCGCTGTAGCAAAACGCACCCAAGTAAGTCGTCTAAATGCAATAATACACAAAATGATTTTTTTAAAGATGAGTCATCGTTCTTGCGTGAGAGTGATATGTTCTAAACTTTTCAAAAAATCGTTTAAAAAAATTACAGTTAAATTTCAGATACATATAGATATAGAACATTAACCATATCGATGTTTTACCAGAAAATTCATATCATTTATTACAAAAGAGAAGGAAAAAGACCTTTGATTATTGCTTTTTGAATGACATGCACGGTTTACTCCTGAAAATTATCTACGTCTCTATCAAATATATATATATATATAATTTTTACTGAAATAAAATAATTTTCCATGCTAGAATTCGAAACAACAGCGATGGCAACAAAAGGACGAACTTAATAAATGATGCAACTCGAAGAGGGAGGGCATCTATTAGTGATCGATGGAGCTTTTTGATTTAATGGCAGAGTGCCCACCATTTTTATTTTGAAACGAAATACCTGTTCCTCGACTCCCTCAATATACTTTTTTATCTTCAAAGAATTTTTATTCTTCCAGAACGTGCCCTGCCGATTGCGGCGAGGCAGACAGGTGTGTTTAATGACGGTTATTTATTTTTCAAAGCTTTTATGTTTCGTCTTGAATTTTTTATTGCGATTTTTTTTTAAATGTGAGAAAAATTCTTTTTAGAACCGTTTATTTTATTTTTGTTAGGAGTTGGATAAATATTAAAAAATGGTAGATAATGGTATGTTGCTATGCTAACTCGCTTGCACACGAATGTAATTTTTAGCCGAAAAGATATTAATAACTGTAATTTATCTTTACATTTCTGTTTTGCCTTCTTTTAAATTTTTATTATCTATTAGAAATTATTCTAGCAAAAATAGAATGGCTGTGTGCATTGCAGATTTAATTTGATGGTTTTGTGCTGTGTAAGGTAAAGTTGTTTTCTAGATTTTATTTATGTTATGTTATTTTTGTTGAATGTTTTTTTGGTAGAAATAAAAAGTATGATGTTTTTATGATAGCAGGAGTAGATAAGTGCTGTGTAAGAAAAGGAATACCTAAGATCATTGTGCCTAAATGCGACAAGGTTTTTTATGCATTAAGCATCGATTATGAAACGCTTTCCAACACTATCGGAATATTGTTAAGAAATTTACTTTTTGAAACATCAGTGTAGAGTGCAAGATACAATAAAGCGCAATCGGAGATAAAATCATGCTATTAGCATAATTTATAAAACGATTTCCAACACTATCGGATTATTGTATAGAAATTATTTTTTTAGAAACCAGTGTAGAATAAAAGATAATCAACAGAACAACAAAACATAAAATCGTGCATTAAACATTGATTATGTAATGCTTTTCAACACTATCGCAATACTATTGAGAGATTTCATTCTTGTGCATACATCGGAATGAGATAACTATATAAACATAAAAAACACATATATATTACAGCACAGTAAAAGTTTCATGCTTAATGCATAATTACAGACCATTGCTGGCAATGTATACGAATTCTTTCATACACCCCTGTATATGAACTCCACACCTCGTAATACATTAAAATGCATATCGAAATTGAAAAGACTTTGACTCATAGTCACTGCAATAAGTGAACGATAATAACGTAAATATTATTTAAAAAACTCATTTTTTTATTTGTTCTATTTTTGCAAGGAGAAAATAATCGATTCGTAAAAATTTTAAAATCCTCGTTTTCGACGGATTTATACACTTTTGGGTACTTTTGGTAAATTTATACACTACAGTACTAGAAATAAGATGTTACAAGATGTCTGTCTTTGAGTCTTTCTGTATGTATGATTCCACTCTATTACTTTCAAAATTGGTTTCCACTCTATCTCCAGAACTAACAAATGAAATTTAATAAAAATTTAGATTCAATTAGTCCCTATTATAAACTATTGCGGCTTACGTTTTGATGTAAATCACTTAACAGGTGGTGCAACTATGCTACTTTTTTCGCGACTTCAGAAATAGCTATATCTTAAGAACAAATGGACGGGTTTTTTTTTAAACTTCAGATTCCGTTACTCAGTAATATAATGCTGTGCTGGTTACTTTCTGGTGTAAATCGCAAAACAGAGGACGCTGCTGTGAGACATTATTCTTCATTATTGCAATAGCTCTATATCAAGAGCTGATTGACGAATTTTTATCAAAAATCTGATTCAATTTTTTTTAATATAAATTAGTGCTGTTTAGCTTTTGGAATAAATTACTCAACAGACTGCACTGTTATCAAGAATTTTTTTTAGATTTCTGCAATGGTTCTATCTCAACTAACGCACTGATTTTCAACAAACTAACATGACATAATTTGTATTGATAAGATTTTAGTATTATTCACTTAACCGGTAGCTTTGCTATGCTTCATTTTTCAGGAAGAATTAATATGTATGAGATAAAAGAAAATTTTGGGATTGCCACATCCGACTAGTTCATACAAGGCACTGATAAGTCTAAATTAGAAATTTTAATGAAATGCATCACAAACGATTTTCTCCCTAGACTATAAATATAAATTTTTTGTGCGCCCCTGTAACCTAAATATAACTGATACACACTTCATTTTCAATAGTGAACAAACTATTGCGAACCCCATTAAACCTATAGAAATTACCTGTTAATTTCATTATAAACTTGCGAGTTACAGAAAGATGGACAAACCAAATTTACAAACACTTCTCAATATGTTGGAAAAATGTTTAAAAGTCTACATTTCCCTTTTTCTCGTTTCATTTCGGTAATTCGTAAAAGAATGCTACCACTGCAGTTCTTGGAATTCTGCTGTATAATTTATTACGAGTGCATAATAAAACATGATTCACGATGCATCTAGGAATAAGAACCTAATAAAAATTGGCTCGGGTTGCAATAGCAACAGTTGTCATATCAGTCCTAATGTCTGAATAATTTATAAGCATACGTGTGACGTCTTCGCTCGTGGATTTGTAAATATGAAATATTTCTTTTCCTTCTTTTGCTATTCTGTCCGCATCCAGAAAATTCTTTTCAAAAATTGTAAGAATTAGTATGCTTTGTTTCATAAAATACGATCTTTGCTGGGGAAAAGTTAATAAAAACATGTAAATAAATTAAGAAAATAAATTGTACGTTTTAGGTTGGAAAAAATGAGATCGACAGTGCATATTCAATAAAAAAAGAAAAGGGAGGAATTAAAATTGATGAACAAGTCGCTTTTCAAGAAGAAATGCTTATTTATTTGTGAGAGGAAAGCTCTGAAATAACCGAAGTGATTTCACTCCTTCTTTTGCTCTGATAATGAAGATAGTATTTGCTGAAACTTAGGCTTAATTTTTTCCGGATACCAATACTCTATCTTCCGATGGCGTGCAAGAGCAAAAAAACTTCTAAAGCTACTAGGACTATGGTACTGTTGACGCTAAAATTTTGGCACGGTGGTTACTTTGAAGATGTAAATACTTAGTAAGAATTTTTTTATAAAATTCTCATATCATACATTAAAAAGAGTGAAACAGAAAATTTTCTAGAATTACAATTACTCGAGAGTTAAACATGGAAAATCCTCTGTTTTTTTTTTTTTTTTTTTTTTTTTTTTTAAGTTTCTTCCCCTTAATCCTGGTATTAACGCTTCAAAGGAAATAATTGACTAAACTACTACTTTCTAAAATTCCGATACCTTTGTAATTGTTAAGTCTAGAAACTTTATAAAATCAGTATAAACATACTATTTCAAATGAAAATCAAATTTCAAAAATTATTTTAATTGCTTATAGGCGTTAATACCAACCTAGTGAAAAAGATTCCATGCCGGGAGTCGAACCCGGGCCATCAGTATAGCGCACTGACGTCCTACCGACTAAACCACATGTAACGACAACCAGAATGGAACTTTCTCACTATTATGTGTTGGCAAGGCTACATTCGCAGCACAAGATGGAATATATTCCGTGAGCCACCGATCTGGGGCAAACACAGAACTCAAATAGAACCAGCAGGAATATATTTCATCTTGTGCTGCGAATGTAGCCTTGCCAACACATAATAGTGAGAAAGTTCCATTCTGGTTGTCGTTCCATGTGGTTTAGTCGGTAGAACGTCAGTGCGCTATACTGATGGCCCGGGTTCGACTCCCGGCATGGAATCTTTTTCACTAGGTTGGTATTAACGCCTATAAGCAATTAAAATAATTTTTGAAATTTGATTTTCATTTGAAATATTGTATTCAAGGCGAATTTTCTCTCTGGAAAAATTTCCACGTATTAATAAACATACTAGTTACAGAAACATGGATAAACCAAATTTAGAAACTTCTCATGAATAAACCACTTCTCAACTACGTTGGAAAAATTTTAAAAAATCTACCTTTCCCTTCTTCTCGTTTTATTTGGGTAATTCGTAAAAGGATGCTACCACTGCAGTTCTCGGAATTATGATGTATAATTTATTACGAGTGCATAAAATAAGCATGATTCACGATACATCTAGGAATACCAACATAATAAAAATTGTCTCGGGTTGCAATGGCAACAGTTGTCATATCAGTCCTAATGTCTGAATAATTTATAAGCATACGTGTGACGTCTTCGTTCACGGATTTGTAAATATGAAATGTTTATTTTCCCTCTTTTGCAATTCTGTCCGTATCTATAAAATTCTTTTCAAAAATTGTTAGTGTTAATATGCTTTGTTTCATAAAATACAGTTTTTGCGAAGAAAAGATTGATACAAATATAATTATATAACATAATTTAATTAGGGAAATAAACGGTACATTTTAGGTTAGCGAAACATGAGATCAACAATTCATATTGAATGAAAAAAAAGGAGAGAAATTAAAATTGATTAATAAGTTAATACTTTTAAAGAAGAAATGCTTATTTATTTGGGAGAGGAAACCTCTGTAACTACCTAAATGATTTCACCCTTTCTTTTGCTCTAATAATGAAGATAGTATTTGCCGAAACTTAGGCTATATTTTATCCCGATACCAATAATCTGTCTTCTGATGGCATACAAGATCAAAAATTTTGGAAATTTTGCGCGGTGGTTATTTTGAAGATGTAAATACTCAGTAAGAATTGTTTATAAAAATCATATATCATACATTAAGAAAGAGTAAAACAACAGAAAACTTTACAGAGTTACAATTACTCGAGAATTAAATATGAAAAAGCCTTTCAGTCTAATGATAATGATAGTCTCTGGTTTTAAATAAAGGTCTTCAAGGGAAATAATAGAGTAAAGAACTTTCTAAAATTCCGATACCTTTAGAATTGTTAATTCTAGAAATATGAAATTTTATAAATTTAGTATAAACATGCCAGTTATAAAACATGGACAGACCAAATTTTCAGATACTTGTTGGAAAAATGATAAAAAATCTACCTTTTCCTTCTTTTCGTTTTATTTCGGTAATTAGTAAAATGATGCTGACACTGCAGATCTTGGAATTCTGCTGTATACTTTATTACGAGTGCATAAAATAAGCATGATTCACGATACATCTAGAAGTACGAACATAATAAAAATTGGCTCGGGTTGCAATAGCAACAGTTGTCATATCGGTCATAATGTCTGAATAATTTATAAGCATACGTGTGTCGTCTTCGTTCGCGGATTTGTAAATATGAATTATTTATTTTCCCTCTTTTGCAATTCTGTCCGCATCCAGAAAATTCTTTTCAAAAATTGTAAGTATTAGTATGCTTTGATTCATAAAATAAGGTTTTTGCGAAGTTAGAGAAAGATGAGATCGACAATACATATTTAATGGGGAAAAAAAAGCAGGGGGAATTTAAATCATGAACAAGTCTGTGCTAATATACTTATAAAGAAGAAATTTTTATTTGTTTGTGAAAGAAAATATCTGTAACTACCGAACAGATTTCATACTTTCTTTTGCTCTAATAATGAAGATCGTATTTTTTCAAACATAGGCCCTTTACCTCGGTAAGTACTTTTAAAACGTAAAATACTTAATTTAAAAATCTCGAAGTTAAAAAGGTGAAAATGGAAATTTTCTGGAATTACAATTACTCGGGAATTATCTAAGAAATATGTAAAAGGCCTTTCAATTTAATGATAATGGCAATCTCTGTTTTAAAAAAAATGTCTTTTTTTTTAATACCGAGTACCAATATTTGAAAGGAAATATTAGAGTAAAGAACTTTCTAAAATGCTGATGCCTTTGGAATCGTTAAGGCTAATTTTACATTGTATTTATTTTAAAACGTAAATTTTCGTCATAATGATGAAGATTATAATAATAATAATAATAATGAAGATATACAAATTTAGAAATTCGCAATATCTATCAAAGAAATAAGTAAGCAGAATATATTAACATAGAAAAACTGGTCGTTTGCAATTTATTATGTTGGTATGCATAGAGTTTAACAGGTAAAATAGTCGTATCTTTAATAAGTGATGATACAAGTTAAGAAAACAATTTTAGCACAGACTATCAAAGACCCAATCCGCGCCTATTCAATTAAAAATGCAGGTGTTTCACTCCAAGCAGATCAAGGAGGTTCGTTCATAATTTTACCAGTGTGATAGATTTTGTAATTATATTGTCAATGGATATATTTTGATTACTGTAAAATGTGATTACCACAGCAGAGCTGCTGATAATGGCCACTATCCGCGTCCAACCAAAAACTGAACTAGACAATCCATAATTCGAAATATCGACAATAGAACAATTTCGTTCAAAAATTACAGTGTATTTCCATAGACATCATCACATTTTTTCATTTTCTTGAAAATCGTCCTAAAATATTTTAATTATTTTTTAATTTATGAACAAAAATCTGGTTATTGCATGAAGTGAAGCAGACAGTACTTTTAATCGATTAAGGTAATATATTACAAAATTTTCATGCGTTTTCTGCATGCATTTTTGTATGTTTTTTGTATGTATGCATACGAATAATTTTTGAACGGATGCTCCAATTTTAATAATTTATTTTTTCTTTTTGAAAGATCACTTTCTGGCCCTGGTCTATTGTAAATTTCTCTAAAATGAAAATATGGTATGTCTATCTACTTGTCCATTTACTTGTCTTTTCTTTCACGTTGAACGCTGTAACCTTCATAAATATTGGCAACCGTTGTGAAATTCCAGTTTAGTTTTCACATAACACAGTACTACAGCTCATATTCAAAATATTAGAATAATTGAGAAAAAGTAATAAGAAAAAATTATTTGTCATTTATTTATTTTTTATACTAAGTAAATGCAATTAAATTTCTTATAAATTAAATCTGGAATGTTTAGATAAGATTTTAACATTTATAAAATATAAAATACAGCACAATAAATTAGGTATACAGCTTCCTTAAACACACCAGAATATAAGAATAAAATTTAGATTGGTTCAAAATATTAGAATATTTTATTTTACGCAACAATATTACCTTATGAATATGAAGTAAATGGTAGTTAATATTTTGTAGCATCCCCTTTAGCTTTCATAACAGCGTACAATCGATCTTGCATACTATATACAAGGTGTTTACAAACATTTCTATCAATATTAGCCCAAATAGACTTTATACGTGCCACTAACTCAGTTTTACTTGAAGGAGGATTTTCTTGAAGTTTTTTCTTCATTATACACCATAAGTTTTCGATGGGATTAAGATCTGGTGAATTTGGTGGCCAAGGAAGTACCTTAATGTTGCGTTGGCGGAACCAATTCTTAGTTGACACCGAGGTATGCGGGGACGCTAAATCTTGTTGAAAGATGAAATCATCTTCAAATAAATCTTCTGATGATGGAATCATGTAATATTCTAAAATTTCTTGATATATCAGAGAGTTAACCTTTTCGTAGACGATGCATAACTTTCCAGGTCCTTCTGCACTCATACAACCCCAAACCATGACACTAGCAGCAAATTTTACGGAACGTTTAAGGCATTCTTTATCAAATGCTTCTTGCTTCATTCTCCAAACTCGAATACCTTGATTACCATATGAAACACAAAACATACTTTCATCACTAAATAATATATTTTTCCAATCTTCATTGCTCCATAAACGTCTTGATTTAGACCAATTCAATCTTATACGCTTTTGTCTTGCAGTCATGAGAGGTTTTGTTTTCGATACACGAGATTCAAATTTAAATTTATGGAGACGTCTTAATGTTGTCGATGTAGAAACTTCAACTCCTTCTTCTTTCCATTTTCGGTGCAAGAATCGCACACTTTTAAAACGGTTTTTCTTAACTATACGCTTCAGTTTCCTGTCATCTCTAGCAGATGTTTTTGGTTTTCGGCCACCATTTCGGCGATTATTTTGAAATTTTCCAATTTTTGAATATTGTGTTAGTATTTTACTAACGCTTGATTGCGAACAATGTAAATAATTCGCTATAAAACATTGATTTTTACCGTGCCGATACAAATCAACCATACGAAGTTTAGTAGATTCAGGAATATCACTCACACGGCCCATTTTAAGACGAAAAAGAAACAAACTGCAAAAAAGAATACTGATTTTAAATAAAATAGTCTGAATTTAATCAATGATGCCACCAGTTAAGAATTGGTAATAATTAAAGGGGAATTAATGTGAAATATTCTAATATTTTGAACCACTTGAATAAATATTCTAATATTTTGACTTTTCAAAATAATTTTTTTTGCAATTAATCTTTTCAAAAATGATATTAAATTTAAGATAACAAGTAAGTTTAATCAACAATAAGTTCTTAATAAAAATATCGTTTGCATATTTTCATTAAAAGACATTAAATTACCAAACGATATTTTCAATTTCTAAAAAAAAGGTAATTATTCTAATATTTTGAATATGAGCTGTATTTTAAGTTTTTTAAATAATTGTCACTTTGGACATAGTTTCATTTTACAGGAACACATAAGAAAAATTCACATATATTTGCTAGTTCTACACCAAAATGATCGATATCGCATCTGTAATAGTAAGTGTTATGCTGAAAGTGGATTACAGCAAAGGGTTGTCGCAAAATCATTCTGTTGTACCAAAACCATACTCGGTAAAATACGCCAAGTGGCATACAAATAATAAATATTAACTGAAAAAATAAGGAATAATCCTTGGAAATGGATATTTTTTAAATTACTTATTAACTAAATTGATTGTAACATATAACTGATAAAGTTTAAAACTTCAACTCAAAAGTTGAAGTAATACTTAAAAATAATTCTTCTCTTTTTTACATCATTCAAGAAGTATCATGTAATTTGTTTTGTAACATTAGAAACAAAACAACTATGCAGTATACAGTTAAAATGCTATTCATATAAACATACCTTTTATTAACAATGTACAACTGGAATTAAAGTGAAATGCATTATTTGATCTTCATAAAACGGCAAATTAAAAGAAAAGTTGTTCTGGTGTGTAATATACCAAAGATTTTCTCAAAACTTTATATAAAACTCGCACTGCATATGGCACACTAAAATGTAGTTCTGCTGTGAACGATATAATATTATAAAAATGTTCTTCCATCCCTTATCAGCCAAAAACAGTAAAATGACCAGGAAAAAACTTTTGTTGTTCTGTAAAAAAAATTATTGTTTCATGCGAGCTTTTCTGCAACTAAACATGCTTTAGCAAATCTTATTAACATATTATATTGATTAAGCGGTAATCCAAATACATTTACAAAACTTAGAGCTCAGACAGACAAGACAAATTCACAGATAGAAAGACAAACCAAAATTACTTAATCTAAAAATTTAGAAATTAGTGCTAAAAAACTGGAAGGGAAGTAAGAAATAAAAATATCAAAAGTTAATTCAAATTTACCACTTTCCCATTGGAATGAAAAAAATTAATGATACAGTACATAATTAAAACTATAACTAATTTTTAATATTTGGTGATTCACATTATTATAAATCGAATATTATTCAATCTTACAGCCGAGTTCATTGCTAGTCATTAAAACTATACAAGTCATATTTATTGTTATTATATATTTATCATTATTATTGTTATGAAAATTTGTTATCAGAAGGAAAATGAAACACACTTTATTATTCCCTTATAAACGGAAAATGAAATGGAAAGCTTTCCTGGTGTATAAAAAAAACACATCACACATCTTCAACAAGGCTTTGACATTAAAGCTTTCACTGACATAATCCATTCAGATTCACTACAAATAAAAGTGGGATTCGCATTCAGAAGCTTTTTTCCCATTGTTACGTCAGTCACGTGTCCAAAAACTATCACTAGTAAACAGGGATTTCTCTGACAAAGTAAGCGAAATCAAAAAAGTGCGTTAGGAAGCATGGTCCACTACCCTGCCCGATGCCAAGCCGAAACCTTCTCATGAGCTAGCTGTAAGCCGGCTTCAAAAAGCAGAATTCGGGTGAATGACACTTAAATCCAGCGACTGCGAAGAAGATCAATGAGTTAAGCCGTTTATGTATTACATAAAGACGCTTTCAGCATCGTAATAGGGGCAGTTTCTCGTTCTGATAAATATACAGTGATTATGACAGGAAAAACGACATTTAGTTGGAAAATATTTAGTGGGGATACGGGTAGAGAATTTTAATACAGCTTTTTTGTATTCTGTTTAGTTCCTGGTGTTTATTTGTGGGGTTTGGAATGCTTGGAATACTGACTAAAATATATGAGAATTGTGACACCTTAGTATGTAATAAGACGAAAAAAAGATCTATTTTGATCACTGAATTGAAGAAACTTTCACATTATTTCTTTGATATAAGAAGTAAGAACTTTAAAGTTTATGATTTTGAAGAATGAACCAGTTAATCTTATTTAAATGGTGATTTCTATCGAATAACTTTGCAGTTAGTTTGTTTTAAAACATTTTTGTTCATTTTAAATACAGTTTTATTGTGACTTTAGTAAAGTATATTGATATCGTTAATTTGGATCAAAAGTCAAGAGTTTTTTAAGAGACAGTTTGTTATTGCCTTTAATCGCTAGAAAAAATCGTATCAGATTTGATAAAATATCCTCGATTATGAAATAACCCTCCCTCCCCCCAAAAAATCTCTGTTGCATTCTAAAAGATAACCGGCTTCTGATTTACTCGTGTACGCTATTCATCTCAAGTGAAAAACAAAAGCTATAAACATTTCCAATGTAACAGATTTATTGAATTTTTAGATGAATTCAAAATGTGGACAGTTCATCATTGATTCAATTACTTTCATTTGTTAAAAATAAGGTTTTGTATATCTCATATACAGGGTGCCTAATAAATAAGACTCCGATTTCAAAACTAAATTTCTCAAAAACAAAAATCGGTAGAATTATGCGGTAAATGGTTTCCTTATTACATAAGCCGTAAAAACCTTTTACAGAAGTTTCGAACGGTGAATATTTTCAAAAGATTGTGTTCTGATTGCAAAGCATGCTTGATTTGACATTTTTCTTGTTTTAGATTGCTTGCAGAGAACGAGTTTTTTGGCTTACAATGCCATATTTTAATGATTTTTGGAATTTTAATTTCTGAAATTTCGAAAATCCAAATACAGTCGAGTCTCCACATAACGAAATTCATTGTTCAGTCAAAAAATCCGTTACAGAAAAATTCGTTGTATAGAGAAAAATTTCATTTAATGTGTAATTTTTGATTAAAAAAATGTTTTTGAGACTTTAAATTAAGATATTGAAATGGTTAATGCGAAACATTAATTTGATATTCTATTTTTTTTTATTTACTTAAACAATTTCAAAACAAGAAAATCATCGTTTATTTGAAAAGACAGTTAAAAAACAAAAAACTGTTGAACAAGTTTGTAATTTTCGGTTGCTTTGATTTCAAAGCTTTTGCGTTTTTAAAAATTTTCTAATTTTAACAAAGAATGCAAATATGAGCGGAAAACATTTTTTTCCGTTTGACGTCATCCCCTTGTACAACAATCAATCAGTGTACAATAATCAAAGCCAATAATAATTTCATTCCCTGGTTTTGTTTATTTTATTTATTTATTTTTATTTTCATTGTCTCTTTCATCAGCATTGTTCACAATGTTGTTTAAAATGTCATTATTAATAGAAGTTTACGTATCAATAAGATTAATATGCATCTCCGGAAATTTAAAACGAGCTAAATTTTCTTCGATAGTTTCAAGCACATTAATTTTTCTTCATTTCTCTTTTTAGTCTACTATCGTCTGCTTTAGAATTCACTGAAAAGCGTGACTTTTTAAAGATAATGCAAATCTTACTTTGTGTAACTTTGAATAGCTAAACTTTAGAAAATTTCTCATTTTCCTTTCAAAAATTAACGTAAAGTTTTTTTTTTTTTTTTTTTTTTTTTTTTTTGTGTGTGTGTGTGTGTACGTGTGTCATGTGGAGGTGAATGGGGGGGGGAGTAAATACCTTCTTTTTTCATTTTTTCGCATGATCAATAAAGTAGAACTGTACAGCTATGAAATATAAACCAGGAAACAGCAAATTTAAATGCATTTCACAAATGATTTAAAGCGTTGTCTAAAAAAATGAAGAACATTTTCTTAAAAATTCGTTATATGGAGATACATATTTCGCTGTATGGAGATTATTTTTAACGTAATACTGAAAAAAAACTGACCGTTCCAACAAAAAATTCCTTAAATAGAGAAATTCGTTAGATGGAGTTTCGTACTGTATTTAGTTCGAAAAATCGTTAAAATATGGCATTGTAAGCCAAAAAACTCGTTCTCTGCAAGCAATCTGGAACAAGAAAAATGTGAAGTTGAGCATTCTTTGCGATCAGAACGCAATCTTTTCAAAATATTCACCGTTCAAAACTTCTGTATAAGATTTTTATAACTTATTTATTGAACAAACCGTTTACTGGTTAATTCTATCGTTTTTGAGAAATTTAATTTTGAAATCAGGGTTTTATGTGCTGGACACCCTGTATGTATGAAGTCGTACGAATGTTGCTAAATGAAAATATTCTCAAAAATTCCAAATCGGCTTAAAAATTGAAATTTCGGTGAATGACATCTGCACTGTAAAAAAAATCACAGTAATTAAACAGCAAAAAATGCTGGCAATATGGGTGCCAGTAAATTTTGCAGTATAATTACAGCAATTGCGTTTTTTAGATTTTACAGCAGTCTTGTATAATTTCAGCATTTTTTGCTGTTAATTTACTAAAACTCGTTTTCCAGATTTTACAGCACTCTTGTAGATTTTCAGCATTTTTTGCTGTTTTTTTACTAAAATTTGTTTTTCAGATTTTACAGCACTCTTGTAGATTTTCAGCTTTTTTTGCTGTTAATTTACTAAAATTTGTTTTTCAGATTTTACTGTTTCTTTTGTAGATTTTCAGCATTTTTTGTTGTTAATTTACTGAAATTTATTTTTCAGATATAACTGCTCGTTTGTAGTTATTCAGTATTTTTTGCAGTTAATGTACTAAAATTTGTCCTTTTTTTGGTTAATTTAATTCCATCATAATGTACATGCTTTTAAATAGATCATTTGCAATTTTTTCAGTAGCTGTAAATTATACCTTAATTTTCATCTAGTAAATTATTGACATAGGTTGAAAAGTGTATGGAATATTTAAACGTAATTACTTTTAATTATAATTTTGTATTATTTGACTTCAGAATTTCAGAAATAAAGAAAAATACCTCCATACAATAGTGATATCAAACATGTGACAATAATATGCTATACAAAATTTTAATTACTTATGATTATAGTCCTATTAAAGCATGAGTTAACTGGGATGTGACATTAGGTTTTTTTAACAAAATCTTTTTTTAAAAATAGTATACACACTTTAAAGTGCTCTCAGGTTTTTATTTTTTATACTACAATCATTTTCACAACACTAAGTAAAAGGAAGTTGTAAGAAATACTATACAATGTCTTGTGTCTTTTTGGACTGATGGGCCATTATACTTATTAAAATTTATTTTTAGATTAAAAAAAAATCTTTAAACCATGTGTATCTTCTAAAAAACTGGTGAATTCTTTTCAAATCCATTAACAAGCTTTTAATACCAAGTTTACCAATAGAGTAAAACACTCAAAAATAGAACATTTTGATAATGATTAAAATAGTTTACTACAAAAGTAGTACAAATACACCTCTCTCTGAAGCAGTATTTCTGTCAAGTACATCAACATTACATTTTTACAAGTTTTGCTAACATGTACATTTTTTTCTTTAATTGCAATACTTAAATATAGACTTAAGTTCATTGTTAAGTTTCTATATGAAGATTAATAAATTTCTGAAAGGCAAAAGTGTAAAGTATTCATATGCATGTTTTGAAATTAAATAGTTACACAATTTTTGGTCTTATATAAATAAAATTAATTTGAAAGATTAACAAAGATCTTTTACAGAATAGAGTGTTAAATTAAAAAATATACATATCACATTGAAATCGAGGAAATATATTCCATCATTCATAATTTATCCAAAAGATACAAGTAATCCAGGGATTTAAGAAGCTTTTGCCTGTGCGTTTTAAAAACGAAATTGTATCAGAGGCTGTCAATAAATTATGTCATGCCTGGAAGGGGGTTTGAGAAACTGTGACAAAGGGGTGGTAGGGGAGTAAAAAGAAATGCAACATCACATTTTGGTTAAAATAAAAGCATGTAAGACCAATAGATTAAATTTCCAAGTTATTTTAAAAGTATTTTGTGTTTATAAAGTAAAAATAAGATTTAAAGTTAAATATATTAAATCATATTTTGAACTGCAAATTAATGATCTTTCCTATTGCTCTTTCATATTAATATTTCATTGCTGTTTTTGGTTATAAACTTTAACCTTATTGCATATAAAATAAGTATACAAATTTTTACTGTTATGCTCACAAACGTCATTAAAACAGATAGTTAAAGATTAAAAATATAGTGTGAAATACATTCTATAAGGTAGTGCTTTGATTGTGAACGGCAAGTATATGTTTATGTAACATAGCATGGCATATAACAAGAGGGAGGAGAAGAGAGAGTAAGGTGAAGTTTGACATTTTGTGGCAAAAGAGGAGGGGGGGAGATAAAAAATATTGAAGAAATTTATGGCATCTTTTATGGATAGATCAAAATTTTAAATTAAACTCCACCTAATCTGAAATTTTAAGCAGTGTATGTGTGTGATGGAGGGAGGATAAAGAAATTGTACGTCTGTGTCTACAAACATACCTTTATACAATGTGAGACCTTGATAGTAAAACAGTTATGAATTTAATTATAAGCTCTGTTTTCATTAAAACCCCATCATTTCGTTTTTTTTTTCGGTTTCGTTAAAACCCCATCATTGAATTTTTTTTTAGAAAAGCTTGATTTTCTTGATCAAATTTTAAGAAAAGTAGAATTTTTCCTTTCTTAACGCATTTTTAAATTGTCTTTGCTGATAAAAAATGAAAATTTATTAATTATTTCCAAAGCACTTCCTATTTGAGTTCCATTAGTGCTTCAAGATCTTAATATTGGTTGTTACAGGACTCAAAATGTAATGGAGGATATCAGAACAATATTCCAGTTCATGAAATCATGAAATCTTATTGTGGTTTCAAGTTAGCATTATTTACAATCAGGAATGCATTTTTAAAATTGCTTTTGTATGGTTAGATATAAGTTTCCTTATACATATACTAATTGTTAATTTAAACCAGAAATATAAATTATGATAAATGAACTTTCAAGTAATCTAAAAAAAATTTCGAAGCATTGATACTAAATTCTACCTTGACCATCAGCATTTGTTTGCTGATTGGAAAAGGTCAGAAATTTCTGTTTCTATTTTAAGCAAATTTACCATATCTACATTAAAGTGTAATTGTACCTAAACAGGGATCATGGAAGCACAATTATATATAAAATTCTTTTCTTGCAATTGAACAAGTTTCATTGGAAATAAGTCTGAAAGATAATTTAGATTTAAAAGAGGAAAAAACAAAACATGAAAATTGCAATTAAAAAAAGTTTAATTTTAACAACAAATACAAGCAACAAGTTATGATTTACAACCATTCGTAATCCGATAATTTATTTAACAATGATGATACTCGTGGCATTATGCCATCTTTTAGGCTGTTCTTTCGCTGTTTATTTCCCCTGTTTGGATTTATGTTCAACAAGTACCTGGAAATAAAAATAAATAAAAAAGGTAAGACTTTTAAAAACACATATTGCATATACATATTCCCAACAGTATAACATTTTGGTGAATTGCATTCAGAAGGAATTAAGCTATACTGATGCAAACCATACTGATGCAAAAGCATAAGAAGTACCTTATTTTTCTGCGTATGATCTGCGGATTATCTGTTAAAAAACCTCGAAAATTTCAAGTGCGAATTATCTGCCAGTGCGGATAATCTGATGATATTCTTTTCAAGATTGATGATATTCTTTTCTATTCTTTTCATCTGATGATATTCTTTTAACATCCCCCCCCAAACATAATACAAATTGTAAATTATATTCTACTTATAATCTACTGCACCTTCAAGAGATAGCGAAATGAGAATAGCAGAATGAGCTATTATTGCCCTTATCTAGAATTTAAAGAAAGAAAACATAGGAACATTTCTGGAATTAAATTTTGAAATATTAAAAACGTAAAAATCTCCCCCCCCCCAAAAAAAATGTACTTTTTCTCAAATCCCCCCTCCAAAAAAAACTAAATTGTATGACGCATCTTGCGTCACCAAACCCTTCTCTGGGCACTCCTGGATTAATGCATATTTATATTTGGTAAGATTTTGATTACCAGCGATATCAGCAATATCTGGAATTTTTTCCAAAAAAAAAAAAAAAAATTCTTCCTTTATGAAAAAACATAAATAGAGTATAATTAAGAAATTTTCAAATTTAAAAATGTGTGGAATTGATACAAAACTAAAAAAATCAAATTTTGTCCCAATATCGTAACTGAAAATTTTATTGTTTACACATCCATAAAATATGTGCGGGTTTTAGAAAGTTGTGGATTTCTGGTTTGCGGATTTGAGGGAGTCTACTGTATATAAGGTAGATGTGCCAGTAATGGACTGCCTTCGAGTAATCAACTGCTTCACAATGTTTGGTTGGTGTTTAAAAATAATAATAGTTAATTTTATTATTTTTTCCTTAACCTCCCCTTGCATGCTTTATAATCTGGATTATTATTTTTTTTTTAAATTTTTCGTCAAAGGAATTAGGAAGCAGAATAAAATTTCAGGGACATGCGAAGAGAAAATTGCACCCGGGTCAAAGACCGAATTTGGTGCCCCCTCTCTCCCAACTTTTTCTTATGACAGGCCAAAAGTTATGATGGTAGTATAAATTTGGCATCTCCTAAATTTTCATTCACAGAGCAAACGTCCCCTTCCTCCCCCCATTCGCAAGCCACTGTAAAGTTTCACTGTTTTTCATTGAAAACCTATATGAAAAAGCTAAGAGCTGACTTTACTTATTTAATATTTTTTGTTTTCCTGTAAAAATGTAACTTTTTGATTGAATAGTAATATAAAACTTTGGATTTCAACTATTGTTTTTTTTTAATTACATGAAACAGTAAAAGACGAAAAAAAAAAAAAAAAAAAAAAGAAGGAGGGGCTTAAGATCAGTATAAACCAGAGAAATATATTTGTATGGATTTGTTAAGTTTAGCTGAAAAATTTGCAATCCATAATTATTCGAATATTAACGTCTTCATTATTAAGAAACCAGGTCATATTGAAGTCTACTTCAACTAAATATCTTTAAAATTAATTTAAAAAAAAAAAAAAACATATAAAAAGGTGCAGTGTAACAATTTCAATTCTTTGTAGAAAATCAACTTCGGCCAATAAAGGTTAATTTTGGTTAAAAAAAAGCCGATTAAGACTAACAAAAGCCACGAGCATAGCATTGCTTTTTAGGTGCGTTCGTAATTATGTAAATACGTAGCACCTATTGTTGTCGTTCAGTCCGTCCGTCTGTCCATCCGTCTGTCTGTCCGTCTGTCTGTCTGTCCGTTCGTCCGTCTGTCTTTCCGTTCGCATATAACAACGCAAAAACTACCCAACCGAATCGTTTGAAATTTAAAATATAATACTATTACATAATTTTGTAGAATCATTTCAAATTTTAAGAAAATCGGATGCATAGATCAATTACAGGGACAATCAAAAGGTGTCCGTTACATTACGGTCAATGGGGAAAAAAGTTTCAAATGCATTTTAATCGTTTGAAATTTCAAATACATAATTATTACATAATTTTGTCGAGTTATTTCAAATTTTCTCAAAATCGTATGCATAGTTTAATTACAGGTACAATCAAAAGTATTCCGTTACATTACGGTTAATGGGGGAAAATGTTCCAACTGCATTTTAATGGTGTTACACTCATTCGAACGTAATAAAATTGATATGCATCTATAAAGTAGATATTATAATATACATTTTGCATAATCTGTGGTCCAAAGAATATTTGTTATTGATTTACAAGGCCACACAAAAGTATTCCATAGAATAATGGTATGGGGAGAACATTGTTTGCGCGCATTTTTAATTGGAATTATTTACAGTTTTATGAGATTGATATATGAGAGTGATATTTTTAAAACTTCGTTATCGTACGAACGCACCTCATTTGCTACGCTTCACGTGCAATTTCCAACTTGTTTAAATTTTACCAGGCTTTTATACAACCCTTAAAATAAGTTACTTTCATACTTAGAATTTTTAACACAATCATACATTGTCCAAAAAGGGGGGGAAAATCCAATAAGCTCTTTTTTTTTAGCCTTATTGATAAAATTTGCATTTTTTCGCAATTATTTATTAATTTATTTTAAGAAATAATAAAAATCTATTACAAAAGAGTAAATAAATTACACGTAAATAAACCGAAAGACCGAATCTGGTGCCCCCCCTCTCCCAACTTTTTCTTATGACAGGCCAAAAGTTATGATGGTAGTATAAATTTGGCATCTCCTAAATTTTCATGCACAGAGCAAACGTCCCCTTCCTCCCCCCATTCGCAAGCCACTGTAAAGTTTCACTGTTTTTCATTGAAAACCTACATGAAAAAGCTAAGAGCTGACTTTACTTATTTAATATTTTTTGTTTTCCTGTAAAAATGTAACTTTTTGATTGAATAGTAATATAAAACTTTGGATTTAAACTATTGTTTTTTTAATTACATGAAACAGTAAAAAACAAAAAAAAAAGGAGGGGCTTAAGATCAGTATAAACCAGAGAAATATATTTGTATGGATTTGTTAAGTTTAGCTGAAAATTTTGCAATCCATAATTATTCCAATATTAACGTTTTCATTATTAAGAAACCAGGTCATATTGAAGTCTACCTCAACTAAATATCTTTAAAATTAATTAAAAAAAACACATAAAAAGGTGCAGTGTAACAATTTAAATTCTTTGTAGAAAATCAACTTCGGCCAATAAAGGTTAATTTTGGTTTAAAAAAAAAGCCGATTAAGACTAACAAAAGCCACGAGCATAGCATTGCTTTTTAGGTGCGTTCGTAATTATGTAAATACGTAGCACCTATTGTTGTCGTTCAGTCCGTCCGTCTGTCCATCCGTCTGTCTGTCCGTCTGCATATAACAACGCAAAAACTACCCAACCGAATCGTTTTAAATTTAAAATATATTATTATTACATAATTTTGTAGAGTCATTTCAAATTTTAAGAAAATCGGATGCATAGATCAATTACAGGACAATCAAAAGGTGTCCGTTACATTACGGTCAATGGGGAAAAAAGTTTCAAATGCATTTTAATCGTTTGAAATTTCAAATACATAATTATTACATAATTTTGTCGAGTTATTTCAAATTTTCTCAAAATCGGATGCATAGTTCAATTACAGGTACAATCAAAATTATTCCGTTACATTACGGTTAATGGGGGAAAATGTTTCAACTGCATTTTAATGGTGTTACACTCAATCGAACGTAATAAAACTGATATGCATCTATAAAGTAGATATTATAATATACATTTTGCATAATCTGTGGTGCAAAGAATTTTTGTTATTGATTTACAAGGCCACACAAAAGTATTCCATAGAATAATGGTATGGGGAGAACATTGTTTGCGCGCATTTTTAATTGGAATTATTTACAGTTTTATGAGACTGATATATGAGAGTGATATTTTTAAAACTTCGTTATCGTACGAACGCACCTCATTTGCTACGCTTCACGTGCAATTTCCAACTTGCTTAAATTTTACCAGGCTTTTATACAACCTTTAAAATAAGTTACTTTCATACTTAGAATTTTTAACACAATCATATATTGTCTAAAAAGGGGGGGAAATCCAATAAGCTCTTTTTTTTTAGCCTTATTGATAAAATTTGCATTTTTTCGCGATTATTTATTAATTTATTTTAAGAAATAATAAAAATCTATTACAAAAGAGTAAATAAATTATAAATAAATAAACAGTACACAGGAGATATAAATGCAAAAAAGCTCCATGGCACTTCGGCACTCTGAAATATCTACAAAGAACATAAAATTTGCATGGCTTTAAAAAACATTAAAATGTAACAATCTTCAATATTAGTCTTTTTCACAGTTTTATACTAATAACTGAATTCGTGGCCACAACTGATTGTCATTAAAAAATATATATATTGCAAATAGTTTTTTTAGATAGTGGGTGAGGGGAGAGGGAGTAGGTGGACGAATGGAAATATCAATTTCAAGATATTTTGGAAAAGATTATAAAATTGAATACAAATCTAGACTTAACATATTAATATAAGAAACAGCAATAATGGGCTTAAAAATATATTTTCTTTATTAATTTTTTAAAAATGCTACTGTTTTGCACATGGAAATTTTTTTAATTATAAATAAAATCCTTTAAAACTGTGCACTTGATTTATTAAATTTATAATTAAAGGAATTTTAAAGCCGTACTTTCATACTCAAAATGTATGTCTTTAAGCAATACAAGGTTCGTTCCAATTTGTAAACGTACACATTACTACCCAAAATCTAATAAAATAATAATTAAAAAAAACTTTCAATTATTAGCTTACTACGAAAAAAACAAAAATTAAATAAGTCTCAAAGATTAAGAATTTCAATTATGATAGTTAAAAATTAAGAATTTGCGAGCCAGTTACATTCGAAAGTTAAAAGTTTGTAAAGTTGATAATAAAAGTTTTTAGTGTACGGCTTCCCTTAGCAAAAAAAGGCATAGAATTACCATAAAAAAAAAAACCCATAAGTGCAATCATATGGATTTTTGCCTATGGTAAAAGTGATTCTATGGAAAACCATATAATCGTTAAGTGTATGGTAATTCTTATGAAAAAACATATAAACGTTAAGTGTATGGTAATTCTTTATGGTACTATATATTAAAAAAAATAACGATATCAACTTTGGTGGCGCCATCTCTTATGAATACGGGGAACTAAGCTTACTAATGTACTTCGACCTTGGGAAGCAGTGGGATTTGATCCACGGACGGTAGGGATGGGAGACGAACGTCCTAACCATTCGGCCATGCGGGGTTGATAAGCTCTGCTTATAAAACGTTATATGAATAAAGCGTTTCGGTAAATCATCATTATTTGTCGTTGACGTTAATGGTTGACAAAAAAAGTAGTTTTAAAGGTTTTTTTTTTTTTTTTTTTTTTTTTTTTTTTTTTTTTTTTTTTTTTGTAAATTGTTTTATAGACATGTATTTATAAGTTAATTTATTATTTTAATGAATGGAGTAAATATTAGCAAATATTATTTAGTTATAAAATCCAATTAATTAAAGGAAAAACTATTTTCTGTTTATTAAAATTAATTTTTAAAAAATAGAAAGTCGATAAGAAATAATATTTAATAAGAATAAGAAATCATTTGATAACCTAGTATATAATATATTTTTAATGATTATATTAATGTATTATATTAATTCCTTACTTACAAGCATTTTTTATTTAAAAAAAAAAAATACTATTTTTTAGATAATTTTTACGGAAATTTTGAATCTTTCTTTTAAATAACAAAAAGATTAATAGATTTTTCAATATTTTTATACATTGTAAAATGATTTTTAATCTTTTCAATAATTATTAACGTTTAAATAAAATAAAATAAAAACTTTGTTGTTGCATATAAAATGAATATATATGAATATAAAAGCCAAAACTGAAAAATACTACTATTGTCTGACTATTGTCTCTTCGAATTATAATAGAAAACATGATTTAAACGTCATTATAAGCATAAGCAAAAATAAAAAAAAATTTAATGCAGTTTTTTTTTTTTTTTTTTTTTTTTTTTTTTAAGGATGTGTTTGTAATTACAAACTTCTTTAATCGCTGTTAGAATTTTATAGGAAATATGTCATCAAATATATATTTTTGTTAAATCATTTTATTTCTCCCATAGGATTTTTTATTTATAACGCATAGACTCTGCTCACATATATGAAATACATAAGAACAAAATAATAACACTATTATTTCAAATATCATAATTTAGGTCGATAAAAATATTGGTAGATTTTTTTATATTTTTATAGATCGTAAAATAATTTTTAATCATTTTAATAATTTTTAACTTTTAAATAAAATAAAAATCCCTGTTGTTCCATGTAAAATGACTTTAAAATTATAAAATAACGTGAATTAATTATGAACCTTTTTTTGTACTAGTAAATTTATTAATATTTAATTAATATATTATAATATATTATATTAATATATATGTATTAATATTTTGTTGTTAATATTTTTAAAAGATATTTCAGAAATTCTTTTGGTGATTCAAATATTTGTAGGTTCTTTTTAAAATAAATTCACAAAGATTTTCTTTAAATAATTATAGGCTATTTTTGACAATTTGTTTATTTTGAGGGGGTCCGGGACACATAAAAAAAAATCTTTTATTGAATTAAAATTTCGCAGTTTTTGTGATATTAAACATACCATTTTAAAACAAAATCACATGATAAAACTTCTCTATATTTTTTTATTTGAAATTTATTTAAAAAAAGTGGAGGGAAATTAAAAATTATTCTAACTCAATGTAATAATTGTAGAATCTTAGTTTTTTTTAGCAATTAAATAAACAGAAACACCTACATTTTAATTTTGATTCAGCCTTTTTAAAAATATTAATAAAAAAATATTTAAAGTAAAAGTTTGAAAAAAATACTTTCAAAGATAAATATTTTTTTTTTCAAATTTGCTGAATCAAAATTAAAGTAAAGCAATTATAAAAAGCATGTTCTAATTTTAAAGCATTTATGTTTAACGGTTCTTCAGTTATAACAATTTAAATGTGAGAAATTGTAAAAACCCATCATGAAGAAAAACGCATACAAGAAACCTTATCCATGACAATCAATGCTTAAAAGCTAGATGTTGAAAACGAAAAAAGAAAAACCACATAATATTTCCTTTTCTAAATATGATTTTTTTTAAAATGTCATTATAAGCATAAAAAATCAGATAAATTTTTAATGCAGTATTTTTTATGACTCCTTTAATCGCTGTTAGAATTTTATAGGAAATATGTCAATTATATATTTTTATTGAATAATTTATTTTTCTCAAGATTTTTCTTATTTTTAACGCATTTACTTACTCATATATATGAATTATATAAGAATAAAATAATATGTGATTTTATGCTATATTAATTTGAGATCAAGGGATTTTCATTAGACTGGTTATAAGTTAACATAAGTTGTTCCTAAATAGATTTTGGTTTGAACTATCTAACCAGTGGCGTTGCTATGGTTCTATTTTTTAGAAGTGCATAAGACATACATAAAGATAGTAGAAAGTTTTGAGATGACCACAACCGAGTAATTTTATATTATACTTGCACAAAATCTAATATATTATAAACTTTAAAAAGGCATTAAAATTTTACCATACACCATGCTTTGAAATACTATACAATTTATGGTGCAAACAATTATGTATTATTTTACTTTTACATCACGCTATGGAACACCATTGAATGTATGGCAAATTTCATTTCCCTATAGTTTTACCATACACCTGGTTATGGAATACCATATCATGTATGGTGTATATTATTATCCTATAACTTTACCATACACATTTCTCTAAATACCATAAAATGTATGGTATATATCATTATCCTATAACTTTACCATAGACATTGCTCTGCAATACCATAGAGCGATGAATGTTTACCATATGAATACAATATGTTTACATGTAATGACATAATTTTTTAATGATTTTCCATATAAAACCATGTGTTTCCATAAAAAATCCTATGCCATTTTTTCCTAAGGGTTGCATTAGATCTTAGCTTACTATGGAAAAAAAGAAAGAAAGAAAGAAAGAAAATACGTTTAATTTAAATGCATTTTGCATAAATTGCGATTTGTCTGTGGGAATCGCTCGTTACGTGTAAAAATTTCTTTGATAAACAGATATCGCAAAACAGACCTAACATTTTCTGGTGACATTCATGCAATCAATTTAATTAACAATTATTTCACAAGATTTCATAAAGAGAAAAGACACAATCATATAATTTATTACAGTGCAGTAGAAAATAAAGATTACACTTACCTAAAGTCTTAAACTAGTGTCTTCAGTATAGATTTTCAGTAAACATAGACCACTCGTCTCGTCACATTCGGAAATCAGAAGTAGCGCGCACAAGGTGCAATTCTTTGGCATTCGTATTTTTGAGATTTTGTCAGTAGATGGCGCTGAAGAAAAATAACAGCAAAATTTACTGTTAAATGCGTTTTCCTCTTTTTCTGATATGATAACTGCATATTTCACTGTTAATTTCACCGTTATTTTTTGCAGTGTGGGTGAATGCAGCAAATGAGGAGAAGATCAATGCTTTAAGCCGTCTATGTATTATTATACAGGGTGTCCACTAATAATGATGCCCAAAGGCTAATTCCTAAATTATTAGTCATAGACATACAGTTTTAATTACAAAAATGTCTTAAATGAGGTAAAAAAGTTTTTAAAAGCAATTTGCGTCAATAGAAACTTTTCTTAAAAAGTTACGAAATTAAAATTTTTGTATGGCCCCCCCAGTTCTATAAGTTATATTTAATATTTTTTTCATTTACACTGACAAGTAAGAAAACGAAAGTCCCGTTATTCTACGATTAAAACTGACCGAGTAATAGTCTTTTAAAGTTGGAGCATATTTTTTGTTGCTAATATAAGGGTCATTCACAAATTTAATGGAAATAAAATTTAATCAGATTTATTAATGGTTCACAATAAAATTAATATTGCAATGTAAATTTGAAATCTTTAATCATCCATATGAATGTAAAATATACAATTTGTAATATACATATAAGGGGAAAAATAGACATTTTTCTAAATAAACTGATGACTACAAAATTATACACATTTTAAAATGTTTTAGATTATTACCTAGCCAGCAAAAGTTGGGTTGCGACATGTTTTTAGCTTTTGATAATTGAATCTCATGTATTTTGTATCGCTAAATGCGAAATTGACCATCATTTTTTTACCACCAGGTAAAGATTTTTTGCAAATCGTAAATTTTAAAGTTAAAAGAGGAAAAAAAATTAGCGAAAAGCTGATATTATAAAATAGATATCACTTTAACTTTGGATAATTGTTTTTTATGTATATTTACCGCTGAAGCCGAAAATAATCTTCATATTTAAAACTCCCGTCAGGATTTTTTGCAAATTGTAAATTTCAAAATTCCAAAGTTCAGAGCTTAATTGAATTTCCTCCCCACCGCATCAGATCCCTCAACTGTTTAGCTGTAAAAATTTTAGTATAAGAAAAAAAATTGAATCAAACAAAATTCAATTTAATAAAAAAAAAATTACATCTTTTTTATAGTATTAAATATTCACATTATATTTTAACTTTGACATTTATGATTTGCCAAAAATTTTTGACGTGATGACCTAAAAATGAAGGTCGTTTTCAGATTCAGTGGTAAAAAATATTCAAAAATCTATTATCAAAAGTTAAAAAACTCTCTATTTTGTAGTATAATTTTTTTTTTTTTTTTTTTAACGAAAAATTCTGACATGATGATTAAAACTAAAGGAAATTTCCGATTTCAGCGATAAAAATATATAAAAGTTAAAAAAACATAAACATCGTCGTCTTGTGTTATCTAATCTAAATCTTTTTCTTAAACTTCTTGGCGATAATCTATCCGAAACACCTGTAAATCTGTGTAAGCCTGTGTGTTATCATGTAAAGTAAACATAAATGATGAAAACTGAAAATCATAATAATGTTTGATTGTCATCGGATTTACGTCAGTAAGGATAATATAATCTCGATCGGATATTTGAAAGTGAAGTAAAGTTCGAATACAAATTTTGAACTGGGAAGCATGCAAAGATCGTTCAAGTTAAATAAAAAATAAAAATAACAATATAATTTTTGTTAAATGAAATTATGAAAAGAAAGTGTCTCAAATTCTTACAAAATAACACATAATGTTAAAATACAATCATATTAGTTAATCTTAAACTTAATAAAAGTTAACTCTTTCGAAATACTTTGTTTTTCAAAGCTCAGACAGACATGAAATACAAAGTCTTCGAATATTGTAGGCACTTGGGGATTTCTCAAATGATGGTCGAAATCATATGTTTTCAATGCAGGAAAGTGGAATAAATTATGCATTTTTAAAGTTTCATAACTTGGTCAATTTTAGGGTTGTATTAACGGGACTTTTTTTTTTCGTTTTTTGTTAGCGTAATGGAAAAAATTTACTAAATATAACTTGTAGGACCAGGCGACGGTTGACAGTATAAAAATTTTATTTTGTAATTTTCTTAAGAAAGGACTTTATTGACTCAAATTGCATTTAAAACATTTCTTTACTTCTTTTAAAACATTTTTGTGACTGGAATTCAATGTTTATGACTAACGGTTTAGGAATTAGCCAATGGCCACCGTTGAGAATGGATACGTTGTATAAAGACCCTTTCAATATCGTATTAAGGACATTTTCTAATTCAAATTAAAAAAAAATGGATAGGATGTTTGGTGGAGATACAAGGAGAGAAATTTATTTATTTTTTATTTTTTATTTTTTATTCTGTTTAATTTCTGATATAATTGTGTAATTTCTAATATTTGGTGTAATGAGCAAAATATAAATGAAAGAACCTTAACAAAGGGGAAAAATAAAATAAGAATTTCTTACTTTAAGTTAATAGCTCACATATTATACATTTCATATACAAACGTCACAACTCAACGCATTTTGATCAATTTTGATACTAGTGACATAATAAAATATTATGGTTGATTTTTAATGTCTGTTTTAATATTAATTTATTCGACTACGTTTACGTCGACTATTCGGATAAAAAACTGCTCCACCAGTGGCCGAGAGGCTCTTCCTCTGAAATTGGTGACGGCATGTGCTGGATTCGAACCCAATAGCTGGTTTTCCGAGGTTTCGTTTGAACGTTCGGGCTTGGCGTACTCAAACTCCAAGAAAATAAAGACTGAACATGCCATAAAAATATATATGAATGGAAAATTAACAATAGACCGATAAAGATTTTTAATTGAAAAATAAAGCTTGTTCTTATGTTTCGAAAGGAAAATCGAAAACATATTCATAAGCAGTTCATGAATGCATGGTGATATTTATGTATATTGTTCTGGTCATAAAGATTTGATTTCAGACGGCTACATATATTTCTATATAAATATTTTGTAAAAATAAAATCATACTTTAAGTTTCAATTTAAAAAATGCTTCTCATTCTAAAAAAAGATCCTTTTGCAATTTTTGAGATCATAAGTTTTCTTTTTTTGATAAATTTTTTTCGCAAATGTGTCGCTATTTATTTGTAATGCATATACACTTTTTCTTTAGTTGTACGGAATTTTAATACATAATTATAATTTCCATTTGCAATTAACTCCTTTGTCTTCAAAACATACTCTACTAGAAAGCAATTTAAATTATCCTGAACGCAAATGCCTTATTTTGTAAATAAATTGAATACCAGATATATGAACTGAACCATAAGTATATAATTGAAGAAGTATTCTGTCATTTTCAGATAAACACTAATTTCATTGCATTATACTAACTACTTTAGTTTGGTCGGCAAAAAATAAACAAAATTTGTCTCTGTTCGAAGCAAACATATGAACAACATAGACTATAATTTGTTAACCTAGATCACAGTAATTAGATCTGGCATCCCTAAAACTAAATATAGCATCTACATTTCTCCGGCACGTACTATTTTTCCAATAAACTGTTTTCTAATAAAGTAAAGATCTAAAGATGTCTAATAAGGTAAAGATCGTTATGTTAATTTACAATGCTAGGTAAAATTGAGTACATTGAAAAAGTATTTGCACTGTCTTAAATGATAAATCATGAAAATTTATTTTATTGAAATTTATTTCTTGTATTTTTTAAATTTTTTTTTTATTTGTGTGTCTCTCTCTCTTTCGCGTACTGCAGTATAGCTGTTGCAAACCGCACATATTCGTTACTACGAAATGGGTATTTTCTAAGATACGAAGTACCGAATCGTTACTGATTTTCCGGCAAGCATTTTACAAAACACGTTCATTTTGCTGAGTGCTCGGTAAACAGGTTTTACACACTTCTCGCGGGGTTATTTAATTTCTCGCTCCACTCCTATTGAACAGTTGATCAGCGCTGAATGAATGACCAACATTTTCTACTACGGGAAATGTTCGGTAAGAAAAAATAGCGAGCAGATTCTCTCCTTTATCAAGGTCAGGCAACTTTTTGCTGACTGTAATGTTGTGTAGGGGGAAAAGTTCGGCGAATAGGGCACGTGTGATACCGCTATTAGAAATACGGCTCGTTAGTCGCTACTATGTCAATACGCAGCCGAACAAACTGAAACTAACTTCAAACGCTGCTTACGTTTGTGAAATTTATGAATGAAGCCAGACTGTCAAACATGGTAAAAGTTGGGAATTTGTGTTCAGACTCTGACAATTTAGCGTCAATTTCATTTTAATTCGTATCAATCTATGCGTATCATTTCTTTGTATCAGTTAGTCTCAATTCTCATATGATTTGGATTTCGTAACGGTTTGATAGATTCATTTATTTCTTTCGTTATGGAAAAAAATAGTAAACTGTGGACATATGTGCATCATATGATAAAGCAAAATATGATTTGTGTTTATGCCGAGTGAAGTACTCAGTTAAAGGGGGCTTCAACAACGAATTAAAAAAATCATTTAGGATTGGTAAAGCATCGTCCAATATATGATAGTTTCCCAGAGCTTGCGGATTTAGCAAAAATGTATTTATCAGTGATGTCTACATCAGTACCATCTGAAAGAATTTGTTTCAAAATCAGAATGTATGTTATGTGAAAGGCATGCTTCATAAAAATCAAAACGAATAGAAAAAAATAATAATAACATTGTAAACATAATTCAAAGATATTTCAAATAACAATGCGAGTGATGTAAATTATTGTTTGATAAGATTATAAAGTGTAAAATGAAACACATTTGTTTTAAATGTTCTGAAAATTTTCAAAAAATTAATTATTTACAGGTTTTTTTTCAGTGCATTTTTTTTTCTGTAAAAATATTTTTCTAAGTTATAAATTTCTTAAAGATACGAGTATTGTTGTAAAATGAAATGAAGTGAAACTAATAGAACGCGCTGTGCGTAAATTAAGAAAATGAAAATATCGTCTGATTTTATTTGTTATTATTCGAAGAACTTTGACAAGTGTATGAGAACGATTGAGTTCTCTGAATGTAATGATGAATGTGCCTTTTAAAAGGAATTAAACGACATTTTTTATAATATATGGACTTTTAGATGAATTTGAACTTATAATAAGTTTATCTTAACAGATGATTTTGATTTTAATTCAAGAGCTCTAAGCATCGCGTAGATGCAACCCGCAAATGAAGACATGCATGGTTAGTAAGTAAGTTTTAAACTAACCTTATTTTTCGAATTCTAACATACTGGTACCCTCGGTTCGGGACAGGAGTTTTTGAATTTTAATTAACTTTAAATGAAAAAATGAATCTGAGTAGTTTGAAAACTCAGAGAAAAGGACTGAGAGCTGCTTTTACTCTCACGTTTAAGAAAATTGAAACTGAATTAACTAAAGAAACATGTGAAATTAAAGAACTTTCTATTTTGAAAACTCAACTGTTTGATAAATTTCAACGGATGGACACTTGTCAAAATAAAATTTCGGAAATATTGTTACAAGATAAGGACGAAAAATTGTTTACCGAAGATTTTGAAGGTGCAGAAGAATATCGAGAAAAATATATAGAAATATGTGCTCGTATTGATGAAAAGATACAGTTTTCTTCATCTCCTGGCGAAGAAGTAAAACGCAAATTTAAATTACCGGAGATCGAGCTGAAAAAATTTAACGGCGAACCAAAGGAATTTTTATCATTTTGGAGCCAGTTCAAGAAAATACACGAAGACGATTCTATTGCCGCTGAAGACAAGATGCAGTACCTATTCCAATGTATGGAACCAAAATCAAAAGCGGAGCGTTTAATATCAAGCTATCCAGCTACCGCGGAAAATTATCCGAAGGCTATCGATCAATTAAAACAGAGGTTTGGACGAGATGATCTTCTTGTGCAAATTGACGGCAGGGAATTATTAACCCTCGTAATGAAAAATGCCACTGCGCCTAAAATGAAAGTTGACTTAGCCTCTTTATACGATGAGTTAGAAAGCAAACTTCGTGCTTTAGAAAGTTTGGGAAGAACTCAAGAGAAGTATGGAGACTTTCTCATGCCCTTGGTTGAGAGCTGCTTGCCTGAAGAAGTTCTTTTGACCTGGGAAAGAAGCCGAAATCATGATACATATTCCAGTGAGAATTCCAGAACTTTAAAAAAACTGATGGACTTTCTACGCCAAGAAGTTCAAGGAGATGAAATGGTATTTTTAGCAAGAAAAGGTTTTGATTCTGTTGTTAGAAAAAAAAAACATTTCATCTGAAATTATTAGCAAACCTGATCCAGCCACTGCATCTGCATTGGTGAGTATAGAAAATAAAGGTAAGAAAAACAATTGCATATTCTGTGATAGGTTTCACCCCTCTAATAAATGTTTTGGGGCTAAAAAAATGTCTTTAACTGAAAAACAAAAAATTTTGTTAAAAAAGGGGGTTTGTTTCACTTGTTTGCAAAAAGCTGGTCATCTGAGTAAGAATTGTAATATTAAAAATAAATTAAAATGTAATTATTGCCATAAACCTCATTTTGAAATAATGTGTCCAGAACAAAGTATAAATAATAATCAAGATGATACTTTAAAATCTGAAAATTCTCTTTCTAATTGTAGTAGAAATAAAGTTGTGTATATGCAAACGCTTGGCGTGCGCATTCGATCGCAAGGTCGCCAAAAGATCGTACGCGCACTGCTGGATTCAGCGAGCCAAAGTAGTTACGTAAGCGAGAGAATAACGAAATCCCTAAAAATGCATCCTATAAGAAAAGAAATAATTATTCACGCGCTGCTCGGGGGGGGGGGGGATGAAACGAAACCTAAAAAACATGATGTGTTTTCTGTAGAAATCACTGAATTAGATGGAAATAATGCGTTTTGTTTTGAAGCATTTTCCGAAAAAAAGATTTGCGGATTTGTACCTAAAATTAAAGATTATAGAATCTTAGATGAATTAAAAAGAAATAAAATAAATCTATCTGATGATTTTTGTAAGGAATCTGAAATTGATCTTTTGGTGGGGGCTGATATGATAGAAAAATTATTGACAGGAAATTTAATTCAATTAAATTGCGATTTGACTGCCATAGAAACCAAGCTCGGTTGGACAGTAATGGGGAAACAAACGTGTGGCAAGAAACATAACGTTTTGACAACATTGTCTATGCACGTTAGAAATATTCCTTTGAATGAATTATGGGAACTTGAAACCGTAGGAATTTCTGACCCCATTCAGAGTTTTGAAAAACGGGAAAACTTTGATTTAAACGATTTTAAAGAAAAAATGAAAATTCTTCCCGATGGCAGATATGAAGTAGGGCTTCCATGGAAGTGTAATTTTAAGAACTTGCCCGACAATAAAGTTTTAGCTTGGAAGAGATATGAAAAAATGATCAATAAATTGAAATGTGGGGGATTTTTCGATGAATATCAAGAAGTATTTAAGAATTGGGAAAAAATGAATATTATTGAACGTATTCCAGAAAAGGAATTAAGTAATAAATGTCATTATTTACCGCATAGGCCCGTTATCAGGTTAGATAAGGAAACCACAAAAATACGCCCTGTATTTGATGCATCTGCATCTGAGAAAGGGAAACCCTTGTTAAATGAATGTTTGTATAAATGCATTAATCTTATAGAATTAATACCTGATATTCTTGATCGTTTTAGAATGTATCCTATCGGTATAACTGCAGATATAGAAAAGGCTTTTTTAATGTTATCAGTTATACCTAAAGATAGAGATTTTCTTAGATTCTATTTCCCGTGTAATGAAGGACAATTGATTTATAGACATTGTAGAGTTGTCTTTGGTGTCTCTTCTAGCTCTTATTTATTAAGTGTATCTATAATGCATCTTTTAGAAAATAGTCCTCCTGAATATAAGGAAACTGCTGAAAAATTAGAATGCTCATTTTATGTAGATTAATTGTGTATCAGGTGTTTTTAACATTAATGAAGCTGAAATGTTTATTGAAAATGCAAAGTTATTAATGTCTAAAGGGTGTTTCAATTTGCGTTGTTTTGAAAGCAATGTAGCTTGCCAGAATGTTTATAAACATTCTGGGGATACTTCAGTTTTGGGGATTATTTGGAATTTAGATAATGATTCTTTGAAATGTTGTTTAGATTTAGAAACATTAACGTGTGAAAGGAAAATTACTAAGAGATTAATTTTGAGCATTGTGCAAAAGATTTTTGATCCTATCGGCTTATTCTCTCCTGCTACATTGCTTCCAAAATTATTGCTACAAGACTCATGGAAACAGAAAATTCCATGGGATCGAGAATTACCTTGTAACATTGTGAGTGCTTTTCTAAAATGGTTGAAGAATATTGATGTTTTAAAAGAAGTAGCTATACCTCGATACTTAGAAATTAATGCTTCATCTGAACTTCATGTTTTTGTTGATGCGAGTAAAGGGGCATATGCAGCATGTGTCTTCGCTAGATCAATAATTGATTCCGATGTCAAGGTTACGCTTGTTAGAGCGAAGTCTAGGGTTGCTCCTCTCAAAACTTTGAGCATGCCGCGTTTAGAGTTAATGGCTTGCTGTATAGGTACTCGACTTGCGAGTTCTATCGTCAAGGCAATAAATATGCCAGGTCTAAAAATCACATTCTGGTCAGATTCTACTACCGCAATTTGGTGGATAAAGGAACATGGAAATTGGTCGGTTTTCGTGAGCAACAGAGTCAAAGAAATTCGGCAGATGTCCAATATAGAGTCATGGAAGCACGTTCCAGGAAATTTGAATATAGCTGATATACTTTCACGTGGATGTTCTCCACAGAAAATGCTTAGTTCGCGATGGTGGGAAGGTCCTAAGTGGTTAAGAGAAAATCTGGAATGTTGGCCAATTGGCGCGATTGACTGTCAGCCAAAAGATGTTGATTTAGAAAGAAAAAAGGTCGAAATTACGAATATTGATCTAGCTAAAGACGCACCCCTTTGTCTCTTAGATAATATATCTAATTATGATAAGATGATTAGAATATTTGCTTGGATTCTGAGATTTGTAAATAATTGCCGAAATGTTTCTAATAAGTGTAAATATTCTAATCTTACTCAAAATGAAATTGAAAATTCTGAAAAATATCTAATCCGTTTAGTTCAGAGCTGTTATTTGTATAATAAAAGGTCATTAAATGATATTGTAACATTCACGGATGATAATGGAATTTTGAGAGTAAACACTAAAATAACTGAAAGAAATGACAGAGAATCATTTTTATATCCAATATTGTTGCCAGGTAAATGTGAATTTACTAAATTATTGATTAGATCAGTACACCAAAAGAATTGTCAAGCAGGGATAAGAACAATGCAGTCTTTAATAAGAGAAAGATTTTGGATAATTAGAGCTAGAAGAACTATTAAAAATGTATTGTACGACTGTATTGCATGTAAACGTTTTAAGGTAAAGTCTTTGTCAAGCGAACCAACACCTTTGCCACCAGATCGCGTAACAGATTGTGCTGTTTTTGAAATTATTGGAGAAGACTTAGCCGGGCCTTTATTTCTAAAAAATGGCGAGAAAGTTTGGATAGCATTGTTTACTTGTGCCGTTTATCGCGCAGTTCACCTTGAACTAGTCAATTCGCTATCTTCTGATGCTTTCCTGCTAGCACTTAGACGTTTAATAGCTAGACGCGGTAGGCCCAGCACTATTTATTGTGATAATGGAACAATCTTTAGGGGGGCTTCCAATGAACTTTCGAGATTAAATTGGGATAAAATTTTAAAAGAAACCATGACGCATAAAATTGTTTGGAAATTTATACCTCCCACCGCAGCTTGGTGGGGAGGCTGATGGGAAAGGTTAGTTCGCATTGTAAAAGAATTGTTAGTACGTACTCTAGGTAGATCTGTATTGACTTATGAAGAATTGAATACACTTATATGTGATTGTGAATCTGTGATTAACTGCAGACCTCTAACCTATATCTCAGAGGACCCACTGGAGCTAGTACCTCTCACACCCGCTATGTTTCTTACTGAAAACCGAAGTTTCAGCAATTCGGATATTACCGAATTAGATTCTCAAAGTTTAAGGAGAAGGTTGAATTACAGAGCTAAACTTCTTACAGATTTTAGGCAACGTTTTAGAAAGGAATACCTCAGCGAATTAGTTCAAAGACATACGGAAAAACATACACGTGAACCGCGAGTAAGAGAAGTAGTCTTAGTTGGAGATGATAGCAAAAAACGTTTATTTTGGCCTTTAGCAAAGGTGACTCTAATTCCAGGCCAGGATGGTAAAGTTCGTGCTATTAAGTTGAAAACTCAGCACGGCACGGTTTTACGTCCGGTGCAGCGCATCTTTCCTTTGGAAATATATTCGAGTGAAATGATTGAAATTGCATCGAAACCGTCGGGTGAAGAGAAAACTAGTTCCAGTGAGCATAATGATCATTAAAATGTGTCTTCTCCTGATAGTGTCATACTTAAGAAATATATCTCTTCTGGAAGATGTGTAAAAGCTCCAAAGAGGTTGGATCTTTTTAATAATAATTGTTATGTATTTGAAACTCTCCCCAAGTTTCAAAGGGGGGAGGATGTTGTAAAATGAAATGAAGTGAAACTAATAGAACGCGCTGTGCGTAAATTAAGAAAATGAAAATATCGTCTGATTTTATTTGTTATTATTCGAAGAACTTTGACAAGTGTATGAGAACGATTGAGTTCTCTGAATATAATGATGAATGTGCCTTTTAAATGGAATTAAACGACATTTTTTATAATATATGGACTTTTAGATGAATTTGAACTTATAATAAGTTTATCTTAACAGATGATTTTGATTTTAATTCAAGAGCTCCAAGCATCGCGTAGATGCAACCCGCAAATGAAGACATGCATGGTTAGTAAGTAAGTTTTAAACTAACCCTATTTTTCGAATTCTAACAAGTACTTTAAAAACAGTTTAAAGCGATTTTATTCCATCGATGTCCCTTTAAATGCCATAATCCACTTCACAAAAAAGTAGACTTGGGGGGGGGGATTTTTATGATCTGTTTGATAAAAGTAGTAGATTTACAATAAAGTAAACGGTTTTTTTTACACATAAAAATGTAAAATAAATTCAATTTTTAGTGTAATTTTACACTTTTTTGCACATTTTATTTTTTTCCCAAACTAATTAATTTATGATAAATCCGATAATTAGAATTATACAACACACTTCTAAGAATAGTTTAAAAAATGAATTAGCTCAAAATGTTCAAAACTGTAAGTGAAGATAGATTATAAGTTTATTTAAATTTTTTTAACTCTTTCGGGTCCGATTTTTTTTTTCTATTTTGAGAACAAAAGTACTTTTATTTTAATAACGTTGATCGTAGCAATCCAAATAGACATACTAAAGTTTTAAGATTATCTTGCTGTCTGAAATGTAACGAATGTACTTATTTTGCGCACTATTCAATTCATATTTATATCATAATAAGTTAAGGAAGAGTTTTTGAAGGCATTTAGAAGATAACATATTACAACAGGATTTAAGGGTGTATTACTATTTTCTAATGTTTTTTATGTTTTATCACGCATGATTCATTCAGAAAAGTAACTTACATTTTAAATTTAAAGAAGGAAATATATGTATAAAATAAAGAAATCAGTAACCACGTAAAGAAAATTAAATTAACTTTTATTATTTTTATTATTATTACTAAGTGTGAAAACATAAATGAAGTCATAAAAATAAAGACATATCCATATACTATCAATTCAACATATAGAAAGTAACTAAGTAATTGTTAAACCAAGATAATACTCGAAGAAATGACATGGTATAGTGTCTTTTGAAAAGATGGCGTACTATTAATAGTACGTCAGACCCGAAAGTGTTTAAGTAAATTAAATTTTGCAAGAAAAACTGAACAATTTCTTGATAGGATCATTTTCATTCATTGTGTCCTTTATTATTATCTCAAAAACGCAAATTAAAATACTTAAATTTAACAAAAAAAAGTTCAAAGGGTACCGAGTTCCCTTAAAAGACCATTCCGTGACATATATGGTACAGTTTTTTATATATATTACGGTTGTTTTAATAATGTTATTGCATCTTAAAATTAAAACAATTATGCTGATATGAAAACCTAGGAGTTTTTTTATATATTTAATTGCATAGTTTATATTATAAAAACTTTTAAGTAAATATATATATGTATTTATGTATGTGTCACTTCCACACTGTAAAAAAAAGTCTGTAGTCATACAGATATAAAGTTGCGGAAATCTCTACGGACGTTTTCTCTGTACACTGTAGAAGAAAAGATGTAAGTCTACAGAACTAATTTTTGGAAAGCTACAGAAATCTGTAACTTTACAAACGAATTTACTAAAATTACAGTTATCTTACTAAAATTTTATCTGTAGCTTGGGTTGCCAGTTACATAAAAAACTCCAGGAATCCCAATTTCTAAAAAAGATTTAGTAACCTTACAGATTTTTTTATTTTCAGTGCAAATCTGTATCTGTTACATGAATTCTTGCTGTTGCCGTTGCATAAAAAGTTCTAGGAATACCAGTTTCCTAGAAAACTTTTAGTACAATTACAGATATTTATTTTCAGTGCAGGAGATTTTGTCCGTTTTTCATGCAGTGGCCATTGAAAGGCTCTCTGGTTGGACCTAAGCAAAAATAAAGGACATTTATAGGGCTCTTGAAAAATTCAATTTCATAAAGAAGCTTTTTTATAAAGTTGAATTTTGTCTTTTTAACGAAAGAGCATCCTTCACAAAATTTCATTTCTAAAGAGAAAATAGTATTTCTTCTTTTTTTTTCTTATAAATAATTATTAATATTCGAACGTGTAATTTAAAAAAGAACAACGTCACAAGAATGAAAAATTTAGTTGTAAATTAAAAATATAATAATATTTTAAATGCATGTTCAGATTCAAATAATTTAAATTGGTCTTTTATTAAAAATTTTATTTTGCCTAAAAATGTAAAAAAAAATAATAATAGTAAAATAAACTACAAAATACTAATTCAAGAAAAAAACCTGCATCGACATTTAATTCTTTATCCAAGAATTGGTTAATTTGGAGAATAACATTAAAATTAAACAATTAAGTGCATGTATTACAACAGTTTAATAGTTTTTGCGTATATTTCATTGATTATCTGAACATAGGTTTTAGGTAAACTTCAATAGAACTCTAGAATGTAAAAATATGGACGTATTGCACGATTGTAGATTCTACATGACTACAATACACCCATAACAATGGTTTTCTAAATATTTAAATAACTGTGTATTAAGCTAAAACTTTTACCAAAACTACAAACTAGAAACTAACTATTTTAATAGTTATAGACTTTAAAATATGCCGGAACAATATGTTGAATCACTCATAATAAAATAATAATAATATTGCTGGATTAAAAAATGTTAGGCAAAATAGACATTGACATACAAAAAAATTTAAATAGCGAACTGTATGAATATGAATTTTGTAAACTAAACACTGTAATATTTCGAAATTTTTGTACTCATCGAAATTTAACAGTTTTAAAATTGTATAGTACTAAAGAACACAGAAATCATAAAATGTCTGTACTTACCACTCTTTCTGTATATATAAATACAATATGTTGCACTTAAACACAATCTTACTACTTGCAGCAATGTCAAAAGTTAGTACAAAAACCTTAGTTAAAAAAACAATTCTTTTTTTAAAGAATTTACACCACTCGCGATAGATTTTCACAGCAGTACGAAAGAAATCGCAGACAGCAAAAAAGTATACTTTTAGAATGCTTGCTTTTTTTTTTTTTTTTTTTTTTTTTTTTTTTTTGCAGTAGGAGATGGGTGATGAACATTTGATTTCGACATTAGATTGGAGTTTCCTTGACCTTTAACACGATAATGAAAGTTGAAGTAACCTGCATGTTGCTTAAGCCTGTATTTTCTTCTTTCGATTCTCGATGTGTTGTTAGAAAAGGTAGTTTGGTCATAATGCAAGTGCAGTGAATTAAATTTGTCCAAAAAAGAAACAGGACGAAATAAAAAAAATGAACCAAGAATTAATTACATGAAGATTTAGAAAACTGTAGATTTTTCCAGAATTTAATTTTGAGAAATCGAACAAAAATTTTTTTCTTTCCATTGTACTTTTGTAGAGATAATCTAATTACCACATTTATTTGAAGCAAAAATAATTTACTTTAAAAAATGATTAATAGATAATATTTAATTTGACTTTGGCGATATTTAAATATTATGCGTGGTTTAAAGTCTGTATTTCTTTTATTCTATCCTAAATGTGTTGTAGAAAACGTAGATTGGTCATAATGAAAATGCTGTGAATGGAATTTGTCAAGAAAAAGTAATTCTAGAATTACATGAAGACTTGTGAAACATTTGGCTTTTTCCAGAATTCAATTTTTAGAAGTCAAACAAAAAGTTTGTTTATACTTTTATAAAGATGATCGCAATACTATACAATTAGTTAAAAAAATAAGTTACTTAAAAATGGTTAATAAATGATATTTCATTTGACTTTGAAATATTATGCATAGTTGAAGTCTGTATTTCCTTCATTCCATTGTCCGCGTAGATAGTTTGGTCGTAATGCAAGTGATTGAATCGAATATGTCATGAAAAAATTAATTTAGGATTATATAAGACTTGTAAAACATTTGACTTTTTCCAGAATTCAGGTTTTAGAAGTCGAACAAAAAGTTTTTTCTCTCCATCATAATTTTGTAACGATAATTTAAATACTACATTTTGTAGAAGATAAAATAAATTAATTTAAAAAATGAGAAGTAGAACGTATTTCAGTTGACTTTTTGAAGATCTTGAAATATTATGCATGGTTTTTTAAGTCTGTATTTCCTCTTTTGCTTTATTAATGTTTTGTAAGAAAATAAAACTTTTCTAAAGCAACTTTGATCAGTTAAATAAAAAAATAGAAATAGAAATACCTTAAATCTTTAAGAATTTAGTTTCAAGGAGTTGAAGGAAAAAGCTAATTTTCTTTCGGTATGCTTTTGTAAAGATTATATACATAGTACGATTCAAAAATTCGAGGAATGGGCCATTCTTGAGAACGAAAACAAGTGCCTAAAGTAAAACCGCCTGAAATGTATACTCTCAACCCTCCCCTGCTTGCTCATATTGTTTTAGTCCATGTCATGTGACCGAACCGCACATGCAGCTGTTATTTATCCGAAGTTATTTAACTTAGCTCTGCGACGTAAGAAAGATAGCTTTTCTTGAACAGCTTTGCAGCATTAAATTCTGTCAATGATTAGGTAAAACACCAATGGAGATTTTGAAAATGCTGAGAAATATGTACGATGAATCTACCACAATGAGACACAAGGTTTATGAATGACATTGACCTTTTAAAGAGAACTGAGAATCCACCCAAGACGATAAACGCCTTGGACAACCTTCGCTGAAGCCAGACACTGGCATTTTCGGCTTGAGAACGCAACAGCTCTTCAATACCATCTGTTAAAACAATTCCTCGTCAAAACTCGCACTAATGTGCTTCTAGATCCTCCCCTATCAACTGGCCACAGTCCCGTGTGACTTTTACCTGTTCCCATCAATGAAAAAACATTTACAGGGACGCCATTTTTAAGCATCAGATGCGGTAAAAATTACATCGCAGGAGGTCTTATGGCAGGTTGTGTAAAATGGCCTCCAGAGATGCTTCCAGAAGTTATACAAACGCTGGCAGAAGTGTCTAATCACCCAAGGTGACTATTTTGAAGGTGGATATGCTTCGGTGCTGTGAACTATTCAGAGAAATGTTTTCACAACTTTTACCCGAATTTTTGAATCATACTACGTATATATTGCATTTAATTAAGTAAATAAATACATTATAGACGTTAGGAAACTTCCAGATATTAGGAAATATACGGATGTTGAACATAATATTGATAAGGAGAGTTAGAAAAAATATGAAATTTAATGGAGTCAGTTTCAGTTTCAGCTAGGTAGGGAGGCCTACCAAATGGCTTAAGCACAACAAGCCCCACCTAGCAGGGTGTAACAACTATGCTGAAAGCCCAACTATGGACAAAGACAGGACTGCTAAAGGGAAAGGTGATACGGAGCTAGGAGAGACCAGAGGCATTACTGAATGGTCCCAAGACTGCCGTCAAAAATTTAATGGAGGCATTACCTTGTTAATAGAGATGCAATTGAGGCAGAGCTTTGTTCTTTTTTAGATTCCCAATGTAAGTCACAACGGCCGAAGGGGCTGACCGGATTGAGAGTATCATTATGTTCAGTGTTTAGAAAATCTTCAACTCTGGAATCGAAAATGTCGGTCATTCGGAGATTTACAACATCGCGATTAAGTGTAAATTGGTTTCTAAGACTGTCAGCAATGAACTCAACTTTGTCAGAATTAAAATAGATTATACTATTGGGTCATTAAGGATCTGGAATGTATGTTCGCGTCCAACGAATGCGGGCCATAGCCGGTTAAATTGTGTTATCAGAAGTCGATATGAGTGTTTCAGCATCATATACTAAACTCCTTGTTTGCAGCACTGATTTGATTATTCATACGCATAAATTGATATCTTAAAAGGAGATCCTTGATAGCCTACCAGTCCTGTCTTAAAAGATTTCTATCTCTTTTAAAATCCCTGATGTGCTAGGGTAGTGAGAAAAAATTTACTACCCTCTGTCGTTGTCTCGCATCGTGTTTGAGTGCATTGTGGAGAGTTTTTGAATGCATTATGGAGAGGCCTTTCTTTGAGTCTTCCCCACCCAATTTTCATGATTTTAGGTTCCGTATTTTGGGCTGGACGACGATCAGTCAGTGAGCGGTACATAGCCATTTATATATAAATGACAAACGTGTCCGTCCATAATGGTGATCTAATTTTAATGCTGGCAGCAGCAGACGTTTAAATTTTGATTTTACTGCAATCATTTAAATATCTAAACATTGCACACTTCAATTTTTTTGCACCGTCGAAGAGAGAAAAAAAATGTACTTACAAATAGATATTGTTTCAAATCTGCATTGAAATTTGCTTAAAAATTGAATTGCAAGTTAGTCATTTTTTAATGTTTTAAAAATTATTTTCAAAGAGGATTTTACTTTTAGTTTATCGCTGCTACATGCAGATGATTATACGAAGCATAAACCCGTGTTTATTTAAATTAATATAAGTAGTTCATTTGTTTTATGACTGATATTACATAACAAGATTAAAATTTCGTCAATAAAATGGAATAATAAAATAATATAAATGAAACAGAAATTTAATAAAACATGTAATTGAGCAACGTGCTTGAACAATTGAAAGGATCACAATTAAAAGAGACTGGCGTAAATAACACAAAAGCTTTGCTAATTTTTTGGACGTTAACGCATTCAAAAGTACCACTTTGAATAAATTTTTATAAATTATTTGAATGTATTTTTTTTTCTTGACGTTTATTTAAAGTTAAAAAAAGCTGTTATTCGCAAGTAACCTGCCTCTGGTGTTATTCGCAAGTAACCTAAAAAATATATTAATATAAAAAAGTGTTTTCCCTTCGATTCTGTAAGGAACCATCGGATTAGATCTCCTAGTAAATTATACAGGCAAAATTTATATTTCGAAGTTAATTTCATGTTTTCATTTTCATTCATATGAAACACTAAGCTATCGTTCAATGTGACGGTTTAATGTGTTTTTATAATGCAGCACAAATGCTACCCATTTATAAGTTATAAACGCAATGTATGCAAGTAATAAACTCTTTGTTATTATGCAGACGCCTCAATTGGCATCTTTTGTGTAGCGTAATTAGTTTTTTGCATTACAACATATTAAAATGCAATAACAGGAGCGGAGGAAAAAGCAGAATGAAACAAAAATCGTGGAAAAAAATAACTAGCAAATTCTTACCTATTGATATTTTAATATCGCCTTATGAAAATTGATATTATGGTTAAAAAGATTATTTTAAATCGTGAATCATTTATTTAAACAGCATTTTAATATTTAGGAATGATCCGATTCAATATTCTTGAAAGTAGTTATTGTAAAAGAATTAACAATAAGATGAAACGAAGATATTAACTGTTACAAAGAATAATATTACCATTACAAAATGTTAAAATGTAAACACCAAATTGCTAAAAATATGAATAAAAATACAAGTTTGAAGTATGCTGGGTGCCCTTTGAACTTTTTATTTAATTTAGGCATTTTCGGCATAATAATAAAGAATTCAATGAAGGAAGGTTATTACATCAAGAAATTGTTCGATTTCCCTGGCAAAAATCGAAGTAAATTTTAAAATGTATCTATTACTTTATTGTAAATCGGATAAAGTAAAAAGTTTATTACCTGAAGCTTTACCAAATAGACAGTAAAAAAATGATAATTGAAAAATATGCATAAACGTTTTATCACTTTGAACATGCCTATTTATCGAAAAAACTCAAATTACGAAAAATCATTTTTAAGTGAAGTGGATTGTGGCATTTAAAGGGACAGCGATGTAATAAAATCACTTTTAACTGTATTTGTAATACTCGGATCTTTACGAAATTCATTAGAGTGTACTAGGGACAATAAAAAATAATTTAAGCAAAAAATTAGAAAATCTATATTTCCGTTATTTTTGTACAATGAAGGGTATAGCCCTTAAATAAATGTATAAATAAATGAAATCTGTAATTTAAAACACTGAATATTAAAATATTATATCAAACCATAATCAGGACTAAAATTGTTTTAATGATTATTAGTTTATAATTTAAAAAAATGAATCATTTGAAACGAATCTTCACCGTATGAGGTACTCTCACCAATCCTGTCGAAGTACTAAAAGTTGTTAAAAAAAGTTTTTTAGTGTTGTTAGTAGTTAAACTCCAATATATATTTATATGAAAAATGTTTTTCAATTCTATTCTGTCCCAGAAGCACCGGGTTAGATCTCCTAGTAAATTTTAAAGGCAAAATTTATATTTTGAAAATAATTTCATGTTTTCATTTTCATGCATATGAAATACTAAACTTTCTTTCAATGTCAAAGTTTAAGAGCCCACAATAGTCACAGAAAAAGTACGCAAAAAGACCCGGATGATTACGTAAAGTCTATGGGAGCGTTCTTTTCTAATATCTCGCTCAAATTTTAATATTTTTACATGATTTTTTTGCATAGGCTAGCTTAGGACGATCTACAACCGGGCTAGTTTTTACTTTTTCGATTTTGCTCATATATTTTTTATATTATGATAGTTTCAATTCCAGAACCGGTTTAAATCAGTTTTGAAAGTTAAAATATTTTTTTTAAAAAAATCTGAAACCAAAACCTTTAGAAAATGTTAAATTGTAAACACCAAATTGCTAAAAATATGAATAAAAATACATGTTTGAAGGATACTCGGTGTCTTTTGAACTTTTTATTTAATATAGGCATTTTAAGATACATGTTTGGCAAAATAATGAAGGGCTCAATGAAATAAGGTTATTACATCAAGAAATTGTTCGATATCCCTGGCAAAATTCGAAATAAATTAAAAAATGCATCTTTTAGTTTCTTTTTACTTTATTGTAAATCGGATAAAATAAAAAGTTTATTATCTAAAGTTCTATCAAATAAACCATTAAAAAAAAAAAAAAAAAAAAAAAAATGTCAGTTGAAAAATATGCAAAATTGAAAATGCTTATTCATCGAAAAAACACAAAATATGAAAAATCACTTTTAAGTGAAATAGATTGTGGTATTTAAAGGGACAACGATCTAATGAAATCACTTTTAACTGTATTTGTAATAATTTTATCTTTACGAAACTTCATTAGAGTGTACTATGGACAATAAATTATAATTTAAGCAAAAAATTGGAAAATCTATATTTTCGTTATTTTTGTAGAATGCTGTGTATAGAGTCCCCTTCAATAAATGAATAAATAAATGATATCTGTGATTTTTAAACATCGCATATTAGAATATTATATCAAACCATAATCAGGACTAAAATTATTTTAACAATTATTACTTTCTGATTTTAAAAAATGAATCCCTTTAAGCAACCTCTTCACTGTACAAGTTTTTCTCACTAAACCACTCGAAGTACTAAAAGATGTTAAAAAGAAAAAAAAGCTATTTAGTGTTATTAGTAGGTAAACTGAAATATATATTAATATAAAAAAATGTTTTTCCTTTCTATTCTGTCCCAGAAGCGCCGAGTTAGATCACCTTGTAAATTACAAAAGCAAAATTTATATTTTGAAGTTAATTTCATGTTTTAATTTTTCTCCATATTAAACACTAAGCTTTCTTTCAATGTGAAAGTTTAATGGTTTTCATAATGCACCACAAATGCTACCCAATTATAAGTTACAAACGCAATGTATGCAAGTAATAAATTCGTTGTTATTATGCAGACGCCTCAATCGGCATCTTTTGTGTAGCGTAATTAGTTTTTTGCATTTGCAACATATTAAAATGGAATGACAAGAGCGGAAGAAAAAGCAGAATCAAAGGAAAATAGTGGAGAGAAAATAACTAGTAAATTCCCACCTACTGATATTTTAATATCGTCTTATGGAAATCGATATAATGGTTAAAGAGATTATTTTGAATCGTGAAACATTTATCTGAACCGCATTTTAAAATTTAGGAATGATCCGATTCAATTTTCATGAAAGTAGTAATTGTAAACGATTTAACAACGAGATGAAACGAAGATTTTAACTATTACAACGAATAGTATTACCATTACAAAATGTTAAAATGTAAACACTAAATTGCTAAAAATATGAATAAAAATACAAGTTTGAAGTATGCTGGGTGTCCTTTGAACTTTTTATTTAATTTAGACATTTTAAGATAATTTTTTTTTGCATAATAATGAAGGACTTAATGAAGGAAGGTCATTACTTCAAGAAATTGTTCGATTTCCCTGGCAAAATTCGATGTAAATTTTAAAATGTATCTCTCACTTTACTTTTCAATTTATTGTAAATCGGATAAAATAAAAAGTTTTCTACCTGAAGTTCTATCAAAATGACCATAAAAACAAAAAACAAACGAAAACTAGTTGGATATAATAATGCCAAAACTCTCTTCTATCTCATACGTACATTTTAATATTTTTAAAAAATAGTTACTCATTTTAATGCCTTTAATAATTTTAATTCAATATCATACCAAATTTGATCTTCATCTTAAATTTTTCCTTCAGTCAATTAATAGGAGTAAAAATGAATTTCCGTCTCTGCACAAGCCGATAGACAATAGAATGATCGGCAGATTTTTTTTTTCAAATTCAGGGAGATCCTACTTGCCTTACCAAAAAAATAATCATATACAAAAAATTTAGTTCAGTTCTAGAACTAACTTCATACACTTTTAGATGGTGCAATATTCAAAATGGCACAAAACTCGCTATTGCAGCGCCCCCTTCCGGCGGATTTTTTTCAAATTCAGGGAGTTCCAACTAGCCATAACCATACACGTACACAAAAAATTTGGTTCAATTCGATGCATAATTTCATATACTTTTGGTTGGTACAATATTGAAAATGGCACAAAAATCGCGATTGCAGCGCCCCTTCCGGCGGATTTTTTTCAAATTCAGGGAGGACTAACTAACCATAGTCATACACTTACACAAAAACTTTGGTTCAATTCGATACATAACTTCATATACTTTTGGCCGGTACAATACTGAAAATGGCACAAACATCGCGATTGCAGCGCTCCCTTCCGGCGGAATATTTCAAAACTGAAGTAGAACCTGCTTGCCTCAGCCAAAAACATTCACAAAAAAATTGGTTCAATAACTTCGTAACTTCATGCATTTTTTGATGGTAGAATGGCAACATACGCACAGACAGACACACAGACACACGGACAGACAGACATTTTGTAAAAACATGTTTTTTGGAATCTCTGACCCCTAAAACGTGTAAATCCGTCGAAAACCGGAAGTCGAAAAAAGTTTCGATTACAATACTTTCTTCTTTTGAAGATAGAAGAAAGTAAAAATGTCAATTGAAAAATATGCATAAAAGTTTTATCACTTTGAACATGCCAATTCATAAAATAAACTCAAAATAAGAAAAATCACTTTTAAGTGAAGGGGATCGTGACATTCAAAGAGACTGCGATGTAGCAAAATCATTTTTAACTGTATTTGTAATACTCAGATCTTTACAAAACTTCATTAGAGTATATTAGGGACACTAAACAATAATTTAAGCAAAAAATTTGAAAATCTATATTTTCGTTATTTTTGTAGAATGAAGAGTATAGTCCCCTTAAATAAATGAATACATAAATAAAATCTGTAATTTTTAAGCACTGAATATTAAAATATTATATCAAACCATAATCAGAACTAAAATTATTTAAAAAGTTACTAGTTTCTAATTTTAAAAAATGAATCATTTTAAACCACTATTCACCGTACGAAATATGCTCACCAATCCTCTCCAAGTACTAAAAGCTGTTAAAAAGAAAAAAAAAAAAAGATGTTTAGTGTTGTTAGTAGGTAAATTAAAAAATATATATTATTAAAAAAAAGTATTTTTCCCTTCTATTCTGTCCCAGAATCACCGGGTTAGATCTCCAAGTAAATTATAAAGGCAAAATTTGTATTTTGAAGTTAATGTCATGTTTTCATTTTCATCCTTATGAAACGCATAGCTCTCTTTCAATGTGAAAGTTCAACGTGTTTTCATAATACAGCACAAATGCTACCCAATTGTAAGTTATAAACGCAATGTATGTAAGCAATAAACTCTTTGTTATTATGCAAACGCCTCAATTGGCATCTTTTGTGTAGCGTAATTAGTTTTTTGCATTGCAACATATTAAAATGGAATGACATAGAGCGGAGAAAAAAGCAGAATGAAAGAAAAATAGTAGAGAAAAATAACTAGTAAATTACTACCTATTGATATTTTAATATCATCTCATGAATATCGATGCTATGGTTAAAAAGATTATTTTAAATCGTGAATCACATTTATTTGAACAGCATTTTAAAATTTAGGAATGATCCAATTCAACATTCATGAAAGTAGTAATTATAAATGAACTCACAATAAGATAACACGAAGTTATAAAGTATTAAAAAAACATTATTACAATTACAAAAATTATTATGTAAACATTAAGTTGTTAAAAATGTGAATTAAAATACAAGTTTGAAGGATATTCGGCGCACTTTGAACTTTTTTTTAAATTTAGGCTTATTAGGCTTTTAGGTAATTTTTTTTGCTTAATAATAAAGGATTCAAAGAAGGAAAGTTATTACATCAAGAAATTGTTTGATTTTCCTGGCAAAATTTAAAGTAAATTTTAAAATGTATCTTTTACTTTACTTTTTACTTTATTGTAAATCGGATAAAATAAAAAGTTTATTGCCTGAAGTTCTATCAAATAGACCATAAAAACAAAAAACAAACAAAAAAAAAAAAATGCCCATTGAAAAATGTGCATATAAGTTTTATCACTTTTAAGTGAAGTGAATTGTGGCATTAAAAGGGACAGCGATGTAATAAAATCACTTGTAACTGTATTTGTAATACTCGGATCTTTACAGAACTTCATTAGAGTATACTAGGTAAAGTTAATTTAAGCAAAACATAAAAAAATCTATATTTTCGTTATGTTCGTCGAATGAAGGGTACCGAGTACCTTTAAATAAATAAATAAATAAATGTATCATGTTGTTGTTTAAACACCGCATATTAAAATATCTTATCAAATCATAATCAGGATTAAAAATATTTTAATAATTATTATTTTCTAATTAAAAAAAAATAAACGGTTCTTTACCGTGCGAGTTACGTTCACCGATCCTCTCGAGGTACCGGAAGCTATTAAAAAAAAAAAAGAAAAAGATATATTTGCTCTGTTTTCAAAAAATACTCGATTATGCAAGATTGAATGACATTATGGCGAAAACGTTTCAAAAATATGGTTTCAAATATGACGAAATTTTCACCGTTAAATACTTTTCGCTTATCCTCCTCAGTTTTGAGGTCATCTGTAGAAGACACAAAACAACATCCTTTAATTTAATTTAATTTTTTCTAGAATTGTTACAATTATATTTAGACCCTTTTTTTTAAATTAAATGCATGCAATCATAAGAAACGATATGCCCCTCCAGTGGCCGAGACGTTCTGACCCCTGAACTGATAGACGGCAGGTGCTGGGTTCGAATCTAATTGTGGCGGTCGGCCTAATCGTTCGGAGTTTTCCATGGTTTTCTTCGAATTTTCGATTTCCTTGCGTAAATACGGGTTGTGTTCTCTTAGAAGGACCCCCCATGGAGAGTACCCCACACCTTTCAGGCCTATATCCCATGTGTTGATAATCGGCCGTCATAAAATAAACCAAACCAAACCATAAGAAACGATATATAGATCTGTTACATTTTTCGAGATATTGTATCGTAATTTTAAACGGGTTTTTGTGGTTCCTCGTAATATTTGGCTCAGGACTGAAGAAGTTAAAGTAATTTAATTGTTTTAATTTTTTATTTCTATTTTTATATTCATAATAAACAAATTTCAATTGAAAATAGCTTTTAAATACTATTATTTGGATATTTTAAAATCTGTTAACAACAACTATTTCAGAATTTGAATTAAACACATATATATCCAAATACGAAAACGCTGAATATGAAATTAGAAAAATAAATGTCTTAAAAATCAGGCAAATTGATTGAAAGTTGCACACTACAATCTAGTGCTGTGAGTGCTTGCAAAAGACAGTTAAATTTCTAAATGTGGATTTTGATCCTTCAAAATTTATTTACTTGAACTAGCTTAACCATTACTTCATCATTAAGTACACATTCAACATTAAATAGCCTTTAAAATAAGTCTTCGATTTGAAAGGTGCTTACTGCATTGTAATTATCATTCTTTTTTCTGTAAAACTACCAATTATCATGTTTTTATATGCAATAGTTTTTGCATTTTAAACCGAGAAAGTGAAAAGGTTACAATAAGTTCAGTTACGGCAGCAGTAACATCAGTTACTTTTTGTTTAGAATAAAGATATTTGAATTGCTTAAAGAGACATGTACTGAATAAAACATTTCAAGAAATAATTATCTGTAGATTGGAGAAATAGATATTAAATGCTTTGAAATACGTACAGTTTTGCATAAAAATATAAACACAGACAAATCGAGTTGAATTGTTGCTAGGAAAACAAATTCCATGCTATGTTTTTGAATTTTTAAAATGCTGGAATGCGAAATTGTTTCCTTTCTCTACATAACTACTGCTTTCTTCTACATAAAAAGGAAGTAAGAAACTATAATGCACTCTGAGATTGTCATTATCCTGCAAACAAATTCTAAATTTACAACCAGTTTGAAATGCATTTTGTATAGTAAAAGATACTTCGGAATATTATGTGAACAGTTGAAAATACATATTATTTTAAATGAACAAGTTTTTTAGCGATAAAACTGCCTTGGGACTCGTAGAAGGATTTTAGAATAGTGACATTTTGATTCTACTGGTTTTAAAAAAAATTCAATTACAGAGACTATATTGGCTATGTTTCATTTAAAAGAGTAGTTTCATAAATTTAAATAATGAGATAAATACAAATTGCAGCGTTATAAAGAAAAAAAGAACAACCTGTTATAAAATGTTGAAAAAATACTATATTTTCAAACTTTTTTAAAATGCTGGACTCAGTGTCTGATTTACGGCAGGGCATTTGGGTCACGGGCCCAGAGCCCCTAATTTTCAGAGATCACCAAATGCTGCTGAACATTTTTCAATTATTATCCAAAATTTGATGTAGTTTTAAAATCTAGTGGAATGTTATATTTCCTTTTACAATTTTTTGTGTTCGTAGTATATTTTTATAGCATGGTATCTTTTGTCTACATCCACAGCTTGTAACAACCATATTTAATTATTTTTATGTAGTAAATATTACCTTTTTTCGCGTTAAATGCTGTTTTTATTCTTGTCAGATTGTTTGGAGGTTGGTAAATGTTGCTTGTATGTGACAGAGCCCCCTAATATTTTAAATAATTACTATTTGGCATTGTGAAAAATTTATTATTCGTTGTTGCATACTTTATCATTCCAAATATATAGACTTAAATATGAAAAGATTAATCAGCGTAACACAATTTATTATAAAACATGTATTAATTTAAATTTCATAACTGTGAAATAATTGTTTAAAAAATAAATCATCATTAAATTGAATATTTGAAAGAAATTATTAAAATCAATAGTGGTTATCATAATAAGTACATTTTTCAATATGCATATTTTTTACTCACTTTCCCTGTAAGTATAAGCGTAAGCCCCCCCCTCCATAAGTATCTGAGTCCAGGGCCCCCAAATTTCTAAATTGGTCACTGGCAGGACTGCATCTCCTTTCTTTGAATAGCAACTGCTTTCTTCTATATAAAAAAGCAGGAAACTATTATGCAGATTGTCACTATCCTACAAACAAATTCTTAATTTACACTCAGTTTCAAATGTATTTTGTATTAAAGAAGAATCTTTGGGATATTATGAAAATTGTTGATAATATATGGTATTTTAAATAAAGTTTTAACGATAAAACGGCTTTGGGATTCGTAAGAAAATCTTACTATTGAGTTAGTTTGATTGCATAAGCTTAAAATAAAATTCAATTACAGAGATTATATTAGCTTTGTTTCATTTAAAAGAGTGATTCATAACACTAAATGATGAGAAAAATAAAAATTATACGTTTACAAAATAAAAAAAGAACATGTTATAAAAAGGTGATAAAAATACTATATTTCCATGGTATAATTCTACTCTGTATTTCCGTTTAGCATAAAAAGTCTTGATCCAGTTTGATTTCAGTTTTCATATTTAAAAGAATTTTAATGTTTTTCCTGAAATTCGCAAACATTTTTTTTTGTTGTTTCAGGCAGATAATTAAAACAGGTGTTGAAAAATTAATTGTGAAGTGTTTTAGGTTTAAAAAGTGTATTAACCCTTTATCTAACGACGGTACTTATAAGTATCATTAAAATTACTTATAAATTTTTTTAATGTGTCAATTAGTTGTAATACTGTTCAGAATGACTTACAGATACATTCCTTTATTTTATTCCAAAAGCATTATCGGTTACACAAAACAAAAATATTTTTTAAACGATGATTTTTTTTTTTACCTTTGTATCCTTTTAGCTTTCTTGGTGCTGAGGGAGTGGGATGGGGATTTTTCAATTCGGAAATATTTCTATATTTATATTGTAAGACTATCTTATTTGTGCAATTTATAATTCTACAAAATACTAATAAAACAATTTAAAATAAAAGATTTGAGTGGGGTTATAAATATTGCACAAAATCTCTGTAAATTCAAATTTAATTATTCCTTCTAAATCCTTCAGTTCTTCAAAAATTTATCAAATGACTATGTAAATCTTTTAATTTAGTTTAAATGATTTACGTAATATGATTTAGCATGGAAAATTTTCATGAATTCATAATTCGGTAGATAAAGGGTTTAAAAAATATGTATAAGATTTTTTCGAATAAAACATATCACAGAAATTTAAGTAAATAGGTTTTAAATAATGCAGATATATTAAGTTTTCATACCAGACATAAAGATTATGCAGTAACTTAACATACCATCAGATAACGTCAAGCTAATCCTAGAACAAATTAAGCTAACAGCTGGAAGCTTGACCAAATTAATGTGAGAGAGGTTTGACCAAACGGTCTAAACCTTTTTACTAAGTGATTTTGGAAATATTTTATTATGCGCTGTACAGAATGGAAGATCAATGGTTACCTTTCAAAAATTATGCAAATTTATTCTGTAAAGCTACAGTAAAATGGAGTGATAGAAAGGAAAATGTTTAAAACTGATTAAAGGAAGATGAGAAAAATTGTTATAGAACTTTAAAATTTTAATGAAATATAAATTGAAAGTGTATAGGAAGTTCCTTTTCCATTTAAATACACTGTTAAAAATCTTGTTCTAGTTTAAACCAAATTTTGGTGCTCAAAAGCTGCCACTTTAAGGGAAATTTTGAACAAATATTTGGAACTCCTATTGAAGCATAATTCCAAAAAATGGAATGAAGTTGAAATAGGAAGTTGGTTCAAGATTTCACCATCTTATGGTGACAGCTACTGAGCAGCACCAAAATTTGGTCCAAACTAGAGCAATATTTTTAACAGTGTATTTAAATGGAAAAGGAACTTCCTATACACTTTCAGTTTATATTTCATTAAAATTTTAATTCTATAACAATTTTTCTCATCTTCCTTTAATCATAGTAGGTAAATATAAAGAACTAGAGGAGAATCCGTCAAAATGACGTGTTTCCATTTTTAAAAGGATGATAAAACATTACAACAACTTTGGTCCATCATAGCCACTTTAGGCTTAAAAATTTTTGAAAAATACAAAGATTGAACATGAGAAAAAAATCTAAAAAAAACAAAACAAAAATCAATAGAAATCTGCATTTAAAACTATAACAAAACTATCTGATGGATGGGGAGGGATTGTAATGAACAAATGGTAAATGCATAAATTTTAAAAGAATAAAGTAAGGTAAAATATAAATTATAAAAGAATACATTGTGAAACTACAGCCAAAAAATATTTTAAAATACTGAGAGAAAATAATAAAAATATCCAAAATGTATAAAAAAGTTTCCCATTTTGGCCATTTCCAGACGAATATGAGAGGGTAGCCAAATTATTAATTGAATGATTAAAATAATGGCATAGAATATGCAGCTAATGAATTTCACTCACAAAATTACAGTAATTATTTCACAAAAACATGCAAATTAACATGCATTAATAATGCAAAACATGCACCAATAATGCTATTTTAAAACATTCGTGAATTAACTATTTTATACCATTAGCTAATACTTAAAAGAAAATACTTTATAAGGTCGAAAACAAATGTCAACAATAAAGAGTAAACAATCGTGATTCGTTATGTGACAATGAAATCATTCACGCCTGTAAAAAATAAATAAATAAATAAAAATAAAAAATAAAGCAACACGAATATAAAAATTCTAACAATATTGTATTTAAAACGCACCTTCGCTTTTCTTAAATAAAAAGTTTTAATTAAACACTGTTAAAAATTTAACTGTTTTGCTGCATCGTCATTACACAGCTTTTATAGAAAATGACTACTTTGTCGTATTACACTGTTAAAAATTTGACCCATTTGTTGCAGCGTCACTCCACAGCTTTTATAGAATATCGCTTTTATGACCAATGAGAATGCTCCATATCACAGTAAAGTAACCGCTTTATATAAAAGCAGTGGAGTGATGCTGCAGCAAATGGGTCAAATTTTTAACAGTTGTTGCAGCATCACTGCAACGCTTTTATAGAAAACGGTTACTTTGTGTGTGTTACTTACAGTGTATTCTATAAAAGCTGGGGAGTGATGATGCAGCAAAAGGGTCAAAATTTTAACAGTGTACTGCTAAAACTTTGACCCATTTACTGCAGCGTCACTCCACAGCTTTTATAGAATGTCTCTTTTATGACCAATGAGAATGCTCCACAACACAGCAAAGTAATCGTTTTCTATAAAAGCGGTGGAGTGATGCTGCAGCAAATGAGTCAAATTTTTAACAGTGTGAATATTTTGTTTGAAATAGGAAAAACATTTCAATGCACAGTAAGATGTAGTGACGTCATTTATAGCTCAAACTGTAAATCTGACAAATGAGAATGCTCTATTACGACTCTGGAACGTTTGCATTGGACAAAAAATTTATAGCCTTTAAAATCGGAGATAACTTTTCACAATGGAATTTGTCATTGGTCACAATAAGTGTTTTTTCTCGTGGATGGGTTGACCTCGGAATCGTTATACACGGAGGGATTTTATATAATGGAAAAGACTAGGAAGGATCAAACTAGTAGCCTTAAAAAATGTTAAGTGTTCATGCCTCTGTAAAAGAACATAATATTCATCGAAAACACTTTAGGAAGGTGTTGCATCCGTTTCTCCAGAATGAACACGATGAGTTCAAGCCAAACTATATGGAAACTAGTGTTGACAGGTGGAGAGTAACAAATAGTGGGTGTTTAAAACGGAATTGTCATCCCGTGCTTTGAATTCTGTCTAAGCAGAGTTGTTTACGCATCATTTTTTCCCAAATAATTTTTAATTGTAACTAAACCATGTAGCATAAAGTTAGTCTGTCTTTTTTAAAACATATTTTATTTTTCTTAACATATATTTCAACATAAAATGAAGTGGATCAAGCCTCCCACATGTGGATGAGACATGTGTTGTTCAGATTTCTTCCTTTCTTTTTTTTTTCTTGAATTACAGAAATTTTAAGATCGGTTGAAAGAATTTTCAGCACATGTACATCTTAAAATATTACGAAGTGGGTGAAAAAATGAATACAAAATTTTATATTTACATAAAAAAGCCAAGTTAAATAATAAAGTGTATGTTAAAACTTAATTATTTGCTTTTGATTTAATGAATGAAAATGTTAAGATGAAAAAAAAAAAAAAAACTGTACAAACTCTTTTGGTGAACAATGTACGTAAAAATTACATTTGACAAATCGTCACCTGTGAATAATAAAGTTATATCTGTATTTTTGAAAAAATTGACTTATAGATATAAATAAATTCTATTTGTATCTATGAAGGCAATTTTGTATAAAACTGATGTTATAATTTACATATGACATTACAATCATAATATGACATTATTTTAATCTAGAAATGCCTTCATAGATACAAAAAGAACATTTCTATATAAGTAAGTCGATTTTTTCAAAAACATAGATAGAACCTTATTATTCTCAGGTGACGAAATCGTCATTGAGTAATCGTATTTTGGTGTACTCGAAAGATAAGTTTTCAGCATTTTTAAGCAAGTGTAAGCAGTTTTATTTCATAGTGTGACAAATGCAAAAAAAATCAATTGAAATATTTTAAAAAAAGATTTTATTCTTTTTTCGATTTTTTTTTTTCAATTGTTGGATTTTAAAACTTATTCCATTCTTTGCGTCTGAACGGTTGTCTCACAGAAAAAAGCAAGCTGAAGAAAATGATACTCTTCGAAATTGTCATTACCTTGAGAAGAAATGCTAAATTTGCAGTCAAATTTGAACGCAATTTAAAAAGTATAGAATGGTATTCTTTCTTTCTTTCTTTTTTTTTTTTTTTTTTTTTTTTTTTTTAATAAAAAATAGTTGAAATCGTGAAAGTTTTAGATGCATATTCTCATACTTGTAAATATGAAAGTGCCTAAAGACTCGTACATGATTCCACTGATTGCCATAACAATTTCCACATTTTCTGCGGAACTGTTTCTTTCTGGTGAAAGCGATTTACTGAATGTGTCAAAAATATAGATTTGAGAATATCTTTGACAAATATTTCTAAGTTTTTGTTTTCTCTACAGCTGTGGGATTTAATTTTATTACTATTGTGCGCAAAAAATATCGGTAAAAATAATGTAATTATGAATAAAGACAAAAGCAGGGGAATGCGGGGAAATTGCCTCGGGGCCCCCCGGCTTGAGAGCAGCCCCCCCCCCCCCCACAAGGACAGATATAAATTTTTTGTTAAAATAGTGTCAAATGATAAAAAATGATTAATAGTTTCCAAAATTCATTTTTTTTTAAGTTTTAAGGGACTTTTTCTCCTACCCCCCCTCTGTTTCTATACCCCATGCCCCCTTAATGTAACACATTTATCTTTATATTCCTGTAACTCCCCCCCCCCCCCCAAAAAAATGAATTCTATAGTTTTTTAAAGTTATCTTTCTTCTGCTATTATGAATGCAGATGTGAATAGTACTTGGTACGAAATTTATGTATGCATACAATAGTTATGAATTTTAGCTTTAGTCACTTCAGTAAAGTTTACAAAAAAAAAAAATAAAATAAAATAAAATAAAAATTAAGGTAGAAGGGGTCTCCCTAATAATGTTTGCCCCATTCCCCCCCCCCCCCACCGTCTAAATGGGGCTTTGAAGAGACACGTAGACCAGGAGGCGGCAGCACAGACAATCACCTCATCGGGTTCACAGATGAAAATCTAGGATTAGTTAAATTTCGATTCCCATATTAAAACTCAATCGGTCAGCAAATCATATCTTTATGGAAAACATTTAAATATCTGATTTTAGTGGTTGACTCGAAGAATTACCATTGTGCTTTCCTGCATCCAAATGTATGTAAACATGGAGGACTGGGAGTAGGAAAACATAATGATAACCTTATGGATCAACCGCTAAAATCGGGTTTTTAGGTGTTTTCTATCAAGATATGACTTGGCAGACTGATTGCGTTTTAATATGCGGATTTAACTAATCCTAGATTTGCATCCGTGAACTGGATGAGGTAATTGTCTGTGCTGCTGCCTTTCAGTCTAATGTACAGAGACTGAGCCCAAACTGCCGTTTGTGATTCAAGCAGTATAAAATTCAGGCCTGGGGGTAAGGGGCATTCTCTTTTCCAGAACAATGAAATGTCCCCCCTCGGATGATTCAAGATTTTGCCTTTTGATTGGTCAAAAACAGTAAACCCCCCTTCTCGCCCTGGAACCTCTGAAGTTCCTACCTTAAAAAAGTGTCTGCATTCAACACTGGATTCAAGTAACTGAGAAAATTGTCACAAGATGGCGGTTTAAGTTTACATCACACTGACAGTTTCTGGCTGCCACCGGAGCAAACTTCCACCAATAATATTTAAAGAGAAAATTGTCTTTATTTTATTTTATTTTTCATGTAAAATTTCTTTCAAAAACATGGTAAACATTTCTATTTGTCTTTACTGGTGGAAGTTAGCCCGGATATTATGATTTCTTTCCCTGACGCTGACAAGAGGATTATTAAATTAATGCAATATGGCGGAAACACACAATCTTATTACTGCTGAGATAAATTTCTACTAATATAAATAAGTATATATTTGGGTCATTATTGTGCCTGAAATTCTGCATTAATAAGGTGTTTAAATATGTAAAAATTTCTTTTTAAATTTACTGGTGGAAATTTGTCCCAGTGGTAATGAGCCACTGCAAATCCGTTTACAGTTGAAGATTCATCATTTTGTCACTTCTTCTTTATTCATATTTCTGTAGCAAAAATCTATGGGATTCCTTAGAAAATGCACAGAATTATAATAATTTCTACGAAAGTTTTATTAAGTATTGTTTAAGAGTGGAAATAGAGATTTTCAATAGCTAGTATCGGCAATTTTATATAATAAAGAACCATGACAAAACAACTCAAAAGTTTAAGGACTAATAGGTTTCTTCAGTTGACCAAAACACTGTTTTTTTTTTTTTTTTTTTTTTTTTTTTTTTTCTAATTTTAAATCAAAGGGGAAAATTTTAAAGGAATCTTTTTTGCATTTCTACTATTTTTGAATATTTTTTTCATTGGATAGCTGATAGCATATGTCTTTCTTTTTTACTTTTTCGATTTTGTGTTCAGGTATTTTTAACTAGGACACTTACTCTTTCGGCACCGATTTCAAAAGGGAATTTCATTAAAAAAAAAAAAAAAAAAAAAAAAAAAAGAAAAGAAAAAAAAAACTTTGTATGGACTGATTTTAGTTATCTTATGCAAAAAATAATTAAATTAATATAAAATAAGATAAAAATATTAAAATGCAAACGATATTTCTCAAAAATTTTCCTACATAGGATTTGCATTAGAGAGCAAGTTTTTACATATGGACTGAAGTAACCCATTAAGATGAAACCCGTATTAATGCCTAAATGGTATATCATTTTAAGCGGTGGATAAAAGTAAATGTATAGAAGATGATTTTCAATTTTAGAATTCATAAACTTTTATTTCTAAATCTCAAAATAGTCCATTTGTTTCGTATCTTGATAAATGCCATGAATAAAATTTGACCAGCAATAATAGAATGAGAAATAATGACACTCTGGATGTACATATGAAACTTTCCTGGTTTCAAGTGCTAATTGTACGGAAAATATGAATCTTATAGGTTTTCGGTTTGCAGTAGCATATACAGGGTGAGTCATAAATATCGAAACAATAGGCTATCTCCTTAAATATTGCCCCTAGACCCATACTTCCAATTCTAAAGTTTCATAAAAAAAGGTGAATTTTTTTATAAGATATGTTGCAACTCCATGGGGGGGGGGGGTCTATTTTAAAAATTACGAAAATTAAATTTTTATACGTCCCCCAAAGGAAAAAACTTCCAATTAGAAAAAAATTTCCTTCTACATTCCTGAATTGAAAAAAAAAAAAAAAAATCATCTCGATATCTTTAAAACTCAGAGAGTTATGGCAATTTTAATAAATTGTGAGATTTAAAGGGATCAGACACAAATTGAAATGCCTGTAATTGAAGAAACAATGTTGCTGTAACGTGTCAAGAAAACATTTGTTTTATTTATTTATTTATAGAGTAAGAATTTTGAATGTTTTGGGATGGTTAACCGTATAATTTTTAAGCATTATAACATCAGACTTATTAATAAAATATTTATTTTCCAAAAAATTTAGAGTAAATTAAAATTGTTATAACTGAAAATATTATTTGTCGTGTTGAATTTTTTTCTTTTGATTAAATGAAAATGTCTAATTTTCAATTTTGATTCAGCATTTTAAATAATATATATTTTTTTTAAATAAAAGTATTTAAAATAGCAATATAAAAGAGATGCAATTTTTGTATACAAATCATATTTTTAAAAGTAAATTTTTTGAGGTGAAAACTTCTTTCGGCGCGTTGGGCATTTTTTTTTTGGGGGGGAGCGGGGAGGGATGTTAAAAAAACTGGACTGTTGCCATAACAGACGATTATTGACTTATGTCAGTTTAAACAAAGATGGACTCCTAATGTTTAAATGCTTTTTAAAAGTTTCTAAGTGATTAACTCCGTTCTGTATAGTTTCGATTTCAGATATTGTTTAAGTTTTACCATTCTCACCTTCTTTAATTACTGTTTAAATGCGTCAGTTGATTTAAACCTCATTTTTTATCACGTCAATTTCAATGTTTTTCATTGTTTTGGCCCTGTCAACTTCATATTTTTCTTGTTAAAATTGCTATTGCACAATGCGTAAAAGGAGCTTTTAATTACGGGCGACACTAGGCATATAATTCTGGAGATACAGCTATAGCGGAAATCGCACAAAAGCCTGTACAGTAGAGTCACCTGTTAAGCGATTCACACCACAAATTAATCAGTATCAATTTATATCAAGGACTAAGTAAATATAATTTTTTATTAAATTCCGTGGATTAGTTCTTGAGATAGAACGCTCACAAAATTTATATCATATACAGAGATGCAGGAGCAGTGACTCACAGACATACATTTTTTAAAAACATGTTTTTCGATATCTCTGAGACCTAAAACGTGTGAATCCGTCGAAAACCGGAATTCAAAATTTTCATGGATCCGATACTTTCTTCTTGTAAAGATAGAATAAAGTACAAATCGGTTTAAAACCATCATAAATTTTGAAGCTGAATAGTAAAAAATATTTCGGTGTAATTTATTAAAATATATTTTTAATGATTCCGTTAATAGAAGTATCGTTATCGCTATTACTATTTTTACTAAACTTATTGCCTGCGACAATAACTTTTTAAGACATTTTTAATGAGAGTTTAATTAATATCACTTAATTTAATAACACTTTTAATAAGCGTTTAATAAGACGGTCCGGCTAATGGGTCGTGCGAGTTACGAGGCTGGCGCCAAGCTCGAGATATTGCAGACATCCAGCATATTTCAAAGAAGTTTAAAGCAAAAACCTATACGCTTTTATTTTATATTTAACAGTTAAAATATTGTCTTTGATCGACATTTAATAATGCGTAAATTTATGGCCGATCTCTAAATTGCATTTCAAATGAACTGATATCGCTGCGCTAGGTGGTATGGTTAAGTGGTGTAAGTCACGAATTTTGGAAAATTTTGGATTTTAATATCTTTCGGGGATTTGTAGATGTCGAGATGAATATTTTTTTGTTCAATTCAGGAATGGATAAGGACAATTTTTCTAACTGGAAGTTTTATCCTCTGGGGGCCGTATAAAAATTTAATTTTTGTAATTTTTAAAACAGACCCCCCCCCCCCCCCCACATGGAATTGTAACTTACCTTATAAAAAAATTCACCTTTTTATGAAACTTTGCAATTGGAAGTATGGGTCTAAGGGCAATATTTAAGGAGATAGCCTATTGTTTCGATATTTATGACTCACCCTGTATAGCAAAAGAACAAATTTATTTTGCTGCATTTTTTTTCCTGAAACAGTTATTTTTTGTTGTGTGTAATATTGATATGTCTTGACAACATTCTCTTTTATGCAAACGTTTATTTGCTTGTAAACATTACATTTTTGTTTATGCATGCATTTTAATATTCCACAATTTTGTATCAGAAGCCACACAATTTGCTGTTTCGCGGAAAAAATATGAACTTTAAAATGACCAGGTTTACTTAAAAGGTAATTTATATAAGAAAAAACGTAAATTATGGTACAACAATAAAATATTTCTTTTTACCGTTCACCTAAAATACTACTAATTCAATCTTCAAGCCACGAGTCTCGTTCATTTTCAAAACGGAATCATGTATGTGTATAAATAAAGAAAATATTCTCTGACGAAGAGACTGATAAAAGGCTTGAAAGTACTAAGATGTTTTTAAATAAAATTAATATTTATATGTGATTATTTTTAATCGCCTTTTAAATAAACCTGATCATTTTAAAGTTCATATTATATATTTTGTGTTAAGAGCAAGGTGAAAATTTCATTCCGTCATATATTTTTATATATATTTTTTATTTATAAGTAAATTTTGTATGTGTATTTTTAAATTATTATCTTATTAAAATTCGACCAATTTCAAGTATTTCCCTACTGTTAAAAAGTAAGAAAAAAAAGAAAACTTTTTTTGACTTTTAAAAAAAGTATTTACACTTTTGTGCAAAAATATCGATCCAAGTAAAACATTTCTTGTATTTCGTGCCCAGTGTGACACATTTATAAGTAAAATATATCCTTCGATGTAACATCCTCATAAGTAATCGACTATCTCAACAAATATTTGACAAACAACAAAACAATACGGGTTCAGAAAGGAAAAGTAAACGTTGCTGAACAGTCATGTGTGTCTAAAATACGCTGGGGAAAAAAAAAGCTTTGAAATGAAGCGCTTGCTATTACTATGACAGTATGATAAACGCAGAAATCGCGTGTTGGAATGCTTCTAAGAGAAATTATGTATTACATACTTCAAACTTTTCTCAAATTGCTTTCTTTTAGATTGCAAACCACTTTCGTAGAGAAGTGACATCGAGAAAACAGCGACGCCATCCAAGATTGTCATTATATTTGCTAAATATACAGTTAGTTCCAAACGCATTTTGCAAAATATAGAAATTTTAAATTTTTGTAAGAGATAAATATGCGCAGTTTATAATGCATCAGTTTTGACTAAATAAATGAATAAACTGTTAAAAAAAACTGATTCTTCTTATTCTAGGAAAATGTATTAAGGTTACGGAGAAAGATAAACAATAACCTCTTCGAGATATCCATTGCTCCGAAATCCGCTCTTTATGTAAAGAAATCTCAGAAATCAAAGTAACGTTGATAGGAGAACGAATACTACGTTTTTATAGTCATATTTTTTATTAAAAGGCGCTGCGAATTGTTTCATGCAACTTCTAAAGTTTAAAAAAATTCATTTAAAAGTTTAAATCGAAACTTATTATTTGTACAAGCTACACTTGCATTATGCGCCACTCCCGGTGTTTCTTTCTATCTCGGAATGATCTATCAATTTTCTAAAAACATATTAGTTTTTTCACAGCAAAAATGTAACAAACATAATATATATAATCTTGAAAGTAAAACATCGTGAAGAAAGTAGCTGAATAATGTTGTAATAAGACAATTATTTATTAAATATTGTGTAGAAAGCGACCAGAGGCTAGAAATAACACGGTTCAATCCTGATACCGACTCTCTAGGTCGGCACAAAACAGTTTTAAGATGTTTTGACTATTAATGTGTATTTATAAACGTTTTAAATAAAGTAAATAGTGTAAAGTCATGGAAAAAAAGTAAACAACCTCTACTATTTGCGCAAAAAATATCTTAGAAGAAAGTTATTGGCACCAAGTGACTGAAAATTAAATCTATTTTTCAATTATGCACATAAAGTTTGTCTAGAGGGCCATCTACATATTAAAATGAACCCTTTTTTCCCAATAGCAGTCACCAATTCTGACAGCATAAATGAACTCTACACCCACATAGCCTAAAAACAAACTTTCATGAAAATCGTACGATAAGTTTATGAGAAATTAGTTGTTTTAATACGAGCATATTTTATGGGCTGTATCAGAATTGAAGTTCGGGACTCGATTGTTGAGCGAGAGAGCCCTACTCTTGATCAAGGCATCCTAAGTGCCACTCAAGCAGTCATTGATAACACTAGTTTACAAAATTAAACTTTTTGTCTGTTGCTGCGAATTCTGTGGTTGATAATGTTCACTTATGACTTGTTTTTGTCAAATCTAACAGGAAAAATTTTTGAGCAGCTTGAGTTAATTTGTTTTTGATTTTTATCATTTAAGCGTATATATTAATTGATAACAGACGTATTTTACTGTGTTAAAAGTAGTTTCTCAAGTTTTTGCGTCATGAGTAGTTCAAAAAGACGTTGTTTAAGCAATCCAGATCATTTTTGCTATATATGCGGAGAATATGTGTTTAACAATTGTAGAAAATTTATATCAGAGTTGAGGGAAAATATCTATTTTGAGTATTTTGGGATGCTCTTGGATAAAAATGAGAAGTCTTGGCCTTCCACTTGTGTTTGTAAATCGTGTGTGGAATATTTAAGATACGCAAAAGTGGTAAAAGAAGTGCCAGGAACTCCGACTATTTGGCGAAAACCACGAAACCATCTCGAAGACTATTGTTCTCGTAGAGTGAACGTAACGGGTTTAAACACTAAAAATCGTGCTAAATGGCAGAACCCAAATACTAGTTGTGTTCAACGTCCACTGCAGCTTTCACTTGACTCTTCAGAGGCTAAAAATATATCTGAACCATTAGAACAAGACATTGAAGGACCAAGCTCATCACAAAAATGATGCTGATTTTGAAGATATGTCAAATGAGTCAAAATGCTTTTCCCAAAATGAGTTAGATGATCTTGTAAGAGATTAATCTTTCTAAACAAACTTCAGAATTGTTAGCATCAAGACTAGAAGAAAAAAATTGCTTTCTCAGTTACTAAAATTAGGTTTTATCGGAAATAAAAAATCTGAAAATTATATTGAACTTGTAGAAGACCTTCTGCTACAATTAAAAAATGTGGGGTGCAATATGAGCATAAAACTCCACTTCCTCCATAGTCACCTAGACAGGTTGCCGGAAAAATTAGGAGATACGAGCGAAGAGCAGGAAGATCGTATGCATCAGGACTTAAAGCATCATGGAAGAGCGCTATCGGGGTTTCTGGGATACGAATATCATGTCTGACTATTGTTGGTCACTGATATGTCATTTTCCAAAGCCTTCACATCAGAGAAGAGCTTTAAAACAAAGTTTTTTAAAACTCAATGATTAATTCTTTTTTTTTCTTTTTTTCTTTTCTTTCGATAATTTTTCTTTTTTTCCCCCCACAGCTGCACATAATAAAGGTAGTAATATTTTTTCATGCATAGAAAGGAAAGTTAATGTTTTATAATTGTGCTACGATTATTCACATTAAAAATACCTATTACAGTAATCATGTATATACATATTTTTATGGCTAAAAGGGAGCTTTTATGAAAACTTAAATTTTTCTTAATTGTTTCCTACATATGGATGCATATAGCTATATTTAAAAATAACAGCAATATATTTCAAACTTAAAACGAGCCGTAACAATACAGCTTGAAAACCATTGTTCAAAGCCAAGTTCAAATGCTTCTAAAAACACGGGTTGATAATAAACAATTTTTCTAAAAATTTAAAATAAGCATGATTTTTAGCAGTTTAAAGGTAAAAATAAAAATATGTCACTAGTAGTAATGAATAAATAAAATTAAACATGATTTTTTAAAATCTTATCTTTTAAAAATTATGCTGATTTCAAACAATTTTCTTTACGAGATAAATATATTGTTGACTCATTCAAATATCACTTACGCTTTTGAGTAAAATGTAATGTACCCCAAAATCCTCTGATATTTTGCTTTCAATTAAGCAACATCGTAGATAAAAATGCTTTTAAAAACAAGAGTTGATAATAAACAACTTTTCTAAAAAAAAAAAGCAACATTTTTAACCCTTTAATGGTAATAATAAAAACATGTCTCCAGTAGTAATGAATAAATAAAACGAAGCATAATTTTTAATTTTTATATTATAAAAATTGTACTGATTTCAAACAATTTTCTTAACGACTGAAATGTATTTTTGGAACATTCAAAAAGTACTTAAATTTTTGAGTACAAACGTATCTACCCCAAAATCTGCTGATATTTTGCGTTTATTTAAATAACTTCACAGATAAAAATACGCTTGAAAAATAACAGTATCACAAATAAGTGCAGATATGAATAAAGGAAATGCCACTTAACAATCATGCATGTTTCCGAATAACTTTCTGACACTGGAGAAAAAAAAAGCTTTCGAATGATTTGAAAGCGAAAGCAGTTTCTATGACAGTATGATAGACGTAGACGACATGAGTCGTAATGCTTCTAAAAGGAACAAATTTATTTTGCATACTTCAAACGTAACTCAAACGAGCTGCGAAATTGCTTCCTTTTTTGCATCACGAACTGCTTTTGTAAGAAAAGAAGCATTCAGGAGACATTGAAGCCTTCCGAAATTGTTATTACTGTTACGGCTTCACCACAGTCTTGTATATCGCGTCTCCATGGCGCATTCTTTTGTACTTTAGGTTTGCCGTTTTGGCAACACTGGAATATCGTTTTTTGTTATTGTTTTGTTTTCGGCGATCTTAGCGGGCCTATCGTGTGTTCGCTAGATCTGTATTCTTTATTCGAAAAGTAAATAATGTGTAAATAATTTGTATATAAAGAATTTTTAAGTAATTAGTAGTATTAATTGAACCAGCGACCTAATGAGTATTAAATATACTCGCAATATTCGATAGTTCGTCACATTGGTCCGCTCGCCGGTAGGACTTTCGTTTTTAATTCGAACTTGTTCTCCTTGTTCTATTTGAATTAAAATGGCTTCGTTAATTAGCTTGAATAGGACTAGAGGATCTTTAAAAGCCCAGCTAACAAGATTAGAAAATTCTGTAAATGAAAAAACCGAAGAATTATCTAGAATTCAAATTGAAACGAAAATCAAGAATCTTCAAAAACTGTCTACAAACATCGATATACTACGTCGCGATTATTATACAACAGCACCTGAAGATCAGGATTTATCGGAAATTGATGCTTCATTGGTGGAAATGGAAGAGCGAGTAGAACAGCTAGAGGTAAGTTTCAATCAATTATTATATTCTAATAAATTAGAAACTAAAAATTCAGAATTAAAGATAAATAACTGTAAAATTAAACTTCCTGACATACCTCTTCCGCTATTTAGTGGCAGATATGAAGATTGGAATATGTTTAAAATAGAGTTTAATAATATTGTTACGAATAATGAAGAATTGACTGATGTTCAAAAATTACATTATTTGCATTCCGCATTAAGAAATGAGGCTAAATTATTAGAAACTCCAGATGATACATTTGATTCGTTATTTAAAGCGTTAGAAAATAGATTTGAGAACAAAAGAATTGTGGTTAATATACATTTAAAGGCTGTGTTAGATTTTGAAAAAATTACACATGAATCATCTAAAGAATTAAGGCGTTTATTAGATGTTATAAACAAAAATATCAGGGCTTTAAATAATTTAGGATTTGAGAGAAATAACCTCTCTGACATTTTGTTTACAACTATAATTTTAGAAAAACTAGATAAGGAAACGAGAAAACAATTTGAATTGTCAACACATCTGAAGTTCCTAGTTTTGACAGTTTAATGGACTTTTTAGAAAAAAGAAGCCAATCTCTCGATAGCATAAATAGAAGCAATTTAGCTAGACCAAAAATTTCTAGTGAAATAAAATCAAAATCCCTTTTAGTAAATACAAGTTCTGAAAAACAGTGTATTATTTGTGACTCATTTCATCCCCTATATAAATGTAATAAATTCTTAAATATGAATTTTGGTGAAAGATTTGCTATCGTTAAAAAAATAAACTTTGTCTGATATGCTTTAACAAATCACATTTAGCAGCTAACTGTGTTTCGAAACATTTATGTAAACATTGCAAATCCCCTCACAACACTTTATTACATAGAGATAAAGAAATCGGTTCCAGTAATGAAACTCATTTCCAAAAACCAGGTGTTGATCAGACAGTACGTCGCCCAGAATCAAGTCCGACGCCTTCAGTCTCACAAAATCTTTCTAATTGCTTATTCGCTTCAAATAAAACTGTTATCTTGTCAACTGCAGTTATTGACATAAAAACAAATAAAGGAAATTTCATCCAGGCAAGAACTCTCTTAGATTCTTGTAGCCAAATAAATTGTGTGTCGCTTGAATTTGCAAAGAAATTGGGCTTAAAGAAATCAAAGGTTTTTGCTCCAATATCGGGTTTGAATAACACAACCACAACATTAAATTATAAAATTAAAACTGTGATTTCAAATAAAAAGAGAGATTTCACAAGGGAACTGGAATTTCTTGTAGTGCCAAAAATTACAGAAATAACCCCACTTACACTTATTCGTATAGAAATTGCTGATATTCTTACAAATATCCAGTTAGCAGATGCTGAATTTTATATCCCTGGGAGGATAGACCTGTTGCTCGGCGCGCAATGTTTCTTCGATTTATTAAAATCTGGTAAAATTCGCAGCTCATCTCAAAATTTGTTATTTCAAGAAACAGTGTTCTGATATGTTGCTAGCGGTGTCGTGAATAATTCCTCAGATGATTCCCAATATTGTGGTTTATTAACCAATGAAAAAATAGACGAATCCTTAAGAAAATTTTGGGAAATCGAAAATATTAATGATTCTAGTTCTCCACTTAGTAATGAAGAGAAATTTTGCGAAAATCATTTTGAAATGACTCATTATCGAACTTCTAATGGTCAGTATGTTGTTAGCATGCCTATGGAGGATGCTACACTCTTAGGAGAATCCAAAAAACTAGCCGAAAAAAGACTCGATCAAGTTTGGCATCTATTAGATAGGGATTCGAACTTACAACCTCTCTATTCGGAATTTATGGAAGAATACAAAAACTTAAATCATATGGAATTAGTTGAAGAATCAAAACCTGTAAAGGATCTTTATTATATACCACATCATGGGGTCTACAGGCCAGAAAAAAGTACAACACGCTTGCGAGTCGTTTTTAACGCTTCAACGCCAACGACATCTGGTTTGTCATTGAATGATATTCTTTTAAAAGGAAAAATTCCTCAACAAGATTTATTCGTAATTATGATACGTTTCCGAAAACATCGATATGCATTCACAGCGGATGTAGAAAAATGTATAGAATGGTATTAATTGACCCATCCCAACGAGACTTCCTTAGAATCTTGTGGAAGGACAATATTAACGCGCCTGTAAAAACTTACAAACTTAATACAGTTACTTATGGGACATCTAATGCTCCTTATTTAGCAACTCATGCTCTTAAACAATTAGCTCTTGATGAGCAACCAAACTTACCTCTAGCATCGTCAGTCGTTTTAAAAGATTTTTATGTAGACGACCTTCTTTCCGGGGAATCGACTCTCGAAAAGGCGAAAATTTTAAAGTCCCAATTGATTGAGCTTTTGAAGCGTGGAAATATGAAATTGCACAAATGGTGTGCAAACCACCGAGAATTACTTGAACCTAATACTATGGCTGCCACCGAATATAATTTCGATGATCAAACAGATTGTAGTTCAGTAAAAACTTTGGGTGTTCTCTGGGAACCTTTAAGTGACTGTTTTCTGTATAAATTAAAGATTCATAACAAGGAATTGTATAGCAAACGAGATGTTCTCTCTTTGATTTCAAAAATCTTCGATCCACTCGGATTAATTGGCCCTGTAGTAACAAGGGCTAAGATCTTCATGCAGAAAACGTGGCTAGCTAAGATAGATTGGAATGAGCCATTACCAGATTCCATAGCGAAAGAATGGAGTGAATTTGTTTCCACACTTTCAGAATTAGAAAATTTAAAAATTCTTAGATTTATTTTTCGTGAAGAGCGCATAGTCGTACATGGCTACGCAGATGCCTCTTCTTTGGCATATGAAGCCGCCATATACATCCAGTATATACCAACTGAAGGTTCTTCTGATGCACATTTACTCTGTAGCAAGTCTAGAGTATCCCCCATAAAAACAGTGACAATCCCTCGTCTTGAACTGAGCTCATGTCTTCTCTTAGCAAAATTAATGCATAAAGTTGTACCGTCACTTGACATTCCAATAGAAACTGTTTTTCTCTGGAGTGACTCCACAATATCACTGGCATGGATTAGAAAATCTCCCCACCAATTGAAAACATTTGTGAATAATAGAGTGGCTGCTATACAAGACCTCACGGACTCTTATCAGTGGCAACACGTATCATCGGAAAATAATCCTGTTGACGTCCTATCTCGAGGTCTAGATGCTAAAGAACTGACTAACTGCAAATTTTGGTTTAGTGGACCAAATTTTCTTCGGGACAAAATTCAATATGCAGAAGATTATCCAGTAAAACTGGAAAACAACACTGATTATGAGTCCGAATTTAGAACTGAAAAAAACACTAACTTTTCACTTAGAACTGAACTTTGTTTTTATAATTGTTTATTCTCTTTAACTAATAATTTTTTGAAATTAATTCGTATTACTAGTTATATTTTTAGATTTCTAAATAATTGTCGAAAGGGTAAGGAGAAAAAAAGTGGTGCCTTATCTGCAAGTGAATTGAGTTTTGGAGAAATTTTTCTGATTAAACAGGTACAGTATTCAGCCTTCTCTGAAGAGCTTAAGCATATGAAAAACCAGAGGAGCCTTTCAGGTAACAGTAAACTCAAATTTCTAAATCCTTATATAGATTCCGATAATTTAATTAGAGTTGGAGGTCGTTTAGACAATTCCAGTCTGACCTATGAGAGGAAACACCCTATAGTGTTACCACATGATCATAAAATAAGTGAAATGATTTTTGAATATTTTCATTCCAAATTTTTCCATTTAGGGCCACAATCATTGTTACATCATGTCCGGCAAAAATATTGGGTAATAAATGGGCGATCTTTGGCTCGTAAAATAGTTCACAAATGTGTAACGTGTTTTAAAAACAAACCAATAGGGGCAAATCAAATTATGGGAAATTTGCCAACCGAACGAGTAAATCCTAGCCCGCCATTTCAAAAATGTTCTGTTGACTTTTGTGGACCCTTTATGATTAAGTATAAAAATCAGAGAAAGGGGATATATAATAAAATTTACGTCGCGATTTTTGTTTGTCTTGCCACAAAGGCAATCCATTTAGATATAGTGACAGATTTAAAATCTGAATCATTTATTGCCACACTGAAACGATTTTTCGCTAGAAGAGGTAAAAGCTCAACCATAATGTCGGATAATGGGACTACTTTTGTTGGTACAAATAAAGAGTTAAAGAAATTACATGCTCTTGTATGCAAACCCGATGAAGCTTTGTCAAATTTTTTGGCTTCCGAGGCTGTCGATTGGAAATTCATCCCTCCTCGTGCACCAAATTTTGGTGGATTATGGGAGGCTGGGGTGAAATCCTTTAAACATCATCTCAAAAGAACTTTGGGCAATTCTCGAGTCACGCTCGAAGAATTTTGGACATTAATCACCGAAATCGAAGGGGTTCTAAATTCTCGTCCCTTGGTACCTTTGTCATCAGATCCAAATGAAATTGAAGTCTTGACCCTGCCCATTTTTTGGTAGGTCGACCCATAACTTCAATTCCTGAACCGAATTTGACTAAAATTGATGATAATAAATTATCACATTGGCAAAAATTAACAAAAATGACCCAAATTTTGTGGAAAAAATGGAACACTGAATATTTAGTTAATTTACAGCAACGGAATCGGTGGTATATTGAGAAGGACAACCTAAAGGAAGGGTGTATGGTTATCCTAAAGGAGGACAATTTACCTCCTGGCAAATGGGCATTAGGTCGTGTCATTAAAGTAACATATGGATCTGATAAAAAAGTTAGAGTTTTAGAAATAAAAACAGCAACAGGTATAGTTACGAGGTGTGTCTCTAAAGTTTACCCACTTCCTTTAGAGAACTGATGAATTCTGTTATTTTGAAAGATTCAAATAATTATATTATAGTTACCATTATTGTATTTGTATTGAACTGTTTATTATGTATAACAATTACATTTGAGATTTAAAAATATTTTAATTCTTAGCTTCATAATTTGTGTAGCTTAACTTTATAACATAAGTGTAAACTTACGTGACTTCGTCTCTATATATTCTTGATTAATTATTATTAACTTGTTAAATTTATTAGATTGTTACATATATTGAGTTTTAATTTGATAACTATCTTGCATACTATTCAAGTGTAATTATTGTTTGTATTATAACTTATCTATTTGCATTTGGTAACCTTACATTAAGTAATACATTAAGTAATAATATTGAAGAAGTACATTGTATTTTATCGAAAATACTGTATTATTGATTGTAGAATTGAAATTTCTATTATTTGCAATTGTTTGTTGTTACATTTAGTATTATTGTTGAATGTTGGCACATATCAACGGGGGCCGGTATGTTACGGCTTCATCACAGTCTTGTATATAGCGTCTCCATGGCGCATTCTTTTGTACTTTAGGTTTGCCGTTTTGGCAACACTGGAATATCGTTTTTTGTTATTGTTTTGTTTTCGGCGATCTTAGCGGGCCTATCGTGTGTTCGCTAGATCTGTATTCTTTATTCGAAAAGTAAATAATGTGTAAATAATTTGTATATAAAGAATTTTTAAGTAATTAGTAGTATTAATTGAACCAGCGACCTAATGAGTATTAAATATACTCGCAATATTCGATAGTTCGTCACAATTACCCTAGAAGAAAATGCCAAGTTTACAGTCAATTTGATACACATTTTCCGAAAAAAAGAAAATTTTGCCTTTTCGAAAAAGTTAAAAATAGCACTCCAGTTCTGATTCATAATTTTGGAAGGGCCTTAAAGCTTTTAAAATACATATATGTTGTAACTGCTTGTAACTAACAAAGATAAAATTTCACAGAAAATGAATTTTTAAAATAACAATTGTTTTGCTATAAATATTAATTTTAATAATGTTGATATATACGAATGTATACATTTTTTGCGATGGATAAAAGCAATTTTTTATGAAAACGCAAATTTTTAACATGATTGATTACTACATAAGCATGTACCGGGTGTCCCAAAAATGACTGATGGATTTTAAAATTCAATAACTTGCAAACGGTGACAGCTATTTAAAAAAATTTTGCAGGAGGGTTATGTATAATGTCAGGAGTTATTTTACCGTAATTTTTTATTTTAGTTCGCATCTCAAACAATAGGTGGTGCTGACGGCGATTGAAGGCCAGGTCGACGCTTCACTCAGCACTGATCATGTGGCCTTCAATCGCCGTCAGAGCCAGCTATTGTTTGAGATGCGAACTAAAATAAAAAATTACGGTAAAAAAAAAAAAACTCCTGACATTATACATAACCCTCCTGCAAAAATTTTTTAAATAGCTGTCACCGTTTGCAAGTTATTGAATTTTAAAATCCATCAGTCATTTTTGGGACACCCAGTATATAGCTATATTTAAAAATAACAGAGAAATGTTTCAAACTTAAAGTAAATCATAACAATACTGTGTGGAAACCATTGTTAAAAGTAATGCATAAATGATTTTAAAAACAAGAATTGATAATAAACAATTTTTTTAAAAATTAAATAAAGCAGGATTTTTAACACTTTAATGGTAATTATAAAATATTTCACCAGTAGTAATGAATAAATAAAATCAAGCACGATTTTTAATTCTTATCTTATAAAAACTGTACTAATTTCAAGCATTTTTTTTTTTAAACAACAGAAATGTATGTTGGACACATTCAAAAAGCGCTTACACTTTTGAGCACAAGGATATCCACCAAAATCCTTTGTTATTTTGCGTTCATTTATAGATAAATAAAATTCATAGCCTTCATAAGTAAAATTGCTTTTAAAAACAAGAGTTAATAGGAAAAAAAATTTCTAAAAATTAAATAAAGCAAAAATTTTAAAACTTTAACGTCAGTTACAAAAATATGTCACCAGTTAATGAATAAATAAAATTAAGCATGATTTTTTAAATTCTTATCTTATAAAAATTGTGCTGATTTCAAACAATTTTCTTTACAACAGAAATGTATTTTTGGCACATTCAGAAAGCGGTACACTTCTGAATTAAAACGCATCTATCCTCTAATATTTTGCGTTCACTTCAACACCTTTACAGATAAAAATGCATTTCAAAAATAACAGTATGAAATAAGTGCAGATACGAATAAAGTAAACGTCACCTAAGAATCATGCATGTTTCCGAATAACTTTCTCAGGTGCTGGAGAAAAAATAGCTATCGAATGATGTGAAAACGAATGCAGTTTCTATGACAGTATGATAGACGTGGAAGACATGAGATGCAATGCTTCTAAAAAGAACAAATATATTTTGCATACTTCAAACGTAGCTCAAATGAGCTGCGAAATTGCCTCTTTTTTGCATCATGGACTGCTTTTGTAAGAAAAGAAGCATTCGGGAGACATTGATGCCCTCCGAGATTGTTATTATTCTAGAAGAAAATGCTACGTTTACAGTCAATTTCATACACATTTTTCGAAATACAGAAAATTTTGCTTATTTGAAAAAGTTAAATATAGCACTCCATTTCTGATTCATACTTTGGAAGAGACTTAAATCCACTAAAATGCATATATGCTGTAACTGTTTGTGACTAACTGTGATAAAATTTTACATAAAATGAATTTGTAAAATTACAATTGTTTTTCTATAAATATTACTTTTAATAATTTAGATACATGCGAATATATACATTTTTTGTGCTGGATAAAAGCAATTTTTTATGAAAACTCAAATTTTTTATGTGGTTGATTCAACATAAACATACAGGGTGTCCAGTAAATAACTGACCCATTTTGTACTTAAATAACAAATAAACGGTTTGAGATAAATAAAAAAAAAAGCGCGGTTTGCTGTATTGTTGTTAGAAAATCAATAAATTTTTAAACATGCACTTTTTTAATATAGTTCGAATTTTGGCCAAAATATGGCGCTGGCGGCAACAGACTGTTTGAATACAGAAATGACTCTAGTTTTCATAGGTATGAGCTATTCGGCTGAATCTGTGTCTATGTTGTCGAATCTGAAACTATATGCTAAATCGATTCTCGACTCAGCTTCAGAAATAGGGCATAATGGTTGGAATGAAATTTAAAATAATATTTATGATTAAACAATCTGTGTTATACTTAACCTCCTCAGTCCTGAGACTGGGATATTATTTTAAATGTTATTATATTATATTAACAAAGTGCATGTTTTAAAATTTATTAATATTCTAATAACAAAGCAGCAAGCCGCGTATTTTTATCTCAAACCGTTTTTTTTTTTTTTTTTTTTTTTTTTTTTTTTTTTTTGTTATTTACGTTCAATATGGGTCAGTTATTTACTGGACACCCTGTATATACGAGGGCAATTCGGAAAGTAACCTCCGTTTATAAAAAAAAAAAAAAAAAAAAAAAAAAAAAAAACTAATGAAAGAAACGTATTTTATTACTTACGTATGAAATACACGTTCTTCAAATACTTCTCAACATAATTGCCGTATTAATTAAAACAATTATCATAACAGTAAATTAGCTTTGAAATTCCATCGTCATAGACTTCTGCCGCCGGCCTATTCAACTGCGATTATTTTTAAATTCAACTCGCACCACTCTTTCAATCCAAAAAATTTTAACACATTTTTTGTATAATTTGCTGATAAATGTACTACCAAAAATGTTTTAAAAAATAGTGGGTCGAGTAAAATATTACGAGAGCAATACGGAATTTGTCAATATGAATAAAAGAATATGTTAAAATTCTTTGGATTGAAAGAGTGGTGCGAGTTGAATTTAAATATAATCGCAGTTGAATAGGCAGGCAGCAGAAGTCTGTGACGATGGAATTTCAAAGCTGATTTGTCCTTATGATAATTGTTTTAATTAATACGGCAGTTATGTTGAGAAGTAGCTGAAGAACGTGTCTTTCATACTTAAGTAATAAAACATGTTTAATTTCATTAGTTTTCTTTTTAATTCATAAACGGAGGTTACTTTCCAAATTGCCCTCGTATATAGCAATATTAAAAATAACAGAAATATATTTCAATTTTAAAACGAGTCGTAACAATGCAGTTTTTTGAAATTACTGTTCAAAGTAATGCATAAATACTTTTAAAAACAAGAGTTAATAACAAGAAAATTTTCTAAAAATTAAAAATAAACAGGATTTTTAACACCTTGATAGTAACAATAAAAATATGTCACCAGTAGTAATGAATAAACAAAACTAAGCATGATTTTTTAATTGTTATCTTATGAAAATTGTGCTGATTTGAAACAATTTTCTTTAAGACAGAAATATATTTCTGGCACATTCAGAAAATGCTTACACTTTTGAGTACAAACGTATCAAACTAAAATCCTCTAATATTTTGCGTTCATTTCAACAACTTCATAGATACAAAAAATACTTTTCGAAAATAACAGTATCAAATAAGTACAGATACGAATAAAGGAAACGTCACCTAACAATCATGCATGTTTCCGAATAACTTTCTCAGACGCCTGAGAAAAAATATCTTTCGAATGATTTGAAAGCGAAAGCAATTTCTATGACAGTATGATGGACGTAGAAGACACGAGTTGTAATGCTTCTAAAAAGAACAAATATATTTTGAATATTTCAAACGTTACTCAAACGATGCGAAATTGCTTCTTTTTTTTCATCACGGACTGCTTTTTTAAGAAACGAAGCATTCAGGAGACACTGATGCCCTCTGACATTGTTATTATCCTAGAAGAAAATGCTAAGTTCATAGTCAATTTTATGCACATTTTCCGAAATAGAGAAAATTTTGCTTTTTTGAAAAAGTTGAAAATAGTATTCATACTTTGGAAGAGCCTTAGAGCCACTAAAGTACACATATGCTGTAACTGTTTGTAACTAATTGAAATAAAATTTCACATAAAATGATTATATAAAATTATAATTGTTTTTCTATAAATATTACTTTTTATAATTTTGATGAATACGAATATATAATTTTTTTGTGGTGGATAAAAGCAATTTTTTTATGAAAACTCAAATATGTCACATGGTTGATTACTAGATAAACATCTATAGAGCTATATTTAAAAATTACAGAAAAAGGCTTCTAATTTAAAGGCTTCCAAATTAATTCGCAACGATGCAGTTTAGAAACCACTGTTCAAAGTAATGCATAAATACTTTTAAAAACAACAGTTGATAAGAAGAAACTTTTCTAAAAATTAAAGATAAACAGGATTTTTAATACTTTAATGGTAACAATTAAAATATGTCACTAATTGTAATGAATAAATAAAATTGAGCATGATTTTTTTTTAAATCTTATAAAAATTGTGCTGATTTCAAATAATTTTCTTTACGAGAGAAATATATTTTTGACACATTCAAAAATCACGTGCATTTTTGAGTACAAATGTATGTACCCTAAAATCCTCTGATACTTTATTTCATTTAAGCAACATCATAGATAAAAACGCTTTTAAAAACAAGAGTTGATAATAAATAACTTTTCTAAAAATTAAATGCAAAAAATATTTTTAACATTTAAATTTCAATAGTAAAAACATATCAATAGTATTAATGAGTAAATAAAATTAAGCATGATTTTTTAATTCTTATCTTATAGAAGTTGTGCTGATTTAAAAGAATTTTCTTTACAACAGAAATGTATTTTTCGCACATTCAGAAAGATACTTTTGAGCAAAAACGCATCTTTCCTAAAGTCTCATGATATTTTGCGCTCATTTCAACAACGTCACAGATAAAAACGCATTTTAAAAATAATAATTTATTTTTTAATTCGCATTTAATGCCACCTAACTATCAAGCATGTTTCCGAATAATTTTCTCAGACGCTGGAGAAACAAAATAGCTTTCGAATGACTTGAAAGCGAATGCACTTTCTATGACGATATGACAGACGTAGAAAACATGAGTTGTAATGTGTCTCAAAAGAACAAGTATATTTTGCATATTTCAAACGTAATTCAAACGAGCTGCAAAAACTATTTCTTTTTTTTTTCTTTTTCTTTCTTTCTTTCTTTCTTTTTTTTGTTTTTTTTTTTTTTGTTTTTTTTTTGTTTTTTGCATGACGGACTGTTTTTGTAAGTAAAAAAAGCATATATTTTCCGAAATAGAGAAAATTTTGCATTTTTTAAAAAAGTTAAAAATAGCACTCCAATTCTAATTCATACTTTGGAAGAACCTTAAAGCCTTTAAAGCATGTGCATGCTGTAACTATTTCTAACTGTGACAAGATTTCACATAAAATGAATTTATAAAATTGCGGTTATTTTGCTAAGGACATTATTTAATAATTTTGATGCACATAAATATAACCATTTTTTGATATGGAAAAAAGCAATTTTTTATGAAAACTTAAAATTTTCACATGATTGATTACTACATAAGCATATACATAGCGATATTTAAAAAATAACAGAAAAATATTTCAAATTTAAAGGGAGTCGTAACAATGCAGTTTGGAAACCACTGTTCAAAGTAATGCATAAATACTTTTAAAAACAACAGTTGATAAGAAGAAACCTAACACTATTACTAAACTATTAAAAATAAACAGGATTTTTAACACTTTAATGGCAACAGTAAAAATATGTCACCAGTAGTAACGAATAAACAAAATTAAGCACGATTTTAATATCTTATCTTATAAAAATTGTGCTGATTTCAAACAATTTTCTTTACGACAGAAATGTGTTTTTGGCATATTCAGAAAGCGCTTACACTTTTGAGTACAAATGTATGTACCCCAAAATCTTCTGATATTTTGCATTCATTTAACCAACTTCATAGATAAAAATGCTTTTAAAAACTAGAGTTGATAATAAAAAACTTTTCTAAAAATCAAAAAAGCAGTATTTTTAACATTATAATGGTAATAATAAAAATTTGTCACCAGTAGTAATGAATAAATAAAATTAAACATGATTTTTTAAATTCTTATCTTTTTAAAAATTGTGCTGATTTGACACAATTTTCTTTAAAACAGAAATGTATTTTTGACACATTCAGAAATCACTTACACTATTGAGTACAAACGTATCTACCCTAAAATCCTGTGATATTTTGCTTTCACTTCAACAACTTCACAGATAAAAATACGTTTAAAAAATAACAGCATCACAAATAAGTGCAGATACAAATAAAGGAAACGTCACCTAAAAATCATGCATGTTTCCGAATAACTTTCTCAGATGCCGGAGTAAAAATAGCTTTCGAATGATTTGAAAGCAAAAGCAGTTTCTATGACAGTATGATAGACATAGAAGACATTAGTTGTAATGCTTCTAAAAAGTAACAAATATATTTTGCATACTTCAAACGTAACTCAAACGAGTGCGAAATTGCTTCTTTTTTTTTTTTTTTTTTTTTTTTTTTTTTTTTTTTTTTTGCATCACGTACTGCTTTTGGAAGAAAAGAAGCATTCAGGACGCATTGATGCCCCCCGAGATTGTTATTACCACAGAAGAAAATGCTAAGTTTACAATCAATTTCATACACATTTTTCGAAATAGAGAAAATTTTGCATTTTTGAAAAAGTTAAAAATAGTGCTCCATTTCTGATTCATAATTTTGGAAGAGCCTTAAAGCCACTAAAATACATATGTGCTGTAACTGTTTGCAACTAATTGAGAAAAAATTTCACATAAAATGAAATTATAAAATACAGTTGTTTTGCTATCGATATTTTTTTTATGCTGACTAATATGTACATTTTTGTAGAATAAAAAAAGCAATATTTTATGAAAACTCATATTTTTCACATGATTAATTACTACATAAGAATATATATAGCTATATTTAAAAATAACAGAAAAATATTTCAAATTTAAAGCGAGTCGTAAGAATGCAGTTGGGAAACCACTGTTCAAAGTAATGCATAAATACTTTTAAAAACAAGAGTTGATAAGAAGAAACCTTTCTAAAAATTAAAAATAAACAGGATTTTTAAACTTTAATGGTAACAAACAAAAAAAATATGTCTCTAGTTGTAATGAATAAATTAAATTAAGAATTTTTTTAAAAATCTTATAAAAATTGTGCTGATTTCAAACAACTTTCTTTACGAGAGAAATATATTGTTGACACATTCAAAAATCACTTACACTATTGAGTACAAATGTATGCACCTCAAAATACTCTGATATTTTGCATTCATTTAAGTAACTTTACAGATTAAAAATGCTTTTAAAAACAAGAGTTGATAATAAGCAACTTTTTTTAAAATAAAAAAAGCAATATTTTTAACATTTTAATGGTAATAATAAAGACATGTCACCAGTAGTAATGAATAAATAAAATTAAGCATGATTTTTTTAATTCTTATCTTATAAAAAATGTACTGATTTGAAACAATTTTCCTTACGACAGAAAAGTAGTTTTGGCACATTCAGAAAGTGCTTACACTTTTGAGTACAAACGTATCTGACCCAAAATCCTCTCATATATTGCGTTCATTTCAACAACTTCACAGATAAAAATACATTTAAAAAATAACAGTATCACAAATAAGTGCAGAAACGAACAAAGAAAACGTCACCTAACAATCATGCATGTTTCCGAATAACTTTCTCAGACTCTGGAGAAAAAATTTCTTTCGAATGATTTGAAAACGAAAGCAGTTTCAATGACAGTATGATAGATGTAGAAGACATAAGGTGTGATGCTTCTAAAAAGAACAAATATATTTTGCATACTTCAAACGTAACTCAAACGAGCTGCGAAATTGCTTCTTTTTTTTGCATCACGGACTGCTTTTGTAAGAAAAGAAGCATTTAGGAGACATTGATTATCTTAGAAGAAAATGCTATGTTTACAGCAAATTTTATGCACATTTTCCGAAATAGAGAAAATTTTGCCTTTTTGAAAAAGTTAAAAATAGCACATCATTTTTGATTCATACTTTGGAAGAGCCTTAAAGCCATTTAAATGCATATATGTTATAACTATTTGTAATTAACGGAGATAAAATTTCACATAAAATGAATTTTTAAAGTTACAATTGTTTTGCTATAAGTATTACTTTTAATAATTTTGATGCACACGAATATATACATTTTTTGTGATGGATAAAAGCAATTTTTTATCAAAACTCAAATTTTTTCCATGATTGATTACTACATAAGCATATATATATATATATATATATATATATATATATATATATATATATATACAGGGTGATTCCAAATTTTTTTTACAATAAAAGAAGGGTGATAGTACACATCAAGTCAAACAATATTAAATAGGAGACCAAGGGTCCAAAACGTTTTCCTAAGGAAATAGCCGCCATTAAAGTTTAGGGAGCAAAATTTCAAATAAACATAAAAAATGGAAAAATCGGTCGATTGATTTGCGGTTTTCACTAAAATTATTCTTTATGTCGGCATTTTCTTGAATTTAAAATAAAAAGATAAATTTCAAAAAATGCCGATAGAGGGCGCTTTAGACTTTGGAGTAACGAACAACTATTTTTTGCCGGTATTTTTTGCATCTCATTAAATGTTTTCGTAAGCTTAGGCTCAAACTTAAATTTTGAGCTCAAAATCTGTAGTTGGGAGTGGTTAAGTAACACAAACTGAGATGTGTTCAGAGGGTTCAAATTTCAAATGATTATAAAAAATGGAAAAATTGGTCGATTGATTTGCGGTTTTCACTAAAACTATTCTTTATTTAGGTATTTTCGTAAAAATAAATTATAAAGATAAATTTCAAAAAATGCCGATAGAGGGCGCTTTAGACTTTGGAGTAACGAATCACTCTTTTTTGGCTTTATTTTTTGCATCTTATTAAATGCTTTCGTAAGCTTAGACTTGAACTTAAATTTTGAGCACAAAATCTGAATAGCTGGGAGTGGTTAAGTAGACAAACTTAGCTATGTTCAGAGGGTTCAAATTTCAAATAATTGTAAAAAACGGAAAAAATTGGTTTTCGTTTGCGGTTTTTGCTAAAACTAATTTTTAAATCAGCAGTTTTCTTGATCAATCAGTGTTTTCTTGAAAATAATTTTTAAAGATAAATTTCACAAAATGCCGATAGAGGGCGCCTTAGACTTTGGAGTAGCGTACAACTATTTTTAACTGTTATTTTTTTAATCTCATTAAATGCTTTCAAATGCATAGACTTAAATTTTGGGCTGAAATTCTGAATCGTTGGGAGTGTTTAAGTAGTGAAAAATTGAATTGTGTTCGAGGAGGAAAGAGGGTTAAATTTCAACTCCTGAACACACTTCAGTTTGCGCTTCTTAACTCCTCAGAACGATTCAGGATTTGAGCTCAAAATTTAAGTTTAAATCTAAGCTTCCGAGAACATTTAAAATGCTTTTGCAAGCATCTAATTAGAACCAAAAAATAATGGTTAAAATGAATTGTTGGTTACTCTGAAGTTTAAGGCGCCCTCTGACGGAATTTTTTGAGATTTATCTTTAAAAATTATTTTCAAGAAGATACTGACTTAAAGAATAGTTTTATTTTAAACCGCAAACGAATCGACCAATTTTTCCATTTTCTATAATTACTTTAAATTTGAACTCCCTCTCCCCCTTAAACACAGTTCAGTTTGTGCTACTTAACCACTCCCTACTATTCAGATTTTGAGCTCAAAATTTAAGTTTAAGTCTAAGCTTCCGAAATTATTTAAAGAGATGCAAACAATAACGGCAAAAAATAGTTGTTCGTTACTCCAAAGTTTAAAGCGCCCTCTATCGGCATATTTTGAAAGTTATCTTTATAATTTATTTTCACGAAAATACCTAAATAAAGAATAGTTTTAGTGAAAACCGCAAATCAATCGACCAATTTTTCCGTTTTTTTTAATCATTTGAAATTTGAACCCTCTGAACACAGCTCAGTTTGTGTTACTTAACCACTCCCAACTACAGATTTTGAGCTCAAAATTTAAGTTTGAGTGTAAACTTACGAAAACATTTAATGAGATGCAAAACATACCGGCAAAAATTAGTTGTTCGTAACTCCAAAGTCTAAAGCGCCCTCTATCGGCATTTTTTGAAATTTATCTTTATAATTTAATATCAAGAAAATGCCGACATAAAGAATAATTTTAGTGAAAACCGCAAATCAATCGACCGATTTTTCCGTTTTTTATGTTTATTTGAAATTTTGGTCCCTAAACTTTAACGGCGGCTATCTCCTTAGGAAAACGTTTTGGACCCTTGGTCTCCTATTTAATATTGTTTGTCTTGATGTGTACTATCACCCCTCTTTTATTGTAAAAAAAATTTGGAATCACCCTGTATATATATATATATATATATAGCTACATTAAAAAAATATAGAAAAAAGCTTCAAATTTTAAGCGATTCGTAACAATGCAGTTGGGAAACCACTGTTCAAAGTAATGCATAAATACGTATAAAAACAACAGTTGATAAGAAGAAATTTTTCTAAAAATCTATATATATAAAAGGAATTCTGAGGATAATTGAGGCACAGATAGGCTCTCATCCTCTATACCTTTTATTTATAGAGATTTTACACAGCTTAGGTAAACGCAGAAGAAATATAAAACAGATAATGTATTTATCACAAAAAATCGTCTGCTAAGAAAATCTTTTTTCATTTTGAACTCTATAAATAAAAGGAATAAAGCAGAAGAAATATAAAACAGATAATGTATTTATCACAAAAAATCGTCTGCTAAGAAAATCTTTTTTCATTTTGAACTTCTATAAATAAAAGGACAGATAGGCTCTCAAACAGTGAATCGTCGAATATAATTGAAGAACAAATGGAAGAACAAATGGAAGAACAAATGGAAGAACAAATGGAAGAACAGATGGAAGAACAGAAAGAAGAACAGATGGAAGAACAAATGGAAGACCTCTTCATTAACAATAAAAAAAGATATGCAAACGAAACCCCAGAACACCGATCAAACATATCTGCCGGAAACTGACGAGACATGGCACAGAAACGTGAATGTGTGGGGTTGTAGAACTGGCATTCAGATAGTCTTCGGGCTACTGAGGGCGGGCAACCGTCTAGTTTAAAATAAACAGAATTTTTAACACTTTAATGGTAACAATAAAAATATGTCACTAGTAGTAATCATATATATTATAAAGCAGAAGTTCTGAAACTTCCAAACGGGTGTTTTCAAAAACTACCCGATGGATTTTTTTGCCGATTGTATCATTCGATAGGAAATATTTTCCCGAAGGTCTATGATTCAAATTTACAGGGATAACTCTGATTTTTCATAGTAAATTTTGTATTTTTTGGTTATTTTTGCCAAAAGGGTTGCCAGTAGCTGTTTTTGGCGAAAATTATAATTGCTAAAAGAATTAAAATGACTATATCTATTAGAAATATTACAAATATCTTGCAATTAATCGCAGAAAATAACTACTGATAATATTAATAATAATAATAAAGAAAGACCGCTTAAATGAGGCGTAATATTATAAAAATATATTTATCTTGAAAATGAAAAAAAAAAAAAACTTTTGTAATGCTTAAAAAATAAATTAACGCGAAATATAACAATTGGTTCAACTTTTGGCGACTTATCTCTGGCTTTAGAATAAAAACATGAATTTCAGAAATTGATTACATGAATTTTGAATGATAGTTAGTTCCCTTTTTATTATTTTCTTTCTCTTTTTATCGAATTTCCGTATAATATAACTTACAGCAGAAAAAAGCAGATCTGATTGTAAAAGACACTGTAAGTTGTGAGTTACTATTCGTTTCTATACCATTTTTATCTTGCTTTTATCGCCAAAGAATGTGTTTTTAAGCCGAAAATGCACTTCTGACGTAATGCCTGACTTAGGTTCTTAATGGTCGCAATAATGTTGTGTTTTCTTTCAAGTGAAGATAATTTTTAGAGTATATTTTAATATTCAATCGTAAATTATATAGATATGAGTATAACTCTTTTATTTCTTTTTGCAAATGTTTTCATTGTTAATTTAATTTTTGTTGCGCCATTTCGTCAATTTCACTTACAGGAAAATTTTCAGTTTTAAAATTTAAAAGCTGAAGAAGGAAAGATTACCCCATCGATTAAAAATCTATCCCCAAATTCCAAGATTAAATGTCAATAATGGATGATCGTAAATGTCACATTCACTTGACATTAAGCATAAAATAAATTCTAATTATGTCATCAAGTGATTTTTAATTCGACATTTTATTTCTACTTCTATATATGTTCTGCTAATTTGTTTTTCGTTATTTAAATGAAAATTTATGCTAATCTATATAATCTGGCCAATAGTTTGGCGATTTGTATAATTTGGCGAAATTGGTCGACGGTATAACCAAGTAGTACTGTAGGAAAATTTTTGCAATTCAAAGTAAATTTATGCAATTATGCGTTATTACTATAGATAAATTCAACATTTTGAAATGAAAAATTCCCGCTGAATAAAATTTACAAGTCTTTTTTAATTGACCATTTCCTCTTCAATATTTCTTCAATCAAACTTTCGCTATTCTCTTTCGCGCAGGCTAACAAAAATGTATTTTAAATATTTTACTAGACAAAACGTAAATAACATTTTTCTATTTAAAAAAAAATATTTTTAAAATCTAATTCTACCATTATGTGTCTTACAGGACAAAATAGCAGAATTACTTTTAAAAATGGTTTTATCTGTTAATTGTATGTTATTTGTTTATTTGGGTGTTTGAATTTACTTTTGCCATCAAACAATGCGATTTTATACCAAGAAGGCATAAGCCATAGCGATGTTCACAATTACTAAATTCTCTCACTCTCTTTTAAATGTGTGAGAGCATTTTTAGGATATTTTTTTATGTTTAATTGTAAATATATAAATAGCAGTTATAGCCAAAAAAAAAAAAATGCGTATAATGTTTAAATTTTAGTATAAATGTCTTCCTCTTCCAAACTGTAAAATAATTTAATTGAAACTTTATAAAGTTTTGGCGCAGATGTCATATACGCACCACATTCGCACAATTGCAACAAAATGGCGATTTTATGCCACACATGGTAAACCGACTATGGTTGTTTATTTATTAATAAACTATTTATTAACTTTCATTTTGTTTTTTAAAATAATATAAATCATTTTGTTCTATAGCTATTAATTAAACTTTTTTATTTATTATTTTTTTCAAATAATACAAAATAATTAAAAAAATATTTATGAAATTGGTAATTAAAAACCAAGTTCTCCAAAATGGCGCCAGAAAAAAATTGCGCCAATGTGGTGCATACATGACATCTGTGTCAAAGTTTTTTCACTTTACATAAGTAGGGAAAATGCAATATAAATACCGATTAAAGTTTTTTTCCAAATATGGAAATTTTGTCACAGATTTGGTCATATACTCATCGAGGTATCTGACTGGCGCCAAAATGGCATTATTTGCCTCATATGTTAACCCAGCTATAGTTGTTTATCTAATGATAAGTTGTTTATTTACTTTCATTTTCTTTTTTAAAATGATATTTGTTGTTTTGTTCGACAGTTACTTTTTTATTTATTGTTAATTGCTGTTTAAAATGATAGAAAATAATAAAATATATATAAATTTCTTTGGTATTCTAAAACGAGGATTTTGCCACATTGTAGTTGCAAGAAAATCGTGCTAAACCTATTGCGTATATGATGTCTGTGTAGGAATCTTTTGTGAAATATGAAAAGTGTAAATTGGCTACTACTTGATTATCACGTCAACCAATTTCGCCAAATCGTTCGCCAAATTATAAAAATTTACATAATTTTATCTTAAATAACTAAAGAGAAAATGCTTAAATACGAAAGAGCAAACAATTTTGTTTTCATTTTTCAGGAGGAATATTTGCAATAATATAAAGTAACTGTTGTAGTGAGAATTTTAATGTTTTTTTTTTTTTTTTTTTTTTTTTTTTTTTTTTTTTTTTTTTTATTGTTGGCAATTTGCTGTAACGAAAAATGTTTATTTTTTTTCTGCCATTGTTTTGTAAGAGCTGGTTTTGTCAAAGCCATGTTAAGATGGTATTCAAATTTTTGAACTCTTCCCAATTACCACCCCCTCGGGCCGATTTTGCTCATTTGCAATTCCCACTGATATAATAACCATCTCATTGTACTTGACGAGTTTGAAGATGGTTCTTGCATAATTGTGCCTTTTATCGCGCGGACAAAATTTAATATATATATAAACTTTTTAGGTGGGAATAGCTTTGGGTTCCTGGCTTCACATAATGAAAAGTTGTGAAGAAATTTTTCAAAAGTTGTATCATGTTAACGACTGTAATAATTAATATTTCTTCAGATAAGGGAAAATTTTAAATCCTGTTGCCATAATGGTCTCATTTCGATTCCAAATGTGCACTGTTAGTAATAAACTAAAATAGTTACTTCTAAACAGCTGGTTTTGTGCAACATTTAAGATAATTTAATATCACAATGGTGTCTGAATCGTTTTCAGCAATGAGCAAGGTGCTGCTGGAGGTCCAAATTTTTTAAAATACAAATTTAAATTCACCAGTTCCTTTCATCCATGGTTGATTTTGAAATATTGACCAGCACAGCGGGCATAGCCTGCTAGTGAATAAATAAAATTAAGCATCATTTTTTAAATTCTTATCTTATAAAAATTGTGCTGATTTCAAACAATTTTCTTTACAACAGAAATGTATTTTTGGCACATTCAGAAAGCGGTACACTTCTGAATTAAAACGCATCTATCCTCTAATATTTTGCGTTCACTTCAACACCTTTACAGATAAAAATGCATTTCAAAAATAACAGTATGAAATAAGTGCAGATATGAATAAAGGAAACGTCACCTAACAATCATGAATGTTTCCGAATAACTTTTTCAGACGCTGGAGAAAAAATAGCTTTTGAATGATTTGAAAGCGAATGCAGTTTCTAGTTTCTATGACAGTATGATAGACGTAGACGACATGAGTCGTAATGCTTCTAAAAGGAACAAATATATTTTGCATATTTTAAACGTAACTCAAACGAGCTGCGAAATTGCTTCTTTTTTTGCATCACGTACTGCTTTTGTAAAAAAAGAAGCATTCAGGAGAGATATTGAAGCCCTCCGAGAATGTTATTATCCTAGAAGAAAATGTTAAGTTTACAGTCAATTTCACACACATTTTCCGAAATAGAGAAAATTTTGCTTTTTTGAAAAAAGTTATAAATAGCACTACATTTTTGATTCATACTTTGGAAGAGCCTTAAAACCACTAAAGTACACATATGCTGCAAGTGTTTGTAACTAACTGTGATAAGAACTTAAAATGAATTTATAAAATTATAGTCGTTTTGCTATAGATAGTAATTGTAATATATTATTTAATATGTAGTTTGTTTAAAAATACAGTAACGTAATTTCAGTAGTTAATTGAATGGAAATTCGTTTTTATATTATAAAGCACAAACATGTATGCTGGTAATTCTGACCCTATAATGATGCGTGAAACAATGTGAATACAACAGCATGATCTCTTAAAATAGCCCACCTAATTAAGTGTCAAAATGTGGCAATTATTTGTTAACTCCATTGTTTGTAACCATATACTTGTAAACATATTCTCATGCATGCGCACTTAAACACGTGCCATTTTTGGTATCAAAAAGATAGCAAAGTATTTGCTATCAAGTTAATTTAACGAAACTTTAAGCATAATTTGTTAAAAAGAAACATTTGTGGGATTTCTTCCCAAAGCTTATATCTCATTGCCATCATTTACTATGTCTTTCATTTCATCCCCCCCCCCTCACGCCCCACAAAAATGAAATAATTCAGTTGCCACCTTCAGATAATTTTCATTAAAAGTTACGAAAAACGTAATACAGTCGAATTTCTTTTAACGAAGACCACATTTAACGAAGTTTTCTTCTGAGAGAGTTTTTTGCTGAACTTTTATTTTGAACACCATGAACTTTTAATTAATCTGCATATTACAATAAATGCATTCACTGAAAAAAATAAAGTACTCAAAAATGTGTAAATCGATGTACTCATATCGAATTGAGTATGTTTGGATCAAAAATGAACACATTGTTTTTTCCATTTTGAACCATCATATGTTATTAAATCCAAACAAATAATAATTTTGTATCTTGTATTGGTTTATTTCATTCAGAGTGGCATAAAAGATGCTTATTAATGTAAATATTAAATTATGTACAGATTTTTTTTTAAATAGCTTAATAGTACTTGCAAATAATGCTGTTGTCATAAAAATATTCGATTTGAATATCTTGTAATATTTTTGCTATTTTTTTAAAATGAAAAATCGATTAAACATTTATTGCTAATAATTTTGAGCAAGAAATAAATGCCAGTACATTTTTACTTTAATTTGTGAGTTCAGGAGGAAGTATATAGAGGTTCATATTTGAACACAACCACGGTATCAAAAAATGAGTACACGTGTTTCTCAGTTTTGAATACATTTGGATCGGAGCTATTTTGAGTATGTGAAGTACTTAAATATGAATACTTTTTATTCAATTTTGGGAACCCATGTTTTTTCTGTGTTCAATATAACGAAGTTTGTTACAATTTCTTGCGTGTACAACATTCAAACGTAGAGGTTACTTTTGCGATGGATGGATGAGTTTATTTCCTCAGATTGTATGAAAATGAAATTATTTATTTATTTAATCATTTGCATTTAAAAGTAGAAATTCTAAGATGGCTATTCAAGTTTCTCGTTATTGATGGATACTTACAAAAGTGCGAAAATTTTTATGAGCCGTTCTTATAAGAAAACTGTAGAACGTAGATTAGAGATTTTTTCACGTTAATGATTTGAAACACAGAAAAGAAAAGATAGGCCTAGCTATAGTTTTTGTTTACCTCTCTTTATTATGTGTTTTTTTTTTTTTTTTTTTTTTTTTTTTTTTTTTTTTTTGTACTACTTTGTTATTTTATCGACCAATTTCGCCAAATTATACAAATCGCCAAACTAATAGCCAAATTATACATATTGACATAATTTTTATTTTAAATATCGAAAAAACAAATAATTAGTAGAATATTAATAAAAATATTAATAAAATGTCGAAATAAAAATCACTTAATGACAATTTAAACGCATGAATTGTATTTAATGTCATTGAATGTGACATTCAGGATCATCCATTATTGTCATTTAATCTTATAGTTTGGCGATAATTTTTTGGTCGACGGGATAACCTAGTGGTAAAGTTTTTTTAAACATTATTCTAATTAAGCTTTATCTCATATATCTATATTGCATCAAAAATAAAAGTTACTGCCCGAATTAAAATATATTTTCCAAATATCTATATTTACTTGTCATTTATTACGCGGATTTAATGACTTTGAGTTGACTTATTTTAACGAATTTTTTTATAGCGACGTGTTTATATGTAACGATGAGACTTCGTTAAATAGAAGTTTTATTGTATCTGGGCAATTAAGTAAAATTATATAATTCTGAGATTTTACATGACATTTTCGGATCCATGTGGATATTTATTAATATAAAAACACTGTTTAGTCCATCACTGTACCGAAAACTTTCTAAAAACGGCGGGAATTCTTAACAAAATTTTAGCAAGTTTATGTGGTATATGTATACAGTGGCGCCAACTTTTGAAAAATATTGGGTGGGCTCCAAAAAATTTTGAACAAATACATAAATATTGGGTGGGCTAAATTAATAATGGGTGGATAGCGATCTCAAAATATTGGGTGGGCCAGCGCCCCATGGGCTCATACAAGTTGGCGCTACTATATGTATAATTCTATAGATTGCAAACAGGGCTGCTAAAAATTATTAGACTACATTTCTGATTATGGAAGGTATTTTTTTTAATAAAATTTTTATATGTGTTATATGTTTTCTAAACTGTTTACTCATATATCTTCTTGTACCTTATTTAACGGTTAAGTTTCATTACAACTTTATAGATTTGTTGGAAAGTGTTTCATAATCAATGAATGAAGCATGATTTCTCGTTCTTGTTAACTATGTTAGAAAGTGTTAAACACGAAATTATTTTAAATAAAAGACTATAAAAAGCTTCTTATATTACGCTTACGTTTAGGCAGCGAGATAGATTTACGTAAGAAATATATTTGACAAATAGTAGTGAAGTAGGAATAATAGAAACATCGCTGAGCAGTCAGTCATTTGTATTTTAGGATTTATTTCCCGGGGAGTGGAAAAATAGCTTTTCAAATGCCGTGAAGCGCACGTAGTTTCACATGACAGTAAGATAAATGTAGAAAATTTCAGTTGAAAAACATCTTGAATAAAATATTTGTTATCTCTATATTCTTAAAAAAAATGTAATTAACGCTGTTACTACCTAGCGGCAGTTAATGGTTTTTTTGTGATCGGGGATCTTTCTTTGTTACTATTAAAAAAACTACTGCATACAAAAATATAAAAATGGGTACACCCAGAAACAGGAATTGATTAAAATTACAAAACATGTTTTGTTGAGTGCATTTTGTTTGTTTTAAGCGAATTTTTAGTTGAAGTAAAAAATCGGTTTTGTTGCTCAGACAAAAAAATATGGTTAACACTCTTCTAAAATTTTAACAAAATTTCATCAATTTTATTTCAGTCTTACTAAAGTCTTGTATTTTCAATTTGTAATTCCAACAAAATTTTGTTGTTTTTTGTAAAATTTAAATTAGTGTGCAGTAGCCATAACTCTCTCACGCAATTTTGTCTAACTGAGTTACATAGATATAAAGGATTAACATAATTTTTGGATAATGAAAACTTTTCAAATTGAGACGTATTAACGACGTTATTATTACATTATTATGCATTTCAGATGAAAATTGTGGAAGAAAAATTACAAAAACAAAATCAACATTATTTTTTGGTTTATTCAAACAAAAGTTCCATTGATCCATATTTAAACGGAAAGATTTGTTGGACCAAATAAATTTTTGATTCAACAAAACTTTTTTCTATTTGCAGTGTTATGGAGAAATATTTAATAAGCACGCTAATGTACACAGTTTTTTAATCTAATATCTATTTTAAAGAGTTATTTGATGTTAAACTTGGTCAAAATCTTCGATTAAAAAATTTCTTAGAGCAAAAATTATGCACAAGAACTTAATCACTTTCTCGAAGGATATATATTACAGGTCCGTGATGCACTGTTAATAATATCCCTCAATATACACAATTTTGTCCGTAAAATTTTACGGAATAGTTTCATTATTCTAAGAAAACAGAACGAATTCCGTAATTGATATTATGAAAATATAAATCCGTACACTGTAAAAAAAAATCTGTGAAGGTACTAAACATTTTCTAGGAAACTGGGATTCCAAGAACTTTTCATGCAACGATAACAAGAAAAATTCATGTAATCGATTCTGAAACTTGAATTTTTGCTGTTACCGTTACAGGAAAAGTTCTTGGAATCCCAGTTTCCAAGAAAATGTTTAGTACCTTTGCAGATTTTTTTTTTTCCTTTTTTTTTCCTTTTTGTACACTTTTTTTTTTTTTTTTTTTTTTTTTTACAGTGTATAAATCAAATAAGTTTTTCATGAATTGTATGGAATATTTCTGTATTACTTTCAAAACAGTGCGAATAAATAAGATAATTTTTATGTTAGGTATGCAAAGTAATTAATTGTTTTATGCCTGTCTTACAGTGATATTATTTTCAATGAAACCTCAATATTTGTAAAATGTAGTTCTATACAAAAAACATATTCAATGATTTCAAAATGACTAAACATTGTTCATTTTACATGGGTTGTTATTCAAAACCGATAAAAAGTACGACATCATGTATGTGTGTATGTTAATAACCAGAAATCACTGTAGTAATATTCTTTCTTTATTTATTTTTAAATAAAAATCTTTAAAATAGTTTTAAAAAAATTACGATATTTAAAAAAAAAAAAAAAAAATTCATTCTTTTTATGTTTGAGGCAGTTAAAAAAGAGGTGTTACAGTTTATTACTCATCATGATATGAAATAATGTTTGAATTATTTATAGCAAGATATTATTATTTTTTTTTAAATCTCTCTAAGATATTTTTAAAAAATCTATTTTTAATTTAAATATTTTTTTAATCTATTCACTTTAAATAATTTGTACATAAAACTTAAAGCATATCTGAAATATAATAACGAAATTATTATAAAATTGACGTTTAAGTTAAAATCAGCAAAAAAAAGCAAATTTATAAATACCATGTAGTAATTTCCTGTCTTTGAGTTTACAGTAGAGCACCGCGCTAACAATTTTTAAAAATAATGTTTGAAAAAAATGTACTTGTATTCTTGCAAAAATGAATGAATGTAACAATATATAAAAGTAATAGTATGTAAAAGTAATATTACAATAAAATTTTAAAATATTTTTTTAAAGAAATTATTACTTATAATGCATTCTTATATATATGTAATACTTTAAAAACTATTTTTTTTCCTTTTACAAAGCATGAAATTAAAAAGATAAATGTACAAAATTATGAAAACATTGAGAAGTGTTTGCTCAATTGAAAAATAATGTATCCATGAAAATATGTTCTTTGTTTTATATCTTGCCCTTACTTCATAAAAAAAGCATTTGAAAAAAAAGTAACAATATTTGCTATCTTAACTCGCGTTTTCCCCTGGCATAATGGTTAAGAGCGTTAAGTTGAAAAAAGATGGTTCCCTATTTCAAATCCCGTTAGAGGTAAATGTTGTTTCATTGCTGTTATTTGAATTAAATAGAGATATTCTGATCTTGGTAAACGTTTCCACAAAAAAGAAAAATTCGCAAAAATGTATATTTCAAGTGGAAAAGTTATATATATATATATACTTTTGTCTTTGAAACAATAATTTTTAAATACAAATAATTTAATACAAATAATAAATTTTAACTTAAAAAAAACCGGAAACATTTTGATTTGAAAAATTTAAATTTATTTGGAATTTACAGATTTATTTTTTCATTAAAATAAGGAAATAGTACTGGCGACTTGCCAGAACAACAAGTTATTTCCTCTATTGTTTGAATTATGTGGATTAAAAAACAAAGACTTGTTTTCTTGAGCAGAATAAAATTACTGATCCCTTTGCGATTAAACATGAAATAAAATGAAGTGAAAAAATAAAATGAAAAATTTAAAGAAATTCAATTATTTTATGAAAATTAAAGATGCTTTCATTTTGTCAATATATTTTGTAAAATAAAAGGTGAAGTTAGAGTTAAAATGAATACAAAAAGAGCCTAGGCCAAAGGCAAGGAAGTTTGAGGAGGAAAACAGGAGTACCGTTTCAAAATTTTCTTGGGGGGAGAAGCACTATATATTTTGATTCTGTTGCGAACAGATGAGAGATATTTGATGAAGTTTTATTTTACCATATATTTTTTAAATTAGTCAAAATATTCGTTAATGATAATTGCATGTTACAACAGTCTTTCTCATACTTGATTGATAATTAATAATTTCACTGCTTCAAGTGTTTATTTAATGCTTATTATTATTATTATTTTTTTTTAATCAAATGCAAATCAAAAGCAATACTTCAACTTTGGGAATTTTTGAAGATTTTTCTTTTTAATGTGACTTGTGATATTATTTAATATGGTTATGATTGGGTGTGTGACTTGACTGATGCATTCAGAGATATTAAATTCCTGGGATGCACCCTAAAGATTCCCATACTGTTAAAAATTTGCAGCAAACTGTCCTATCATTCGACCGTTTTTTGAGTTATGTTTAGAATACTACTCGCATTAAAAATTGTTTTGCAATATCAAAATAATAATAATAATAATAATAATTTAATTGCAGAAAGTTTAACTTTACTTCTGCATAATTCCCAAATAAGTCTACCGAATGACTTCGTATTTGGTATTTGAAAGCAAAATGTACCGAATAATCCAATTATTGTGTCGAAATTGGGTCTTCAAATTGAAAATTTCGATGTTTGTTACATTTCTTTAGTGAGACAGTCTACTCAGCTCAATATTTAGTCCAAGAGCCGACCGCACAAACCCTAAGTCATTGAGCGCAAAAAAATTTCTTTATTTTATGGAAGAGTAGTAATAGAGGAATCTAATGATCCATGTCTGCCGGAAGCGAAGTGGTGCATAAGTCAAAAATTAATACCATTAGTGGTTAACTCATAGGATTAGCATTGTGTTTTCCTGCACCCAGTTTTCATACTTTTCATGTTACGGCAAACACAATGCTAAACCTATAAGTCAACCACAAGTGGTATCAATTTTTTGTTTATGCACCACTTCGCTTCCGGCAGACATGGATCATTGGATTCCTCTATTACAACTCTTCCATAAACTAAAGAATTTTTTCTTGTTCTCCATGACTTAGAATTTTGTGCGGTCTGCTCTTGGACTAATTGCATAGCAAAAGTTTGATGTGTAATGATGGAAAACTGGCTTCATTACAGATTCTGTGTCAATTCATGCATAAAATTCAACTATTATGGAAACTATTTTTTCAATTTCGAGACTCTCGTAATTAGTATTAGTAACTTGAGATACTCATTTTAGAACCAGAATGTACACTGTAAAATTTTTTTTTTTTCAAAGTTACTAAGATTTTTCTTATAAACTGGGATTCCTAGAACTTTTCCTGTAACGATAACAGCAAAAAATCACGTTTCAGAATCAGTTACATAAATTTTTCCTGTTACCATTACATGAAAAGTTCTTGGAATCCCAGTTTCCCAGAAAAAGTTTAATAACTTTACAGCTTTTTTTTTTTTTTTTTTTTTTTTTTTTTTTTTTTTTTTTACAGTACATATGTTTTTAAGCAGAGCATTATCCATTTTTGCTCCTTATGGATTGGTAATACATTATTCATAATTAGTACGGGTAATTCCAGTTATTGTAAGGATCTTGAGATAAAATTTTGTATCTACTAGGATGAAACAGCCAGTTATTGACACCTAAACAACATATGACAGTTCGGCCATAAATCTAAATCAAATAAGTAATCTCACCTATTGTTAACTTAGACACTTACTTTTGTTTTAAAATAAATTTATTTACCAATAGTAGACAAAAAATAGCAGCAACAACGACAAAAAATACATTGAATGAAGAAGAAATTATTGAGTATTATCAAAAAGAAACATTTTGTGGCATTCTTAGTTCTAAAATTAAAGCAGTTTTTTTTTTTTTTTTTTTCATTTAAATACAAGGTGTTAATTCTCAATGATTCTCTAGTGGCTAATTCCTAAACCGTTAGACATAGACGTGTAGTTCGAAATGCAGAAAAAAAAAAAGAGGTAAAGAAGTAGTTTAAAAGGGATTTAGGTTAATAAAAACATTTATTAAAAATTGCGAAATTTAATTTTTTTTATGCAGTCCCTCGGTTTTATAAGTTATATTTAGTAAAATTTTCCTATTACACTGACAAACAAGACAAAAAAGTCCCATTGTTCTACAGATAAAATCGACCAAGTAAAAGCTGTTTAAAGTTAGAACATATTTTTTGTTGCGAAATAGGGCTCATTCACAAATTTACTGCAAAATAAATTAGTCAAATTTAAGTGAAAAAAGGTTGAGAATTAACATTGCAATTAACATTGAAATATAAATTAATATTGCAATATAAAATGATTGAAATTAAAATTGCAATATAAATTTAAAAACTTTAATCTTTACGACATATTAATGCAAAACATACAATTTGTACTAAAGACAAAAGAGGGAGAAAAAATAACATTTTTTTATATATATAAAAAATAAAATGAAAATAAAAAATAAAAAGTAATAGCCTCAACTCTTTACAAAAGGTTACATATTTTTAAATCTTATTAAATTACACTACCCTCCAAAATTTGCATTATTTCATGTTTATTATCCTTTGAAGTTTAATTCTTATTCATTTTATAGCGCTGAATCCGAAATTGACCTCCATATTTTACCATCGTGTAAAGATTTTCTGCAAATCGTAAATTTTAAGAGTAAAAAAAAAAAAGCAAATTACACCTTATGAAGTAATTACTAATATGTGATTCTGTATCCTTTCTACATAAGAGATGATCATTGCCAGAGAGATAATACGAATTTAAATAAATTTCAAATTGCATTAATAAAGATTAAAAGATAAAATGTTTTCTCAAATACATAAAGAAACGTAACAATGCAACATAATATGTAATATATTATTTACCAGATAAATGATGTAATTATACAGATCCCCAGTATAACATATAAAAGTAGATCACCAAAAATATTAATCACTTCAGACAAAGAAAAGCGAGACTTTCTGTAAATTTACACTAGTTCTCGGTAAATCGCATTCGATTGAGTTTCTCTGTAAAAATTCCACCGAAATACCCCCTGTCTTATATATAATTCTCTGTAGGGATTTCCATGTCTTTATCTAAAGATACTGTTATCTTTGTTAAAAATTGTAATTTAAAAGGCACGCTTTTAATATTGTTTTACAATTCTATTAGAATTATTAAAGAACAAAATGTAATCTAAAAAAATCATATTAATTGAATATTGTGTGATTCCTTTATTTTGAAAAGTAAATAAATTTATTGTCGTTAAACATACACTTACCGAGATTTGTGCATTTTTAACGATGTCAATTTACAGAGTCTGTTGTAAATTTACCGAATTATTTCTCAGTTATTTAACAGAATCTTGGTTTTTATAATCCCTGTAATTCTACATAAGACTTAAGATAATGAAACCCTCAGATTCTCTGTAATTTAACAGAAAACTTTTTAACAGTGTAGAATGCGTCAGGTTTAAACAGGTTAAGAAAAAATAATAACAACGATCTTTTCTTTTTTTTTTTCCCTTTTTTTATAAATCTAATTTTTTGGAAAGTACTTTTTTTATTTCTTTCAATAAATAATAGGGGGAAATGTACAGGGCTGGGTTTTTACCGGCAGAAACAGGCAACAACTGGCATAAACACATTTTGTGACATAATCTGAGACCTTTTTAGCACTATTAAATTGCTTATATACATTTTATTTAGAACAAATAGCAAATAAAATATTGTGAATAGTTTTTAATTAAAAATAAATAAATTTGTAATAGAATTCGATAGTTTTGAATCTTTCACAAAGAATCAGACATATTATTTGCAGATAATTGAAAATCATGAAAATTATAAGGACATAGCAATTGTTAAAATTGTAAATAACTATCATGATTTATAAAGAAGTTAAATACTTGTCAGAAATATTAAAATCTATTGTTGTTGTTTTAGATGAAACTAAAAACATTACTCTTCTATTGCAGCTGCTCATAAAATTTGCTTAACTTTATTTAATGATGGAAATATCATGGAAAATCACAAACGAAAGATTCGAATCTCATTTAATGAAGTGCTAGTTTATTTACTTCATCCTAAGTATATGGGACCAAAATTGACATTTAAGCATAAAGAAAAAGGCAAGAAAATTGCTTTTTGATATTCATCTAAATTTTGTGCCGTATATGATAATCCCTTGTAGCAAAATCGACTCATTTCCCAGAAGCATATTTCCTCAATGAAGTCCTAGAAAATGTCTTGCCTTCTGCGGGTGGTCTCCTTTAGAAACAAATACCGGTGAAAATCAGAATTTTTCAAATTTTAAATCCTCAATAATGACATTATTAGCAAGTAATGCAGATCTTAAAAGAATATTTTCGAACTTTTCTTTCATTCAAAACAAGTTAAAAAGCAGTTTAGGTTAAGAAAGGTTAGCAAAATTAATCTTATATTATGGAATGTTTTTGGTATATTATTACTTTTTCCCAGAAAAATAAATTTGTTCTTTTTATATTGTAAAATAATTATACAATATATTTCATTAATTTTTTTTTCTGTTATTTTTGTGCTAAAATTATTTACTTATATTTTTACAAGAGCCATTTCTCTTTGTATACAGAAGTAAATAATTTTTAAATTATCGCCGTGCATTAATTACTTAAAAATACTCTAAAAAATGATGCTAAAATATCATAATTTTTTGTATTTTTTTTCTTTTTAAATAGAAATTCAATTGTAAACAATAATAAACTTGTACAGCATCAGATTACTATTATGAAATGAAAATTTCTGTTTAAGTGACAGGAAATTATTATATAAACAAAGTATATTTATATAATCTTTTTTAAATTTTTTCAAATCCTTTAATTTTTTAACTAAATTCTTTATATATTAAATACCAGTGTGAATTATGAATCATTGCAGGGTAAAGTTTTTATTAGTATTATTTCTTAGTTTCTACCAGTTTTTGCCACTTACTGGCAGAAACTAGTTTCCAGTTTTTTAGGCAGAAATTTTGCAGAACAGTTCCAGTTCTAGTTTTTTAGGCAGAAACTTGCCAGCCCTGGAAATGTATCTACTCATTTAAACCTATTTCGTTATCCACATTGCGCATTTTTTTTATACAGCACTGCAGTCTATACGCAATTCACGAATTTTTTCATGCATAAAAACTTCATGTGCATTTAACAGTTTTTTAATAATAAAATTTGCCTTTCAAACATTCCTATTACCATCGTTACAATACAATATTTTAAAAAACGCAACAAGAAAAAAAAAAGTTTCTTTGATGCTATGGTATGTAAAAATAAGAGAGCTACAAATCAAAGCAGGTGTGCCCTCAGGATATATTTCGTCGAAATATTTTAAGAATGTTTCATGCAGCATGCGTGCATTCGATAAAGAAGTGCATGAATTCGGGTTCTATTTCTGGAACGTAGAAAATTTTGAACTAGTAAATCTATACTCCAGTGTTTTCTTGTTTCTATTGAATTCTCTTTTCTGCTCGTCAAAATCTTTTTAAGGAAGAAACAAGATTACTAGGAATACAGAAATAAATTCTTGTTCGAGTGTAACACAAATGAAAGGATCTGGCATATCGAGCCGCTCCGAGGGCAAGTTAGAAAATAATTGGCATTGATCCTAAAGTCCTTCAAATTCTTTCCTTGGAGTACTGTCATATTTAAGTTGGTTATTGAGCGTTAAAAAAAAAATGAATTTTTTTTTTCAACGAAACACAAAATTTTTTAATTATTATTATTATTATTGTTATTGTTGGCGTCAGTAGTAAAAGTAGTAGTAGTACTGGAATTTAATTTATAAATAGATTTTCATTCTTTTTATTGCTTGAAATATATTTTTATAAATATTTATACTTTTCAAATGCAAATTCTTTAAAAAACTTAATTTTTAATTAAGAAAAAACTATTACTAATTTTAACCATAATTCAAAATTGATATATCTTCTGAAAAAATAAATCTTTATGCGTCCTTGTTTAATGTTAAAATACAGACAGAAATAAATATTGCCTTTCAAATATTTCTTTTATCATTGTTACAGTATATTATTTTAAACACACACGCACACACATAAAAAAAAAGATTCGTTGATGCTACGGTATGTAAAAAGAGAGCTACAAATGAAAGCAGGTGTGCCCCCAGGATATATTTTACCGAAATATCTTAAGAATGTTTCATGCAGCCTGCGTGCGTCCGATAAAGTGTGGCGGATGAAACTGGTCAATGAATTCGGTTCAGATATAGGTATATATTATGTACACACCAAGTTACATCCAAATCGGTTCATAAAAACGCTGTTATCACGTGACAAAAATCAGATCGTTCCAAAATGTCAGCCACACTAGAAATTCAAAGTGCTATAACTCAGTCAATTTTTTAAGATATACACGAAACAAAAAATGTTCTGGAATCTTTGTATGATGAATGTCAAACACATATAAAAAATATTTTTCATTTTCTAATGTTTTTGTACTTAATTTTAAAATTTAAATATTAAAAAAAAATTAAATGGCCGACAATTTGACATAAAATGACCGATGATGCTGGCCAACGAATTCGGTAGAGACAATAGTATGTACTATTATTACACCAAGTTTCATTCAAATCGGTTCATAAATACGATAGTTACAGCTACATATATAGTGGGGGGGGGGGGGGTGAGGTCTGGGAGTTATGATCGGTGAAAATACACCAACAATTTTCCAGAATTGCTCTCCTCCGGACGGCTGCAATAGGTAGCTTTTTACTTTTTGTAATGAAAGCTACCTAACATGATGTACACAATGAGAGGAAGTCAAAGTATGTGGAAACTAATGCTCTCAAACAGAGTGTGACAAAAAAGGGATATTTAGAATGGAATTTTTCTCCTATGCCTTCAATCCCGACTTAGCAGGTTTGTTTACACACCACATTTTCCCAAAGGTTTTCTAATTATGATGGAATTTTGTAGCATAAAGTTATTCTATCTTTTTAAAAACTAGTTTTATTTCCCTTAACAACTATTTCAATTTAAAATAAAGTAGTCCCATATGTGCGAAATCGTTACCCATTACTTTCTTATTATTAAAAACAATCAATTTTCAGATTTCTTATATATTACACTTATAGGGCAATTTTGTTTTGGTAACTGATTGTATGCGAATAAAATGGTGCATTAAACTTTATTCTAGATCAGCGGTTCCCAACCTATGGGTCGCGACCCACTGGTGGGCCGCGGCAGTTGTTTTGGTGTGTCGCTGAACAATCGAGGTTTGTCATCAAAATATATCTTTTATTTTATCTGTTTAAAATGATATGACAATTTCAATAGGAAATAATATTTCAAGGGAAAATCCTTAATTTCCTCCTAGATTAATATACGAACAGAATATCCAGAAATATTTAAATCAGCTTTGAGGTCCTTGTGAAATTCAACACTTCATGCTTATGAGAACATGCGTTTTCTACTTTGCTGTATATGAAAGTCAAATACTGAGACAAACTGCCTCTTAAGTGTTTCCCACACTGTTAAACATCAGTACCAGAAATTTCATTGATTATAAAGTTACGTTTTCATAATAATTAAACGTATTTTTAACTATCTTTGTAGTTTGTGCATTTTTTAATTACTATTCATTTACGCACATTGAGATTACCTATTCTGTTTTTGTTCATAATGTATCTTCCGTACGACAATTTGCGTTTTTCGTAGGATAAGATAGCCGAGCGTATAGAGATAGTACAAAAATTACTATATTGTATACAACTTTATCTTGAGTGTGTCGCGAATTTTTTTTTACTACTGAAAGGCGAGTCGCGAAATTTTTTTTCGCTGAAAGGTGGATCGCGTACCAAGAAAGTTTGGAAACGGCTGTTCTATATTAAAAACTTTAAAAATAAAAAATAATTTTGTTTAAAGTGGGTCAACCCTCCCAAGTCTCCCCTACTGTCCTAAGAAAAAGAATTCCATGCATTTCCGATTTTATACGAAAATTGCTGATAGGAAATTTGTTTGAATGAATTTCCTAACTGAGCTAAATTTATCCACATTAGGTAGTATACGTTGTGTCCACTCTCAACGGTGGCCAATGACTAATTTCTAAACCGTTAGTCATAGACTTATAGTTGCAATTGCAAAAATGCTTTAAAAAATTTAAAGGATTGATTTTTTAAGCGATTTAGGTCAAAATAAAATTTATTTATTAAAAAATTAAGAAAATTAAATTTTTATACGGATCCCCGGTCTTATAAGTGATATTTAGTAAAGATTTTTCATCACTCTAACAAGCAATATAAAAAGGTCCCATGCATGTAACATTAAAATTAACCGAGTTATGAAACTTTTCATTAAAGCTACTTTTTTTTAACTCATTCATTATGATGGGTAATGTTATCGCACGATTCAATTTTTCGCTCATTCGGAAAAAATTGAATTCGAATGATAGCTTTACCAATTAGTATGATTCGGTTTAAAATATTATTGTGACTACGTCCCCACGGTTTGAATGGAGTTCTATCACCTGCAGTTTATTTTGCTGAGAAATTGCGGATCAGATGTTATTACCAATAAGCTTCTCTGAGCGAAATTTGCCCGCTGTTTGTCAACATAGGTATTTCAATTGGTAGAAGATTGACAATATAAGTCGAAAGTTCCGGTTTGAATCCCGGCTTAGGCACTTTTTTGCTCAGTTAGATAAAATGAATGCGGATTAATTAACGAATATTTTCATCAAGTAAAACAAAATATGTTTCAAGCACACATTAAACTTGTTGGTATGTGCATGTTTTTCGCCGCCTATTTATCATTTTATGATAAATAGACACAATTTCTTATTTTGAACAAAAGAAGACTTTCAAACAGTTACATGCATTGTATTTATTAGTACATACATAGTACATAACATTACATAAAACATTCATCACAGCACTAAGCTCCTATTGTGCGTAACTTAAAAAATGAATAAAATCTTTATATTTCACAAAAAGAAAACATTACTTTATTACATAAATGATTATTTTCATAATACGAAACTCCAAATGAAATATTCAAGCTTTTTAAAATGAAAATGTATTACACACAGAATGCAGGGATGAATAAACTATAAGTTTTATTCAAGCAGGTACACCTTGGTACTTTCTTTTTCCGGATACCAATAAATCATAAAATAGTTTGGACTCGAGAATAATTTGAAACACAAAATAATAAATTTATTCGACTTCAGTTTGCATTCCGGGATGCGAAAACAAATAGAAAATCGATACCTTTGTCTGATTTTTCTCAATTCTGCTTAGTTTTTGTAGTTTTTTTTTCTTTAGAAATGAAATACCGTTGCTTTTCGTGCATCATAAATGTATCTTCTGCTGTCTTGCTAAGAGCGACAAAGAATTTAGAAGGCTGAAAAGAATCATGGCTGTCTCATTATTTCTGTAAATAAAAGTGGTAAGTTTTTTTTTCTATAATTATGTGTACGGGAAAAAAGTCCGGGCCAGGATGAAAATTAAAAAATGGAAAATTTACATCTGTTATAGTTAATTTACCGATTGGATAATCGTGTTTAAAATTTATCTAATATGTGTACGGGAGTTTTATCTTTTGCTCGACATATTATTCTTAAAAATCATTAAATTATCTATACTTTTAAAGACGCGTAACGAACTTTCCTAATGTTTATTCAATATTAATAAATCATAAAATATTTTAGCTAGATTCAGAAAAAAATTTAAGGGGCAACGAGTGACTCCTAAACCCAAATAATTCAGTGGCTATATTGGAAAAGACACTAAAATAACTGTGTTTAAATTGGGGAAAATTTCTGAATGTCAAAGAATAAAATTATTTACATGAAAAAAGGAATATAGACTACTATCTTAAAAAGTCAGCCACAAAATAGCTCAAGTTGAGCTGAAATCCACTCATCTCAATGTTGAAAGGCAGCTTCTCAAAAAAGAGTTGAAATAACTCGAGTTTTAACCAATTTAAATGAAGTTGAGCTATTTAAATAACCAGTTTAGATCAAGAAGATTTAATCGTTTGAAAAACAACTCTTTTATGATCGAAAAAATTACAGCTCTTTCATGAGAAGCCAAATCAGCTCTTTCGTTTTAAGAGTGTACATTAAATGTGTATATTTCATTTAACTATAAAATTCTTTTAATTTAGATATAAATTATGCATAATATAAATCTTAAGCTATGTAGAGTACAGTCAGAAGATAAAGTTAGGCAAGATAGAGGTAAAAACTAGTCGAATGTGGCAATCCCAAAACTTTCTTCTATCTCTAACATATTGATATTTCCAGAAAAATGAAACATACCAGCGCCACCGATTATGTAATTTACACCAAAATCTAATCTGTAACGACTGATTTCAAGTACTAACTGAATCAGAAATTTCATGAAAATCCGTGTATCAGTATTTGTGATAGAATTGTCATAGAAATCGTAAACAACAGGGTAGAAGCGCCACCTGTTGAGTGGTATACTCTAAAAACTAAAGAATACTAATTTTTACCAGAGAGTAACTCAATCTAAAGTTTGATGAAAATTCGAGCATTAGATCCTGAGATAGAGGTATTGCGATAATCATGAATAATGCCGTATAGCAGCGCCACCTGTTGATATATTTACTCCAAAAACTACAGAATATTAATTTATATAAAGGACGAACTGAATGTGAAATTTGATAGAAATTTGAGCATTAGTTCCTAAGATAGATCGATTGAGATAATCATGAATAATATTGCTTAGCAACGCCACCTGTTGTGCGATTTACAACAAAAAGTAATCAGAAACATATTATATCAAGGATTAACGGAATCTGAAGTTTTATGAAATCCGTCCATTAATTCTTGAGATATTAGCTGTTCTGGAAATCGTGAAAAAGGTAACATAGCAGCGCCACTTGGCCGATATACAACAAGAACTAATCAGATCCAGTTTATATCAAGATCAAATGGAATCTAACGTTTTGTGAAATTCCGTACATTAGTTCTTGAGATAAAGCGACCATAAAATTTATGTCACACATAAATAGACAGATAGACAAACTGACAGGCTCATAGACATACATTTTATAAAAATGTTTTTTTTTTTTGTTTTTTTTTTTTTTTTTTTTTTTTTTGTTAAATTGCTGACCCCTATGAGAAAAAAAAATTCATCTTTTTATTTTTTCAGAAAAGAGAGCATATAAAAAATGTGAATGTGTGAGATTACTTTGCACCATTAAAATGAAAACACAAATCAAACATTTCATTCTTTTAGAACGCACAAGAAAAATTGTCTTATTATTATTATTATTATTAATTGCAGACTTTTTACAGTGGTGATTCTGTTTTTTGGAAAATGAAAGACATTTTGTTCCGAAAATTTGGACACAACAAATAGCAAAAGAAAATATCGAGAACGTCGAAGAATGGTTGCCAGAAAAATCAATTTTGTCAATCAGTAGCAAATAAAAGCGCGAATTTTGTCAAAGGATTGCAAAAAAAAAGAGCAAATTTTGTCAAAAAAAGTCCGCAAAATTCATTTAAAAAAAAAATCACTTGAATTTTGTAAAGCAATCGCGGAGAAAAAAAATATTAAAAAAAAATTAAATAAATATTTAAAAAAATATTTTTTTTTATAAATTTATAAAAATTTTTAAAAAAATTATAAACTCAAATTAAAAAAAATTAAGTTTGATAATTTTCGAAAAAATAAATTTGCGAACTTTTCAGAAAATCGCCCTTTACTTCAGATAATCACGCGTAAGATGTGAATTTGGTCAAAACATCTCGAATAATTGCAAATTTCGCCAGAAAAATCGAGAAAAAGATGCATTGTTCGTAGAAAAAGAGCGCAAAAATGATAATTTCTTCAATCTTTATAGAAAATCGACAAAGAACAACGAAAAATTCCCTTAATTTATCAAAGGATTACAGAAAAAAACGATAATTTTGTGAAAGGATCGCAGAAACAACAAGAATGTTTTCAAAAAGTCTCAAAAACTCTTAAAATTTGGTCAAAAGATCATGAAAAAGCGCGTATTTCGTCAAAGTTTATCGGGAAAAAACGTGAATTTCGTAAAAGGATCGTGATAAATGAATTTCGCTTTTCATCAGAATAATAATAATAATTATTATAATAATAAATAATTATAATAAATAAAAGTTGCCAAAGTATGGCAATTTAGACGCTGAAAATTAGATGTAAGAGTAAATCATTTAGTCGCTACGAGGAGACTGGCGACTGCAAATCTGCACCTATACTTGAGAGTAATTTGAAATATTAAAAACAAAATTTAATTGACTTCTGCTTGGAAAAAAAATGAGTTGGAAAACAAATATAAAATTGATATTTATGTCTGATTTTGTCGCTGTTGTTTAGGTTGTGTAAGTTACAGTACACGAATGAGAAATTATTCCTTTTTTATTATACAATTTTACTTTTTAATTTTCATACTCTTCTCAGGAGTTGTTAACACATTTAATCCGCGAACGAACCATTAGTAGTTTTATTAAAACTAGAAATAAGAATAGAACTATTTTCTTTCCCAGCTGCTCACGGAAGATTTATCTTTTGTTAAATTTTTATTTTTTAAATTCATTAGACTGACTTTATTTATGCTTTAATATTAGTAGGGGATTTATCGATAGCTGAAAGTATATGTTTAAAAAAAATTCTTTAGATTTAATTTATCTTTTAATACGGTAGGGAATATTTCTCAAATTAAAAGCATATTTTCTCTTAAACTGTTTTAGTGATGCAAAAGAAAAATTCTAAAAAGATGCAAAATTGCCTTTTGAATTAACATTTTCATATATTTTATTTGCATCTAGCACATATCAAAATAAATTTGCACCAACTGTACTAATGCTATATATATATGTATTTATATTTCTGCTAATAAAGTGTGTGGTTTCATCTTCGTATTAGCCTCTAAAAGGCAAAATAATACAAATATGAGGCTACCAACACACATAAAACCAAAAAAAAAAAAAAAAAAGAGAGAGAGAGAGAAACATTAAAAATAAATCATAATAACATTAAAACGGATAGAAAAGGAAAAAAACCTATCAGACACTACAGTTACCCTTAAAATGATGTAGCAAAAAATAGACTGTTATAATTATAAATTATGTATGTCTTTTCTGGTGTATGCTAGTTTTTGTAGCAAATGAAAAATCTATCCATTTCTTATCTTCTAAACTTTCAGAAACTAAATTTTTCAGAATCTTTGAAGACCCAAATAATCAACCATAGCTTCATAATTAAGAGTTTTTGCTTTGCAGTCCCATGCAACAGTTTAACCTTTTGTTAAAAATTTATTTCTCACTATAGGGGAAGCTGAGGCACGTTGGAACAGGGGAAATCTCAATTTTCAGGCTTTATTTTGCAGTTTAAAATTAGCGCACATAGGTGCCAATATATGATACTAAAATGTACTCCCTCATGTGTTTTGGAATTGTTGGTGTTTACTGGCAACAAATAATATCATTATATTTGTTTTGAATGAGGTTGAGTAATATTAATGTGTGTTTTGAAGAATACATTTTTCATTAAAAAAATGAAATAATATAAGTGAGGGAAAAACGTGTATTTATTGTTATTTTAATGACAAAAAATAGACTATAATGCTAATCTTAACAGTGCAAAATTTTTTTTATTACTTAATGTGCGAGATTGGACAGGTTGGCCACTCAATTTCGGGGCACCTTGGGACATTCCAAAAATGCTGAAAAGACCAAATACAGCTTACAAAAGGGAGGGAAAGCATACGACAAGTTAGTATTTTGATCAAACAGTGAGGATGAGGCAGTTGCACTTTCAAAATTGGTGGAAATTACGCCTGGAATGAAAAATAATATAAATGGTTTGCGTAATAGCAGAAGTGGAGAATTTAACTGTTTATGTGATGCTGATTTTCCTGGCGATTGCAAACTTGCTCAAGAAAAGTCCAGAAACTTACAGGCAAACCGTCTGTGGAATAATGTGCATTGATAAAGTTTGCAGGAAAACAAAGCATTATTGAATTTGTAAGGAATATTCAAAATATTGAGAATAGTAGCAAGTATGAGATATCTATTTTAAAAAAAAAGAAAATCAAGAGTTTTTTCCTGATAAGAATGATAGCTTATTCGTGTATTAAACAAAATTCTTTTAAAACTTGGCACTTCTAAAAACAAAATAGGTCAAAAATGTGTTTTATTATTGAAAAACATCATTTTTTTCACCAAACACAAGATCATTTAATGGTGCAATAGAAATTATTAAAGTGTTACTTAAATTATTTCCTGTTCAACTAAAACTTTATAAATAATGCTTTGTTCATCAATTAAATTTAAATTATATATGTATTTTTGATTAAAGCTAGTATCCCCAACATATCGGACAGGTTGAGACATTTTAAAGGTTTTTTGCTTTGTTTTTTTTTTTTTTTTCAATTTTTTCCTATGTGAGAAATTAGATTATTATGAGGTTTATTTGATGCATAAATGTTTATATTTTATATCTAATTGGTTCTAAAATAGGAATAAATGTTAATAAAATTTAGAAAATTTATTTACTGAAAAACGTCCCGAGGCGTCCCACTTTTTCCCATAGCTTATTGTTTAAAATCCTTTGTGTTCTTATGGTTGAATTTCTACCACGTAATTTTAATTTCGAAATGCCACAATGTCACCCGAATATGCAACAAAATTTACCTGAAAAAGTTTTATTGCATTTTTTCTTTGCAAATACTGGTGCCAATGTGACACTGGGAATTTTGAAGACGTTTATCCATCGGAATTTAAAGAGTTAAAAACTGATGAAGAAAGTTTTTAATTTTTTTCAAATTTAATAAATACAAAAATATTTTAACACTGAGAGTAATTTGAAATGTAAACTAAAAATATATATATTCGTATTTTATTTGCATTCTGGAATGCGAAAACAAATAGAAAAGCATCACTTTTGCCTTCTGTGTAGTATCGTAGTTTCTTCCGTAGAAAATGAAAAATCGCATCTTTTGTCGTCTCCTTTATATATCTTTCGGGATCTTATAAAAGTAAAATAAACCATTACAACTCCACTAATACTAAAAAAGAAAGCGGAAAATTTCGTTTTACAATTCCACACATGATTTACATTTTTGTTACAATTTTATTTTTAAAATTCATTTGATTACTTATATCCTTTTAAAAGAAATAAGGATTTTTTCTTTAAATTTTAATAACTTATAAAATATTTTAGTAATCGGAATAATTTGAAGCATAAAGAGTAAATCTATTCGGATTTTATTTGTATTATTATGAAATATGAAAATAGATAGAAAACCGATAATTTTGTCTTCTCTGCTTTCTGATTAGTCTGTCTACTTTCTTCTTGACAAGTGAAAAATCGCTCCATTTCTATGCTATTCTTTTCGACCAAATAAAGAAACTACCAAAACTTCATTTATTCTAAATAATTATGGAAATTTCTATTATGCACTTTCACATAAAATTTTTGCTTTTCGTTAAAAAAAAAAAAAAAAAAAAAAAAAAAAAAGCTTATTATATTACTGTATCCTTTCAAAACTTACGAGGAAATATTTTCACTTTTAAGAATACTAATACATCTTAAACAGAGAATAAAAAGTATTCAAAGTAATTTTAAATATAAAAAAATAGATTTATTCTGATTTTATTTGAAATTCTAGAATGTGAAAATAATCAGATGATCAACATTTTGTCTTTTCTGGTTTCTACTAGCTTTGTAGTTTATTTATTGCAAATGAAAACCTACCCTTTTCTTGTCTCGTAAATATATCTCGTAATGTATATTTTTCACAATCTTAAAAGATCCAAATAATCCTTCAGCATCATAACTCCTAGAAATGAGAGTTGGAATTTTTGCTTTGCAATCCTGTGAGACAGTTTTACTTTTATTTAAGATTTTATTTCTCTATATATAACTTATCTTTTAAAAACTGATGACGAATTTTTTTAATTTTTCAAATTTAATAATAAAATATTTTAATATTGAGGGTAATTTCAAATATAAAATTGTAATTTTATTTGCATTTTGGATTGCGAAAACAAATAGAAAAAACCATATTTCGTCTTTTATATTTTCTGTTTAGTTCTGTATTTTCTTCCAGACAATTGAAAAATCATATCTTTTGATGTCTCCTACACTAATAAAAAAAAAAAAAAAAACTGTAAAGTTATTAAAAGAATTGAGATTCCAAGAACTTTTTTATGTAATGGCAACAACAAAAACTCATGTAATAGATACAGATTTACACTGAAAATAAAAAAATCTGTAAGGTTACTAAATTTTTTTGGGAAGGTGAGATTCCTAAAATTTTTCATGAAACTGCAACCCAAGTTACAGACAAAATTTTAGTAAGATAACTGTAATTTTAAAAGTTTTCGTTCGTAAAATTACAGATTTCTGTAACTTTGCAAAAATTAGTTTTATAGATTTACATTTTTTCTTGTTCAGTGGACAGATAAAATGTTAGTAAGCATACAGATTTCGGCAATTTTACATCTGTAAGATTACAGATTTTTTTACAGTGTGTATGTATCTTTCTTGATTTGATAACAATAAAAAAATCATTACAGCTTCATTAATCTTAGAAATGAAAGTAGGAATTTTTGTTTCACAGTCACACACATGATTTAGTTTTTTGTTAAAATTTTATTTTCAAAATTTATTCGATTACTATATCCTCTTAAAAGTTACGAGGAAACTGTTTTTTTTTTCAAATATTAATAAATACTAAAACATTTTAGTATTCGGAGCAATCTGAAATATAAATAGTAAATTTATTCGGATTTTATTAGTATTCTGGAATATGAAAATAAATGGAAAATCGATACTTTTGTATTTTGTGCTTTCTTCTTTTGAGTGAAAAATAATTTTTTCTTATACTTTCTTTTCGACCAAATGAAGAAACCACCAAAACTTCATTTACCCGATAAATAATAGTGGAAATCTCTGTTATGCACTTTCATGTAAAATTTTTACTTTTTGAAAAAAAAAATAGTTTTAAAATTCATTAGATTACTGTATTCTTTTAAAACTGACTAGGAAACATTTCACTTTTCAGAATACTAATGTACCTTAAACAAAGAATACAAATTATTTAAAATGATTTTAAATATAAAATAATAAATTTATTCGGATTTTATTTGAAATTCTGGAATGTGAAAACAAATAGATGATCAATATTTTGTTTTTTTCTGGTTTCTACTAGCTTATGAGTTTATTTCTTGCAAATGAAAAATCTACCCTTTTTTTGTCTCGTAAATTTATATCATTCAGAATCTTAGAAGATCCAAATAATGCTTTAGCTTCATAACTCCTAGAAATGAGAGTTGGAATTTTGGCTTTGCAATCCTGTGCAACAATTTTATTTTTAGTTAACATTTTATTTCCCTCTATATAACTTATCTTTTAAAAACTGATGAGGAATGTTTTTTAATTTTTCAAATTTATTAATAAAATATGTTAATATTGAGAGTAATTTCAAATATAAAATTGTAATTTTATTTGCATTCTGGATTGCGAAAACAAATAGAAAACCCACACTTTCGTCTTTTGTATTTTCTGTTTAGAACTGTATTTTATTCCAGACAATTGAAAAATAGTATCTTTTGTTGTCTCCTATATGTATCTTTCGGAATCTTATAAAAGTATTAAAAAAAAAAAATCATTACAGCTTCATTTATCCTAGAAATGAAAGTAGGAATTTTTGTTTTACAGTCCCACAAATGATTTACTTTTTAGTTAAAATTTTATTTTCAAAATTCACTTGATTACTTATATCCTTTTAAAAATTACGAGAAAAGTTTTTTTATTTATTGTTTTTTTTTTTCAAATACTATTAAGTACTAAAACATTTTAGTATTCGGAGCAATTTGAAATATAAATAATAAATTTATTCGGATTTTATTTAAATACAGGAATATGAAAATAAATAGAAAATCGATACTTTTGTCTTTTCTGCTTTCTGATTAGTCTGCCTATTTTCTTCTTGACAAGTGAAAAATCGTTCCTTTTCTTATGCTTTTCTTTTCGACCAAATGAAGAAACCACCAAAATTTCATTTATCCGATAAATAATAGTGGAAATTTCTCTTATGCACTTTCATATAAATTTTTTACTTTTTGTAAAAAAAATAATTTCAACGCTTATTAGATTACTGTATTCTTTTGAAACTGACGAGGAAATATTTCACTTTTCGTAATACTAATGTACCTTAAACAAAAAATAAAAAATATTCAAAGTAATTTTAAATATAAAATAATAAATTTATTCGGATTTCATTTGAAATTCTGGAATGCGATAGCAAATAGATGATCAACATTTTGCCTTTTCTGTTTCTACTAGCCTTAGTAGTGTATTTATTGCGTATGAAAAATGTACCCTTTTCTTGTCTCGTAAATTTATATCTTTCAGAATCATAGAAGATCCAAAATAATCCTTTAGCTTCATAACTCCTAGAAATGAGATTTGGAATTTTCGCCTTGCAATCATGTTCAAAAATTTTACTTTTAGTTAAAATTTTATTTCCCTTTGTGTAACTTATCTTTTAAAAACTGATGAAGAATTTTTTTTAATTTTTCAAATTGATTAATAAAATATTTTAATATTGAGAGTAATTTCAAATATAAAATTTAAAAAATATTCGTATTTTATTTGCATTCTGGAATGCGAAAACAAATAGAAAAACGTCACTTTAGTGTTTTCTGGTTTCTGTATATTTTTGTAGTTTCTTCCGTACACTGTAAAAAAGGGGGTCGATCTACTAAAAAAATGTTAGTGATCCATGCAATTACTAAAAAAAATTTAGTAATCTTGCTCGGTTACAAGAAAATCTGTAAGAATTACTAGAAAAAAGCTAGCAACGAATAGAGTTAATAGTTTTATATTTTTAATAGCTATTACTAAAACTCATTTGGTGTGGCCGTGATATCCTAGTGGTCATAGCACCGAACTCCAGGCTGAAAGGTCCCAGGTTCTATGCTGTACACCACCAAATACGCACCGAATGTATGCAATGTAAGTACTCGTTAAATAAAGGGATTATGAAACTCCTATGTTGGAGCAGATAGCAATGTTTGGTGCTACCATCTATTGCGGCTTAACCGAAAATCTTCCGTCTTTTTATCCACTGGATAGAGCTCGAAGGAAGCTCCTGCCCTTCGAGCACACGTACTGGTTATTAAAAATAATTTTGGAGTTATTACTAAAATTTGCTTAGTGGCTCATGCTAAAAAGTTTTAAGCTAGTTATACAAAAAATTCTTTTGTTCAGTTTACAAAAAAAAAAAAAAAAAAAAATGTTTGTTTCACTTACAAAAAAAAAAAAAAAAAAAAAAAAAATGTAATGGTTACTAGAAAAATCTGTGGAATACAAAATTACTAAAAATTTTTTAGTAACCTTTTGAATTTTTTTTTACAGTGTAGAAATGAAAAATCGCAGCTTTTGCTGTTTTTGTATATATCTTTCGGGATATTATAAAAGTAAAAGAAATCATTACAACTCCATTAATCCTAGAAATGAAAACAGAAATTTTCGTTTTACAATCACATATATGATTTACATTTTTGTTAAAATTTTATTTTCAAAATTCTTTGGATTACTTATATCCTTTTAAAAAGAATAAGGAAAGTTTTTTTTTTTTTTTTTTTTTTTTTTTCAAATTCTAATAAATTATGAAACATTTTAGTATTCGGAGTAATTTGAAGCATAAAGAATAAATCTATTCGGATTTTATTTGCATTCTGGAATATGAAAATAAATGGGAAATCGATACTTTTGTCTTTTCTGCTTTCTGATTAGTCTGTCTACTTTCTTCTTGACAAGTGAAAAATCATTCCTTTTCTTATGCTTTTCGGCCAAACAAAGAAACCACCAAAACTTCATTTATCCAATAGTGGAAATTTTTGTTATGCACTTTCACATAAATTTTTACTTTAAAAAAAAAACAAAATAATTTATAAACTCATTAGATTATACTGTATCCTTTTAAAATTGTAAGGAAATATTTCACTTTTCAGAATACTAATATACCGTAAACAAAGAATAAAAAATATTTAAAGTAATTTTAAATATAAAATAATAAATTTATTCGGATTTTATTTGAAATTCTGGAATGCGAAAACAAATAGATGATCAACATTTTGTCTTTTCTGGTTTCTACTAGCTTTTGTAGTTTTTTTCTTGCAAATGGAAAATCTACCCTTTTCTTGTCTCGTAAATTTAAATCTTTCAGAATCTTAGAAGATCCAAATGATCCTTTAGCTTCACAACACCTAGAAGTGTGAGTTGGAATTTTTGCTTTTTTATTTATTTCACCAATTTTTTATTATTTTTCTTTCTAGAACAAAATTTATTTTTCCAATGACCATGTGTTTTAATTCCGAAACTCACACCCATAAATCCCAAATGACCGAAATATCTATGTTTAACTTTCTGCTATTTCATTGTGCAGTCATGCTCATGACATCATAACATTACAATGAATATCATTGTCTTTATAAGAAAAAACGCACCACTATATAGTTTATTAAAATATTTTTGCAACTCTATTAAAACATGATAACTTGACTTAAAATTCTCATCTTTCATCATCTCCCATCCTTTAAACAAAAACAAACTGACCGTATCATTTTGCTAAGATACTTTTGAGCCCACTCAATATTTTTTAGCCCACCCAATATTTTTGAGCCAACCCAATATTTTTCAAAAGTTGGCGCCACTGTATAGCTTTATAATTTTTAGAAATGAGTCAAGTTTTCCCTTTGCAATCCAGTAGAAAACTTGTCATGTTTCTTAAATTTTATTTTCAAAATTCGTTGGAATACATATTTAAACCAGTGCGGAATGTTTTTATTTTATTTTTTTTTTTAATTTTAATAAAACACAAAACCTTTTAGTATTGAGAATAATTTAAATATAAAACCACAAATTTATTCTGATTTTATTTGTACTTTGGAATGTGCAAACAAATAGAAAAAAAAAACATTTTTTTTAAATTTTAATAAATCATAAAACCTTTTAGTATTGAGAATAATCTAAATATAAAATAACAAATTTATTCGGATTTTATTTATATTTTGGAATGAGCAAACAAATACAAAAGCATTTGTCTTTTATTGTTTCTGCTAATATTTTATAATTTCTTCTAAACAAATGAAAAATCGTAACTTTTTTCTTGTCTCCAACATATATCTTAGAATCTTATAAAATAAAAAGAAACCATCATGGCTTCATTAATCCTAGAGATAAGAATCGAAATTTTTGTTTTGTTTTCTCGCTTAAGTTTTAAAATCGGTGTAAAATCTTTTTATTCTTTTCAAATTCTAATAAATTTTAAACATCTTCGCATTAAGAACCCACACTACTGACTGAAAAAGCCCCTGATGATAATGTTAAGTCTATGGGGGCGTTCTTTTCAAATATCTCGCTCAAATTTTAATATTTTTACATGATTTTTTTTAAATAGGATAATTGAAAACGATATACAACCAGGCTGGTTTTTACTTTTTAAATTATGGTTTCTGATTTTTTTTTAATTACTTTAATTTTCGAAAACGGTTCTGAAATTGGAACTGTCACAATATTAAAAATGTATAACCAAAATCAAAAAAGTAAAAACTAGCCCGGTTGTAAATATTCCTCAACTATCCAGTAAAAAGAAAAAAAATCATGTAAAAATATTAATATTTAAGCGAGATATTTGAAAAGAACGCTCCCATAGATTTAACATTATCATCGGGGTCTTTTTTTTTAAATAAAATAATAAATTGATTCGCAATATATTTGAATTCGGGAATTTGGTATAGCAAATGAAAAATAGTTTGTCTTTTCTTTTTTCTGCTTAGCTTTTATAGTTGCTTCTAAACAAATGAAAAAATGTTCATATTTTGTCGAAATGTTAAAAGACCAAAAGAAACCATCAAACCTTCATTTATTTTAAAATAAATAGTGGTTTTTTTTTTTTTTTTTTTTTTTTTAATTCGACATAAAAACTTTATTACTTGTTATTTTTCAGGATCTTAGAAAACTCAAATTATCCGTTTAGCTTCATAATTTCTAGAAATGGGTCAAGTATTTGCTTTGCAATCCCGTATAAATGTTTTGATGTTTTTAAAAATTTTACTTTCAAAATTTGTTAGATTATATATCTTTTGAAAATCGGTACAGATTTTTTTTTAATCTATTTTTTTAGTTCTAATAAATCATAAAACTTTTTAGCATCTAGAATAATTTAAGTACAAAATAACAAATTTATTCGGATTTTATTTGCATTTTGGTATGTGAAAAGAAAAATAATTGTCTTCTATGGTTTTTACTTAATTTTTGTAATTTCTTTTCAAAACAAATGAAAAATCGTTCCTTTTTTCTGTCTCCAGCATATATCTCAGAATCTTATAAAATAAATAGAAACCACCATAGCTTGATAAATCCTACTGATAAGAGTGGAAATTTTAGTTCTGTATTACCGCTCAAGTTTTAAAATTGGTGTGCAATGTTTGGTACTACCTGGTTATCCCGTCGAGCAAAAAACTACCGCCCAACTATAAGATTAAATGCCAATAATGGATGATCGTGAATGTCATATTCAATGACATTAAATACAATGGACGTGCTTAAAACGTCATTAAGTGATTTTTATTTCGAGTTTTTATTTGTATTTTTATTAATATTCTATTAATTATTTGTTTTTTTGTTATTTGAAATAAAAATTATATCAATATATATAATTTGGCTATTAGTTTGGCGATTTGTATAATTTGGCGAAATATGTCGACGGGATAACCAAGTAACACCAAATGTTTTTATTTTTTCAAATTCAAATAAATTTTTAAACATTTTTGCATTGAGAGCGTGAATTTAAACATAAAAAAATAAATTTATTCGGATTTTATTTGTATTCGGGAATCCGATAACAAATGAAAAATCGATAGTTTTGTCTTTTGTGTTTTCTGCTCAGCTTTTGTAGTTTCTTCTAAATAAATGAAAAATAGTTCATCTGCTGTCGAAATGTTAGAAGATAAATAGAAACTATTAAACCTTCATTTAAATATTGAAGTAAATACTGAGAATTTTTGTTTTGCAATTTTATACAAAAACTTTACTGCTTATTGAAATTTTATTTTCAAAATTGATTAGATTATTTTGTCCTTTTGACGAGGAAAGTTTTTTTTATATTCTAATAAATCTTAAAATATATTTAAGTCAATGAAATATATTAGATTTTATTATCTATTATATTATACAGAGCTGCCAACTTCTACGCCTTTTTTAATGGAATAAACGTGTTTCTAACCAGAAAATTTATTAAGTAACATACGTCCTGAATTTATTTCATTACTTGTAGTACTGCAAACTTTTTTAACTTGTTAAATAAAATTTCTGGTTCGAATGTGTATATTTGGCTGTAAGAAGGCATAGTAGTTGGCAGCCATGTATTATATTATCTAATATATTATATATTTTATTTGTATTGTGGGATGTTAAATCAAATGGAAAATCTAACTTTGTCATTTTGTACAAGTTTTGTAATTTTTCTCTAAAATAATGAGAAATCTCTTTTGTATTTCCGACGCAAAAATGAACTTTTAATCTTGCAAAGAATTGCCAAAGAATTTATAAAGCGGAAGCAGACAATGATAATTTCATGAATCCTAAAGGGGTGGGGGGATGTTTTCTTTTCAAATTACTCAAGTTTTATTCGTCGTTTATAATTTTCTTTTCAGTCATCCTTAAGCATTATTTATGTCAATAAGGGAATTTATTTCTTAACAATAAGGGAAGATTTGCTGAACTTAAAGGATACTTTTAAAAATATTTTTTAGTGAATGAAAATTCAAAAATGTAGCCTATACTGGGGTGCAAAATTATAGGAATGATTATACAATTACCTAAATAAAAAATATAAATATATTAATCCTCATATGAACCATATAAATTTATCGTATCATATTAAATACTCAATATAAACACAAAGAAAACGTTCTAAAATAATTATTATAAATACATGGCATTACATAGCATTTTTACCCGATATGCAGTGGGAGCAAAATGATAAGAGCGAAACAGATTTTTCTAAATTATAGAAGTATTACATGTAAATTAGGCTTCTTTTCTGTTTAGTAATTTCAATGCAACATTGTAGTATCGATTTTACACAGTTTTGAATTTTTTGAGATGACAAAACACGTCATATCTGCCCAAATTTCAGATTTTAATTCTGCTTTTAAGTTATACTGCACGATTTGACCATCTTTCATTGCATATTGTGCCCTATAATACCACAAACGTTATTCATGGGATTTAGGTTTGGAACGTAGGCTACCCAATCAAGTATGAGAGTCTTCAAACCACATTTTTTGTTTCTTTTTCTGAGTGATTTTAAGCTTTTTCTTGTTGAAAACTTAGTAAAAAACTTAGTAAACACTCAGGTTCAACAAGTGAGTTTCTAACATGCGAATGTAACCTGCGTAAGTCTATTTTGTTTATCCATCTAGAAAAGAAATTACAAGTTTGAATACCGAGGAAAAAGTAGCCCAAACCATTAAGGAGCCTCCATCAAATAGACAAGTACTTTTTCAATGTGAAAGACATGCAAATATGGATGAATGCCATCAAGAATATCGAAATTTAACTTTTTCAGCTCAGAAGTTAATTTTAGACCGATTTGCTTGCTGCTACAAGTGTTTCTCTAGAAACAGGAAGTGGCTTTTTTACTATCACATGTTAAACATGATCATCGACGTGGTTTTACATTTTTGAGAACTCCCAACATTTTTTTGTTCTTTGTACGGTCGATATTGATGCTGGCGTATTTGTATGGTTTCTAAACTTGTTTGTCATTATTATTTTACTTGTAATCGTGCGAATAATCTAACTTTCGGTTTGCTTCGAAAAAAATTTTGACCTTTCTATTAATTTTGTAGTAGCATAATAGCTGGATTCTGTAAAAAATTAAAAATGACAGTCTTTTAAAGTTTAATTTTATCAGCAATTCTTTGAAGTTACATTTTGATAGTGTTATAAGCCCTCTTTCGAAGTTACAAAACATCTTGATTCAACCTGCATTCTAAATGTTTTTCAAAATAAAATAATGTGCTCAGAATCTCTTTTAAATACCTTTTAAAATGATATGCAAAAATATCTGCCAATCACGTTCCGAGGTTTTAGAAATATCGACTGCGTTCTTATAATTTTGCTCCTGCGTAAATTTAGCAAAATACATATTTTAAAAAAGATTAAATTATTACATACAATTTTTGTAAACGATTACTTTAATGTTAATTGGCATGCCATTTTTTTAAAAATATTAACACAAAATTTTATGCATGTGCATATTTCTATGCAAATGCATAAAATTTCTTTGTTTTTGTATCGTTCTTATCATTTTGCACCACGCTATAGATTTGTGTTTTATACATATAAAACAAACACACCAATAGTGGTTACTTAAATACATTTGTCTCATTATTATTAAAGTGTTAGTGAATTCCAAAAGTTATACATAATTTATAGCCTAGCCTTAATCTTCATGTATCAGAATAAACATTCAAAATATCAAAATATATTGTTCGGAAAAATTTAGAAAAAAAAATTACCTTCCACTATGCTCCGGTAATGGACCTAATGCATTTTTTGATACTCTAATCTTTAACTATTTGTTTCATCCAGCATGTTATTTATAGTTAATATCATTGCGGTTTAATTTGAAATAAACAAAATATTAAAGTAAGAATATTTTTTAGAAAAAGATATTTTTTATGAAAACTTTAAGAATTTGCCAAAAAATCTGTGTTTGTAGACACTCTAGAAAATAAATGTATCAGCAGAAAAAACCCCACTTATTTTAAACAATTTATGTATATCAGTGTGAAAAATAACTCTAGTAAGTCTTGATTACGTCCATTTATAACTATATCGTAATATTTATAATATATATTCCACAACGAAAAGTTAAGAATTTATTTTATAAATAAATATTTAGCTTATAAGACGTTGTTGCATTAATAAAAACATTTAAAATACATTAAAAAATTTTATTTGCATGTTTCAACTCTTATTAATGGAGTCATCTTCAGAATGTAAATAGAAAAAAAATTACAAATATAATGAACGTGAAAACTGGAATAAATAATTAATGAAATTAAATTAACTATATCACGCGCTTTTTAATTTGGATACTGTCCGTGGTCTAGCTAAATAATTATCTTGTAAATTGTCTAAACATTCAATCCATATATTTGGGATGAGAAATGAACGTGGATCGTTACAAATATGTGAACTTTTAAAATAAATGTCAATGGATTCTCTTATGCATAATTTTAAATAAAAATTAGACATGTATATTAATTTACCCTCGTTAAAAAAGTATGTTAATATTCTCTTTTTGATTTAATCTCGATAGAGCAGTTTTCTTCCTGTTAAGTTTTATATCTTTTATATGTTAGTAGTATAGTAATGGGGGTTCCATGCCACCCCGGTGCACGGTGCTGACCTCTAAGAGGGGTTGAAGGTCATCGGGTGCTCGAGCTGTAAGAGGGGGGTGGGGTGAAGGTCATCGGGCGTCACGCAAGGTTAAGATGACGTCATCTTAGAGGATGAGTGTGTTTTAGATAAGAATTTTTTTTTTAATTTTAAGCGGGAATTTTAGGGAGTTAAAATTTTTTTGTTGTGTTACAGTACGGTGATGTTTTTTTTTTATTTTAATGCGGGGACTTTAAAATTTTCGACCCGGCGTTCGGCGTTGACCTCTAAGAGGGGTTGAAGGTCATCCGGCGTTCCAGCTGTAAGAGGGGGGGTGGGGTGAAGGTCATCGTGCAAGGTTAAGATGACGTCATCTTAGAGGATGAGTGTGTTTTAGATAAGAATTTTTTTTTTTAATTTTAAGCGGGAATTTTAGGGAGTTAGAATTTTTTTCGGCGTACTATAGTATGAGGGTGTTTTTTAAATTTTAAGCGGGAATTTTAGGGAGTTAGAATTTTTTTCGGCGTACTATAGTACAATGATTTTTTTTTATTTTAATGCGGGGACTTTAAAAAAAATTTTTGGTGCTGCCATCTGGTGGTGATTTTTAAAAATGCCTAATTTATTTTCGAAAAATTTAGCCGGGGTTTGATCTTATAAAATGAAGTCGTGGTTGAATAATAGATTTTTCACTTACCGATTCAGCCACGACTTCATGCCTTTGAAAGACTATTTTCAGAAGTGTTCGGTGGATTTTTTCGTAACCAATCCTGTTCGTTTATTTTTTTTTAACCAATCACGAATGATTTCGTTATCACGTGCGCAGTAATTTTTTGATATATATTTGTTTGAAATAATTTTTTTTTTGTTAGTCGAAGTTTTGCTGTTGCACAGTAAAGATATCTGTTTAATAAATAAATATGAGTCAAGTTTCCGCTGTCGAGGTAATACAAGAAATGGAACCTGTTTCGGATATGAAGCTCTCTTCATCAGAACTTTTAATAAAAGAAGAGAAACCGGATTTCGTTTGTGAAACCTGCAACAAAACCTTTCTTCGGAAGTTTATGTATGTTAGACATATGAAGTTTCACCTGAACGAGAAAACTTTCAAATGTGAGACTTGTGATAAAAGTTTCATTCAAAAAAGTGATTTACGACGACATGTGAAGATCCATTCGAAAACGTGTGAGGTGTGTCACGAAATTTTCTCAAGAAAAGCAGAATTTTTAAAACATCAAAAAATTCATAAGTCTACGCTTCGCAGAAAAACTGTTAGACGGAATCAACAAAAAGATTATCAGCGAAGTGTGTTAATTAACCGCTTGTGTAATTTACTGCAGCGGGTGTGTGCTTCCTATGACTAATCCATGACGTCATCGTTTTTCAAGAATGTGATTGGACTTGTTAATTATCAGACTCCTTTTTGAGTGAATGTTCTTCGCAATTTATTCAGTTTTCTGCTGACGCTTGATGTTAGAAGGATTTGTAGAAAATGCTGTGCCCCTCCGAGTGTCAACCTTTAATGGACGAGTCAAGATTCAATTTGGAAAATGTTACGCTGTATCCTGCTTCTGACGATGTGGAACCTATTAATTCCCTTGATGAAGAAACATCATTTCCTGATTCCTGCTGTGAAGCTACTCAAGATTTGATGAATGAATTTTTCATTGACTTCAACTTTCAGAAATCTACTCCTGATCAAAAGTTAACAGAGGAACCTTTCATCGTTGTGCCTGATCAACAAAATATTATTCAAACTCCACTTGTGAAAGTTGAAAATTATATTTTTCGAAAAGAACTTGGAAACCATATATTTTTAGGACTGCAATTACAGAATGCTCAATACTCTGTTCAAATTAGAGAATTTTCGAGTGAAGGAATTTCAACTCAGAATGGAATCGAACTAGACATTCGCACTTGGTATGAATTTCAGTATAAAATATTTGCGTTTAATTTGAAATATACGAGTTCATCGTTTATCGCCAATAATAAACTTTTAGTTTTGAATGAGGATCAGTCTGTTATGTGTTTGAAAATGTTAAAAAATGAATCTCTCATCCAATTAAACAATGCTCAACTTGAACAGTTGAAAGAAAAAGCCTATTCATTGAATCAGAAATTGATTCGTCATATGTATGAAAAACATTTACCTGCTTTATTAAAGCAAAATTGTGAACGAGGCTCTCAAGAAAATGAATATGTTTTGTGGTCTAAATTGATTTATTGTATCGAGAATTCTATCGTGAATATATTTAATCAAATTTTTGAATGTACTGGTTGTGTTTTTAGACATCCTAGTGTGAGTTTGCATTCCTGTTTTATGTTAAACAATCGAGAAAAATTTCAACAGTTAGGGGACATGATTTTAATGCTTGTAAATTTCGACGATGTCCTATCCATGTTTTTAAAGAATGTAGATTCTGTTAGTGACCACTTTTTAGGTCATTTGAATGTAGAAACTTTTAAAAGTGTATTGTTTAAATCGTTTTAATAAATAGATTTCGTTTTATTTCTGTGTCTTTATTTCTTTAAATGTGTGTGTGTTTTACTTTAAATGGGAGGTTTATTAAGATTTATGAAAAAATAATAGGAATAAAATATACATTTCAATTAAGAAATGAAATGAAAAAAAATAAAATTAAGACATACTTACCTGAAACACTTGTTTCCTTCACAGTGACTTGACTAGAAATGGAAAAAAAATCATCTAAGTTCTTATCACTAGGGTTTCCCCCTTTCGTCATGTGTGTTATCAAATCACGTGATTGAGGTTGCCTTATGTCATTCGGGATATCTTGATTCAACGTCATCAGTGATATCATACCACGTGACCTCATCTTATCAGCTGATAAGATTAAGCGATAATTACAAGTATAAAGCCCTGAGCAGCTCATTAGTGTTCATTCTTTTCGCTGGAGTTAAGCTGTTTTAGTTGGATACGTTCTGTTGCTGCTGCTGCTGTCTTCAAAATGCCTTCCATTCACTTTACGGATAATGGATTAAATGTGGAGTACATCAGTGATTTCATCGAGAAACCTCATGCGGATCGTTATTTGTCTGAGTTGCGGACATTACCCTTCTTCAGACCTACTTTTCGTCTGTTTGGAAAAGATGTTAAGCCTAAACGTCTGATCTTAGCCTATGGAGATGCCAATACCAGCTATGCCTTCAGCGGAACCAGTGTGCCCGGTATTCCATGGACTCCCCTGATGATAGAATTGCGTGACAAAGTGGAAAAAGAAACTGCCTGCACGTTCAACTATGTGTTACTTAATTTCTACCAAGATGGATCGACTGGCATTAGTCACCACAAAGATGATGAATCCTGCTTGAATGCTGTCTTCCCTGTTTCAGTACTGAGTTTTGGTGCACAGAGAACTATTGAATTCAAAAGACCGAATGTGCCTTCTACCTTTATAAAATTAGAACATGGCTCTCTTTATAATATGAATCCACCCAGCAATGAACTGTTCACACATGGGATTGGAGCAGAATCTCACATAAAAGGTGTTCGAATTAGTCTTACCTTTCGACATTTAGTGTCACACCCCCTGGATTTGAAAAAACCAAGACTAGATTTTGCTTCTTTCTCGAAGGATCCTGCATTAAATTTAGACTTGTTTTCTATCTCTGATGATGATGATGATGAATCTATTCACTGCTCGCCGATGAACAGACCTGAACTTGATGATTCGCATAAAGACGAGTGGTTTACCCGAACTTTCAAGGAAAGTTATTATTCAACATCTTGGAATTTAGAATGGTGTACTTTAGCACAAATTGAAATGGATAAAAACTGTAACTTGAAATTGCATATTCGAAATTTCAAAGAAGGTGCTTTCGGTAAACTCTACCCAACAAAAAATGGGGTTGTGATGACCTCAACGACGTTCGATCACTTCCAACAACATGTGACAAAGTTCCACTTTTATTCTGTGAAAGAGTCTTCGGTTTGTAATAATCAACTCATTCTAGCCTTTGTCGATGAAGACTTTTGTCTTCTTCAACAGATATTCAAAACGGATGATAAGAATTTTCATTTCAAACCCAATGGAATTCGATTATCACGAGATCAATTTTTAAAACTCACTGAATTTTGATCTGAAATTACAGACTGTTTCATCGATATGCTTCTTACGCGAGTGATACCTGTTTCAATCCTGCGAAAATCGGGAAAATGTATCCATTCCCATATAGACTCTGATTGTGCCAAGAAAAACTTTTTATCCTGCTTAAACTCTGAAATTGAACGATCATTGGATCATGTCTTTGAGTGTTTTGGCTGTCGAATAGGACAAAATTCACAATTGGATCACTCATGTTTAACAATTGGTTTAAGAGAAAAATATCTCTTATATAAAGACAGTGCCCTTTTGAACTTTAATGTCTACCAATTTGTAAAAAATGTAACATCAGAATGTACATGTCATTTCACACATGCATTTTTCGCTGCTTTAAAATCAGACTTTTATAAAAATTACTTAGAAACAATCTTTGTAAATAAGCAAGAAACATTATGTACTATCAAATAGATTTAATAAAATGTTTGTTATTTTTCCTTAAACCTGTCTCTGTTTTATTTTAATTTTCCCTTTCAGCTTATACTACATTTTTGAAACATAAGAGAAGTAATAATAATTTTATGAGAAAGTATAACAAATAACGTTAAATGAAAGATTTGAAAAAAAAAAATTAATCACTAGTGTGAAAAAAAAAAAATTCTCAGTTTGCATAATTTAAGTGCAAAGTAATTAAAATTTTCTCATGAATAGTTTTATATTCATTAAGTGAATTAGTGTTAATCAGCTATTAAAACCCTTTTTTATAATCAAAGAATTAATTATTATTAATCATGTATGACTTTATTAACCCATGAAGACTTTGTTTTTTATAATCAACTAATTAATTAATGATTATGATTATTAATTACTTATGAAGATTTTACATGCTTTTACTTATTTAAAGCAATCAATAAAAGAAAGTTTACAAAAAGGAACATTTTATGCATAACACTTAATTGAAAAAAAAAAAAAAAGAAAGATAATTTTATTTTTAAGCTTCATAATTACAATTAAAAATTCCATTCATTAAGATTAATTTGTAATTAAGTCCTTTGAAAATTAGTTTTCTTATTGTTGATGAGAAATCGAGTCATATCATCTTATCAAGTGATTCACTCTTTGGAAAAACCCCTTATCAGATAAGATGAATCAGCTCTTGTGATAAAAAGGGACAGCAAGACGAGATCGACTTCAGTTGATATTTTTTTCGCTCTTGTGATATACCGAATTCCACAGTCTAAGTTTTAGTTGAAAATCGTATTTCTTCATGGATTATAGTCAAGCGATGTCTTCAAACACCTTTTCAGATGATGATGAAGTAAGTTTTTTTTTATTATTATTTGAATAGTTTAATTAAATGTGAAAATTTATTTAAAGGATTAGTATATTATTTATATATTCAAATATATACTTTTTTTCGTTGGAGAAAACAGTTAAGATTTAATATGTTTGAAAAGAGATTCATATTTTTGCTTTTACATGTTTTTAAAACTAAATATTTAAAACAGTTTTTATTTATTGATTGTGAAATTTATTTAAAGGATTAGTATATTATTTATATATTCAAATATATACTTTTTTTCGTTAGAGAAAACAGTTAAGATTTAATATGTTTGAAAAGAGATTCATATTTTTGCTTTTACATGTTTTTAAAACTAAATATTTAAAACAGTTTTTATTTATTGATTGTGAAATTTATTTAAAAGATTAGTATATTATTTATATATTCAAATATATACTGTTTTTTTTTCGTAAGAGAAAACAGTTAAGATTTAATATGTTTGAAAAGAGATTCATATTATTGCTTTTACATGTTTTTAAAACTAAATATTTAAAACAGTTTTTATTTATTGATTGTGAAATTTATTTAAAGGATTAGTATATTATTTATATATTCAAATATATACTTTTTTTCGTTAGAGAAAACAGTTAAGATTTAATATGTTTGAAAAGAGATTCATATTTTTGCTTTTACATGTTTTTAAAACTAAATATTTAAAACAGTTTTTATTTATTGATTGTGAAATTTATTTAAAAGATTAGTATATTATTTATATATTCAAATATATACTGTTTTCTCTAACGAAAAAAAGTATATATTTGAATATATAAATAATATACTAATCCTTTAAATAAATTTCACAATCAATAAATAAAAACTGTTTTAAATATTTAGTTTTAAAAACATGTAAAAGCAAAAATATGAATCTCTTTTCAAACATATTAAATCTTAACTGTTTTCTCTAACGAAAAAAAGTATATATTTGAATATATAAATAATATACTAATCCTTTAAATAAATTTCACAATCAATAAATAAAAACTGTTTTAAATATTTAGTTTTAAAAACATGTAAAAGCAAAAATATGAATCTCTTTTCAAACATATTAAATCTTAACTGTTTTCTCCAACGAAAAAAAGTATATATTTGAATATATAAATAATATACTAATCCTTTAAATAAATTTTCACATTTAATTAAACTATTCAAATAATAATAAAAAAAAAACTTACTTCATCATCATCTGAAAAGGTGTTTGAAGACATCGCTTGACTATAATCCATGAAGAAATACGATTTTCAACTAAAACTTAGACTGTGGAATTCGGTATATCACAAGAGCGAAAAAAATATCAACTGAAGTCGATCTCGTCTTGCTGTCCCTTTTTATCACAAGAGCTGATTCATCTTATCTGATAAGGGGTTTTTCCAAAGAGTGAATCACTTGATAAGATGATATGACTCGATTTCTCATCAACAATAAGAAAACTAATTTTCAAAGGACTTAATTACAAATTAATCTTAATGAATGGAATTTTTAATTGTAATTATGAAGCTTAAAAATAAAATTATCTTTCTTTTTTTTTTTTTCAATTAAGTGTTATGCATAAAATGTTCCTTTTTGTAAACTTTCTTTTATTGATTGCTTTAAATAAGTAAAAGCATGTAAAATCTTCATAAGTAATTAATAATCATAATCATTAATTAATTAGTTGATTATAAAAAACAAAGTCTTCATGGGTTAATAAAGTCATACATGATTAATAATAAATAATTCTTTGATTATAAAAAAGGGTTTTAATAGCTGATTAACACTAATTCACTTAATGAATATAAAACTATTCATGAGAAAATTTTAATTACTTTGCACTTAAATTATGCAAACTGAGAATTTTTTTTTTTTTTCACACTAGTGATTAATTTTTTTTTTTCAAATCTTTCATTTAACGTTATTTGTTATACTTTCTCATAAAATTATTATTACTTCTCTTATGTTTCAAAAATGTAGTATAAGCTGAAAGGGAAAATTAAAATAAAACAGAGACAGGTTTAAGGAAAAATAACAAACATTTTATTAAATCTATTTGATAGTACATAATGTTTCTTGCTTATTTACAAAGATTGTTTCTAAGTAATTTTTATAAAAGTCTGATTTTAAAGCAGCGAAAAATGCATGTGTGAAATGACATGTACATTCTGATGTTACATTTTTTACAAATTGGTAGACATTAAAGTTCAAAAGGGCACTGTCTTTATATAAGAGATATTTTTCTCTTAAACCAATTGTTAAACATGAGTGATCCAATTGTGAATTTTGTCCTATTCGACAGCCAAAACACTCAAAGACACGATCCAATGATCGTTCAATTTTAGAGTTTAAGCAGGATAAAAAGTTTTTCTTGGCACAATCAGAGTCTATATGGGAATGGATACATTTTCCCGATTTTCGCAGGATTGAAACAGGTATCACTCGCGTAAGAAGCATATCGATGAAACAGTCTGTAATTTCAGAACAAAATTCAGTGAGTTTTAAAAATTGATCTCGTGATAATCGAATTCCATTGGGTTTGAAATGAAAATTCTTATCATCCGTTTTGAATATCTGTTGAAGAAGACAAAAGTCTTCATCGACAAAGGCTAGAATGAGTTGATTATTACAAACCGAAGACTCTTTCACAGAATAAAAGTGGAACTTTGTCACATGTTGTTGGAAGTGATCGAACGTCGTTGAGGTCATCACAACCCCATTTTTTGTTGGGTAGAGTTTACCGAAAGCACCTTCTTTGAAATTTCGAATATGCAATTTCAAGTTACAGTTTTTATCCATTTCAATTTGTGCTAAAGTACACCATTCTAAATTCCAAGATGTTGAATAATAACTTTCCTTGAAAGTTCGGGTAAACCACTCGTCTTTATGCGAATCATCAAGTTCAGGTCTGTTCATCGGCGAGCAGTGAATAGATTCATCATCATCATCATCAGAGATAGAAAACAAGTCTAAATTTAATGCAGGATCCTTCGAGAAAGAAGCAAAATCTAGTCTTGGTTTTTTCAAATCCAGGGGGTGTGACACTAAATGTCGAAAGGTAAGACTAATTCGAACACCTTTTATGTGAGATTCTGCTCCAATCCCATGTGTGAACAGTTCATTGCTGGGTGGATTCATATTATAAAGAGAGCCATGTTATAATTTTATAAAGGTAGAAGGCACATTCGGTCTTTTGAATTCAATAGTTCTCTGTGCACCAAAACTCAGTACTGAAACAGGGAAGACAGCATTCAAGCAGGATTCATCATCTTTGTGGTGACTAATGCCAGTCGATCCATCTTGGTAGAAATTAAGTAACACATAGTTGAACGTGCAGGCAGTTTCTTTTTCCACTTTGTCACGCAATTCTATCATCAGGGGAGTCCATGGAATACCGGGCACACTGGTTCCGCTGAAGGCATAGCTGGTATTGGCATCTCCATAGGCTAAGATCAGACGTTTAGGCTTAACATCTTTTCCAAACAGACGAAAAGTAGGTCTGAAGAAGGGTAATGTCCGCAACTCAGACAAATAACGATCCGCATGAGGTTTCTCGATGAAATCACTGATGTACTCCACATTTAATCCATTATCCGTAAAGTGAATGGAAGGCATTTTGAAGACAGCAGCAGCAGCAACAGAACGTATCCAACTAAAACAGCTTAACTCCAGCGAAAAGAATGAACACTAATGAGCTGCTCAGGGCTTTATACTTGTAATTATCGCTTAATCTTATCAGCTGATAAGATGAGGTCACGTGGTATGATATCACTGATGACGTTGAATCAAGATATCCCGAATGACATAAGGCAACCTCAATCACGTGATTTGATAACACACATGACGAAAGGGGGAAACCCTAGTGATAAGAACTTAGATGATTTTTTTTCCATTTCTAGTCAAGTCACTGTGAAGGAAACAAGTGTTTCAGGTAAGTATGTCTTAATTTTATTTTTTTTCATTTCATTTCTTAATTGAAATGTATATTTTATTCCTATTATTTTTTCATAAATCTTAATAAACCTCCCATTTAAAGTAAAACACACACACATTTAAAGAAATAAAGACACAGAAATAAAACGAAATCTATTTATTAAAACGATTTAAACAATACACTTTTAAAAGTTTCTACATTCAAATGACCTAAAAAGTGGTCACTAACAGAATCTACATTCTTTAAAAACATGGATAGGACATCGTCGAAATTTACAAGCATTAAAATCATGTCCCCTAACTGTTGAAATTTTTCTCGATTGTTTAACATAAAACAGGAATGCAAACTCACACTAGGATGTCTAAAAACACAACCAGTACATTCAAAAATTTGATTAAATATATTCACGATAGAATTCTCGATACAATAAATCAATTTAGACCACAAAACATATTCATTTTCTTGAGAGCCTCGTTCACAATTTTGCTTTAATAAAGCAGGTAAATGTTTTTCATACATATGACGAATCAATTTCTGATTCAATGAATAGGCTTTTTCTTTCAACTGTTCAAGTTGAGCATTGTTTAATTGGATGAGAGATTCATTTTTTAACATTTTCAAACACATAACAGACTGATCCTCATTCAAAACTAAAAGTTTATTATTGGCGATAAACGATGAACTCGTATATTTCAAATTAAACGCAAATATTTTATACTGAAATTCATACCAAGTGCGAATGTCTAGTTCGATTCCATTCTGAGTTGAAATTCCTTCACTCGAAAATTCTCTAATTTGAACAGAGTATTGAGCATTCTGTAATTGCAGTCCTAAAAATATATGGTTTCCAAGTTCTTTTCGAAAAATATAATTTTCAACTTTCACAAGTGGAGTTTGAATAATATTTTGTTGATCAGGCACAACGATGAAAGGTTCCTCTGTTAACTTTTGATCAGGAGTAGATTTCTGAAAGTTGAAGTCAATGAAAAATTCATTCATCAAATCTTGAGTAGCTTCACAGCAGGAATCAGGAAATGATGTTTCTTCATCAAGGGAATTAATAGGTTCCACATCGTCAGAAGCAGGATACAGCGTAACATTTTCCAAATTGAATCTTGACTCGTCCATTAAAGGTTGACACTCGGAGGGGCACAGCATTTTCTACAAATCCTTCTAACATCAAGCGTCAGCAGAAAACTGAATAAATTGCGAAGAACATTCACTCAAAAAGGAGTCTGATAATTAACAAGTCCAATCACATTCTTGAAAAACGATGACGTCATGGATTAGTCATAGGAAGCACACACCCGCTGCAGTAAATTACACAAGCGGTTAATTAACACACTTCGCTGATAATCTTTTTGTTGATTCCGTCTAACAGTTTTTCTGCGAAGCGTAGACTTATGAATTTTTTGATGTTTTAAAAATTCTGCTTTTCTTGAGAAAATTTCGTGACACACCTCACACGTTTTCGAATGGATCTTCACATGTCGTCGTAAATCACTTTTTTGAATGAAACTTTTATCACAAGTCTCACATTTGAAAGTTTTCTCGTTCAGGTGAAACTTCATATGTCTAACATACATAAACTTCCGAAGAAAGGTTTTGTTGCAGGTTTCACAAACGAAATCCGGTTTCTCTTCTTTTATTAAAAGTTCTGATGAAGAGAGCTTCATATCCGAAACAGGTTCCATTTCTTGTATTACCTCGACAGCGGAAACTTGACTCATATTTATTTATTAAACAGATATCTTTACTGTGCAACAGCAAAACTTCGACTAACAAAAAAAAAAATATTTCAAACAAATATATATCAAAAAATTACTGCGCACGTGATAACGAAATCATTCGTGATTGGTTAAAAAAAAATAAACGAACAGGATTGGTTACGAAAAAATCCACCGAACACTTCTGAAAATAGTCTTTCAAAGGCATGAAGTCGTAGCTGAATCGGTAAGTGAAAAATCTATTATTCAACCACGACTTCATTTTATAAGATCAAACCCCGGCTAAATTTTTCGAAAATAAATTAGGCATTTTTAAAAATCACCACCAGATGGCAGCACCAAAAAATTTTTTTAAAGTCCCCGCATTAAAATAAAAAAAAATCATTGTACTATAGTACGCCGAAAAAAATTCTAACTCCCTAAAATTCCCGCTTAAAATTTAAAAAACACCCTCATACTATAGTACGCCGAAAAAAATTCTAACTCCCTAAAATTCCCGCTTAAAATTAAAAAAAAAAATTCTTATCTAAAACACACTCATCCTCTAAGATGACGTCATCTTAACCTTGCACGATGACCTTCACCCCACCCCCCCTCTTACAGCTGGAACGCCGGATGACCTTCAACCCCTCTTAGAGGTCAACGCCGAACGCCGGGTCGAAAATTTTAAAGTCCCCGCATTAAAATAAAAAAAAAACATCATCGTACTGTAACACAACAAAAAAATTCTAACTCCCTAAAATTCCCGCTTAAAATTAAAAAAAAAATTCTTATCTAAAACACACTCATCCTCTAAGATGACGTCATCTTAACCTTGCGTGACGCCCGATGACCTTCACCCCACCCCCCTCTTACAGCTCGAGCACCCGATGACCTTCAACCCCTCTTAGAGGTCAGCACCGTGCACCGGGGTGGCATGGAACCCCCATTACTATACTACTTATGTTCTTTATGCCTAATTTTAAATTTATGTTGGGTCTTGCCTACATAAAATTTTTTTATTCCCCCTTCTCTAATAAATGGAATCATATAAGCTCCCGAGAGGTAGTCTATACTAATGGGATCAATTTTGGTATTTAAGAGCACAGAATGTAAATAGAAAATAAAATTACAAACATAATGAACGTGAAAACTGGAATAAATAATTATTGAAGTTAAATTAACTATATCACGCGCTTTTTAATTTGTATATTGTCCGTGGTCTAGCTAAAAAGTTTATGTATAGTCCCTACATAAAAGTCCCCTACATAAAAGTCCCCACTTAATAATGCTAGTCAAACACATTTCCTACTGCCTTTTTTACAGAAATGCATTTTGGACTCGTTTTTAAACATTAAAAATTAGTTGCCTGCTGTTGGTATGTGATCAATCATAGATGCATTTGCTTTATTTATTTCTAAGAAGCATAAATGAAATAAATTATCTATCAAAGATTACTTTTATTGGATATTTTTATCCTTTTTATCTTTTATTGGTTATTTCGTATAAAACATTCATCACAGGGACAATGCTCCTTTTGTATTTACCTTATAGAATGCATACGATCGAATTTATCTATAATGTAAATAAATATGATTGCCACTTTTACAAGATATTAACACTATAGTGTACTAAATGTTTGTTTTTAACTACTTGGAAAAAAATAGTTCTTGAAATTTAAAGCACATCTGAATCTTTTAATTGGTTGAATTCCGCAATAAAGTTGGTTTATTTTATTCGTTTTCTGATTGGTCCAAGGTGCAAAAAGGGAATACTTCTCTTTTTTATTTTATTCGTTTTCTGATTGGTCGATTTTAATGTCCAAAAATGGACAACTTCTGTTGCCACGATGACAAAAAGAGTAATTAAAACTAAAAAAAAAAATAATAATTTAACAGCAAATTGTGATAGAGATTTCAAACAAGTTTCATTAAAAGTGCATTTTGTTTCTCTAGGCAACGGTGTAAAAATTTAAAATGTGCGATGTTACGAAGTTGAAAAATTTGCAGTTTCGAAAATTGTAAAAATGAAATTTCATTTAAATTCTATTTGTGATGGTCTAGGAATAATAATGTTTAATCCATGCCGAACGTAATATGAGGCAGACTGATTAACTACATCAAATAAAAATTCACATTTTAAACATTTAAAGTTGTCTATTTTTAATCTACTGTTTTTTTTTTTTTCGTTAGTCTAGGAATATTAATGTTTAATGCACGGCGTACGTAATTTATGACTTGTTATAATCATCATAAAAATGATGTTTATTATTATTATTATTAATTTAAATATAGAATTTATTTATAAGACTTTAAAATTTGAGTTTTTAAAAATATCATTATCCAAATAGTCGTTGTAATTTGTTAAATTACAATTATTTTTTATTTTCTTTTATTATTATCATTATCAATAGTTTTTTTTTTTTTTTTTTTTTTTTTTTTTTTTTTTTTTGTCAGGTCTTTGTGTAATGCAAATTTCAAGTTGCACATAAGAGAAGAATTGAGCATAAACTAAATGAATAAAAGGTATATGTTTCGCATACAAGCAGGTGCGCAAAGGGATTTTCTTTTCTTTTTCTGTCTTTACTTTTCAAATTATGATAAATCATAAGATAGTTTAGAACCGAGTGTAATTTGAAACACAAAATAATAAATTTATTCGACATAAGTTTGTATCCTGGGATGCGAAAACAAATAGAAAATCGATACTTTTGTAAGATTTTTCTGGTTTCTGTTTATTTTTTCTTTTTGGCCTCCATACGAATGAGAAATTGTTCCTCTTCTTTTGGTGTCTTGTATGGAGTGAAAAAGAATTTAGAAGTCTGAAAAAAGCTATGGTAGTTTCATTAATCCTACGTATAAGACTGTGATTTTTTTGTTTTCAAATTGTATAATATATAAGAATTGTTTCAATTTTTGTAATGTACTTTATTTTTTAAAAGAATTAAATTGTTTAAAATATTAAGTAATATAATAATCTACAATCGGAGAACATTTTCCAAGCAGAAGGGGTTTCTTTTTTAAAGTTTTGATATTAAAAATGTATTTGCTTAAAATTTCAAACTAAGCTGTCTCTTATGTTTTATTTCTATTAAACTTTTTCTAGTTTTTTTTTAATTTAATTTTTGTTTTTGTTTTTTGTTTTAGGCGAAAATTTTAAAAAAATCACTCCCGGTCTTATAACAACAATGAAAGCATTTTTTTCTTTTTTGTCGAGTTTCTGACATTGCTCTTTGCTCGGTTTGAGTATTATTTTACAATAGTCACGTCATATGCAATGCATAGATTTATAGATGTTGTTTAAGACTGATGGATCGTAAAGGCGGAATTTTTCGGCGGATGCAAATGACGTCATTTTATATAAAATAAAAGCATGCATTTGGAGTCTTAAAAATAAAATAAATTTTGAACTATGACGAAAATCCTGTTATCGCAGAGGGACAGACGATGATATGACGAAACGAAAATGAAGATACGAATGATGCCGATCAATGATATGAAAGTTATTTATCACAGATGAATTTCCCACAGACTTCGTGGCCAGAAAAATATGGTAAACGAAAATGAAATGATAGGTAGTTTCTCCAATTAAAATAACATTTATAGCCATTACTACTTTATTATAGATAAATTCACCAAGTTACTCCACGTCTCAATAAATCCGCCACATGAATGATTGAATGATCAAACTTCGCATATTGAAAACAAAATAACAAAAAAAAGTTCTATTTTGATACTTCTGTCGATAAGTTCTTTTAGCAGCTGGAAACTCAGACGAATTCTGAACTCTAAGCCAGCGTCAGTGCGTTTTAAGCGGGAAAAATACACGGAATATTACAGCTTTAACGCCGAACACCAATGAGCTTATCTCTGTGGGTGGGGACAGGGCGGATCCAATTACGTTATTGGCTAGAAAGTAGGACATCACGTTCAAACTATTTTCAAGTCGTGAAAGCTTGCCAAATAGAAAATACGTACGCCGTCTAAAAGGCCGAAATGAATTATGAGATTGCAAACGATATTTAATAAAATATTTTAAAAACTTCCGAAAGGATACTTTTTATTCTAAAAAAGAGAAATGAAACAATAAAATAGATTAATAGTTCTAAATAAAAGATTGACATTTTAATAATACAATTGAGTTCTTTTTAGGAAGAAAAATAGTATTTTACGCCGAATAAAAGAAAAGGGGAATTTAGATGATAGATAAAATTTAGAATATTACTGAAATAGAAGTAAAAGTACATTTTTATAAGAATTTGGAACAAAATCGAAACGGGAAAATGGCGAAAATTTTTTAATATTACATATACATATAAATTTATATAGATATAAATATATATTATATATACACATACAGTCCAGTCATATTAATATGACCCCTTGAGATTTTAGCTGTTTTGTTAAATATCTAGATAAATACATGAAGAATTATTCTGAAACTCCAAATGTGAAAGAAGATTAGTACAGGTCATAAATTTCCGCGAAGATCTTTTTCCCGAAAGCTCATAGTGGACATCAACAAATTGAAAAAGAAGGAATATCTTTTGAATAACCCCATCAAAACGAATATAGCAAAAGCGTTAAAACTATAGATTATGATTAAATGGCTTATTATAATGAACTGTGTTCATTTTTATGTGGACAGCAGGTATAATCGTAGAGAAACTAAGGTTTTCATGAAAATAGATCAAAATTTTGCAGAGTTTTTTACTTATAATTTACCGAATTCTTAATGTAAAAAAATGTTATTTTCAGAAAACATGACAAACAGCATTGTACACAATACACTTTAATCAGAATTAAAAAAAAATAAAAATTTTAAGAATAATGAGCAGGTTTACTAAATAATTTTTCATTGCGCATGCGTGAAAGCAATCAAATAATAATTTACATAATCTGTTAGTTAAATGTATAGAGCAACTTTTGTGAAAGATTCAAAAACACAACTTGAAAATTCTCAAAAATATCGTAGATAGAATAAGCTCAAAATCTATTGTTCCCAAAAGGACGCAAAAGAGATGAGGTGATGCATCCAAATACAGCAATATGTGCAATATTGTCTCTGAATTATTGGCACTAATCAATGGATATATGGATACAGCCCCTCATTCTTTTGGGAACAACGGATTTTGAGCTTATTCTATAGATTATAATTTTCAGAATTTTAAAGCTATGTTTTTGAGACTTTCACATTAGTCGCTCTACACATTTAGCTAACACATTATGCAAATTATAGTTTGATTGTTTTCACGCATGCTCAATGAAAAATTATTTAGTAAACCTGCTCATTATTCTTACAATTTTTATTATTTTTTAATTCTGGTTACAGGGTATTATGTCCAATGTTGTTTTCCATGTTTTCTGAAAATAGCTTTTTTTTTTTTTTTTTTTTTTTTTTTTTTAATATTAAGAATTTGGCAAATTATAAGCAAAAAAAACTTCCAAAATTTGGGATCATTTTTATAAAAAGTCTAATTTCTCAACGAGTATACATTCTATCCTCATAAAAAAGAACACAGTTTATTACAATAACGCATTTAATCATAATCTATAGTTTGAACGCTTTTTCTACATTAGTTTTGATAGGGTTATTGAAAAAATATTCATTATTTTCAATTTTTTGACGGTTCCTTATAGGTTTCGAGAAAAAGATCCTCGCGGATAGTTATAACCTGTACTGATCTTCTGACTCAAGTGGAGTTTCAGAATAATTCCTCGTGTATTTGTCTAGAAGTTTAGCAAAACAACTAAAATCGCATGGTGATCATATTAATAGGACTGAACTATGTATATATATATATATATATATATATTTATTTATGTGTCGCTTGCGACACTAAATTCTGAAAAAGTAGAATTCATCCTTGTTTTTTTAGGCCATTCATTAATGAAAATTACGAACTAACACATAAGAGAAGGAATGAATCTAAAAGCGATGAAAAAAAAGTATATTTCTTAAAAGCAAGCGCATAAAGCATTTTTTCTTTTCTTTTTCTTTTCGTTTCTTTTTCTTTTCTTTTTCTTTTCTTTTCTTTTTCTTTTCTTTTTCTTTTTGTTTCTTTTTCTTTTCTTTTTCTTTTCTTTTCATTTTCTTTTCGTTTCCTTTTTTTCTTTTCTTTTTCTTTTCTATTATTTCTTTTATATATATATATTTTCAAATTTTATAGTAAATCATAAAATAGTTTGGAATCAAAAGTAGTTTGAAACACAAAATAATAAATTTATTCAGCATCAGTTTGTATCCTGGGATACGAAAACAAATAGAAAATCGATACCTTTGTCTGATTTTTCTCGTTTCTGCTGATTTTTTTTTTTTTTTTTTTTTTTTTTTTTTTTTTTGTGTCCATACGAATGAGAAATCGTTCCTTTTCTTTTGATGTCTTGCAAGAAATGTCAAAGAATTTAGAAGTCTGAAAGAAGTTATGGTCGTTTCATTAATCCTACATATAAGAGAAGATATCAAATTGTGTAATATATAAGAATCATTTTAAATTTCGTGATAAATTTTATTTTCTAAAATCATTAGATTGTTTAAAAGATTAATTAATATAATAATAATCTGAGATCGGAGAAGAACATTTTCCAAGAATAAGGGATTTCTTTTTAAAAGATTTCATTCTAAAAATACACCTATTTAAAATTTTAAACTAAGCTGTTTTATGTCTTATTTCTATTTGACTCTTTTCTAGTATTTTTGACGCATTAAAAGAAATTTTTTAAAATGTCGCTGATTCTCTTATAACAATAAAGGCATTCGAATAACTTAAAAGCTGATTTTTTTATTTATTTATGTATTTATTTATTTTTTTTTTTTTTTTTTGGGGGGGGGGGGGGGAATAGTCGAATTTTCATCGACGCTTTTTGCTGGGCTCGTGAAATTTTAAACGACAGTGACGTCATAGGCATTCGTATCTATAGATTTTGTTTAAAACTGATACATCGAAAATACGGAATTCTTCAACGGATGCAAATGACGTAATTTTATATCAAATAAAAGCGTATATTTTGAATCTTAAACGTAAGATATGTTTTGTACTATCTTATCTATCTATATACATTATGCGGGCAAAGGTGACCGGTCACTTGCGATTTTAGATCTTTTGTTTAATATCTACAAAAATGCACGAGAAATTATCCTGAATCTCTAAGATTGTAAGCATGTTAGTACAGGGCATGCAATTCCATGAAGAATTTTTCCCTAAACTCCTTCCTTAGGGGATCATCAACAAATTGAAAAAGGAACGATTTTTTTGGGGGGAGGGATGACCTTGTCAAAAATAATGTACAAAAGAGTTCAAACTGTAGATTATGATTAAGTGGCTTATTGTAATAAACTGCGTTCATTTTTATGTGGATAACATGACTCGTAGAAAAAATAATGTTTTTATTAAAACAGTCTCAAAATTTTCCAAGTGTTTTGCTTATAATTTGCAGAGTTCTTAATACCAAATTGTGTTCTTTTCCAAAAAATGGCAAACAACATTGTACATAACACCTTGTAATCAGAATTAAAAAATAATAAAAGTCGTATGAAAATGATCAGGTATAGAAAATAATTCCATCGTTGCACATCCGCGTAGGCTATCAAAATTTCATTTGCATATTGTGGCAGCTAAATGTATAGAACAACTTTTGTGAAAGTCTCAAAAACATAGCTTGAAAATTCTGAAAGTGATCGTCCAAAGAATGAGCTCAAAACCTGCTATTCCCAAAATGAAGCAAAAAGATGAGATGCTGCATACATATATCTATTGATTAATGTCGATATAGAATATACAATATGGCCCTATTTCTATATTTGGATAAAACCTCTCTGTAAGGAGACCCTCTAAACCCCCCTCTCTCTCCTCCCTTTTCGAAAAAACAAACATCTCTCTCTCCTTTGAGGGACTACTTTAGTCACACGAAATTACTCGTTTGCTGGAGATATTGCCATGGGAGAAATTTATAAATACATCTCATTTGCATTTCAATATTTTTAATCGATTGTTTTTGCATTGGATAACTAAGATTAATTTGTACAAAGGCTGTTTTCTACTTTTTTTTTTTTTTTTTTTTTTTTTTTTTTTTTTTTTTTTTGCATGACCCTTATTTTAAATTCGAAACTTATTTTGAAAATGAAAGTGTCCTCACCAAAAATATCTATAAACAAAATATGAAAAAAAAATAACGGCCTTTGTACAGATTGATCTCAGCTAGGCTACCCAATTCGAAAAAGAAAAGAATGAATAAAATAGTGAAATATAACCCAGATATATTTTTTAATTTCTTTCATAATAAGATTGCCAACGGAAGACACCAGACCCCCCACTGACATGAAGAAACGGGATCCGGTGGCCATTTATGCTTTGCAGAAAGGTCAGATACCAATACTCTCTAAAAACATCAGATTTATTTCTCTGATATTTAAACTAAGACTTGTATAGGCAAATAGAGAAATCACGTAAAATGTTTTGCACACTTACCAGAAGTGTTAAGGCCCCACACTAGTCACTGAAAAAGCCCCGATGATAATGTAAAGTCTATGGGAGTGTTCTTTTCAAATATCTCGCTCATATTTTAATAGTTTTACACGATTTTTTTTTTTTGGGGGGGGGGGCATAGGATAGTTGAGGACGATCTACAACCGGCCTAGTTTTTACTTTTTCGATTTAGCTTATATATTTTTTTATATTATGATAGATTCAATTTCAGAACCGGTCTAAACCGGTTTTGAAATTTAAAGTAATTTAAAAAAAAAATCTGAAACTAGGCCGGTTGTGGATTGTCCTCAGCTATCCTATGCAAAAGAAAAAAAATGTCTTGTAAAAAAATATTAAATTTTGAGCGAGATATTTGAAAAGAACGCTGCCATAGATTTTACATTATCATCCGTGTCTTTTTCAGTGACTATTGTGTGGCCTTAAGATGTAATAGCAATAAAAAAGCACCACTAAAAAAATTGTAAAAAGAAAGCAAGCGGAAATTAAAGTATCATCAGAGAAACTGTTCTCTCATAATTGAGCGGCGCGGCGCTGAGTTTCCCTACAGTGCCTATGCATATAAAAACTACAGGATACGATGTATTGTACAGCACGGCACTTCATCTCAAGTTACCCTACATTTTAGTGATCGCGGCTTTAACGATTTCATATTGTTCAAGATTGCTAACCATAGAATAATTTAACAATATCGCGATCCCTTAAATGACTCTATTAAATAAACTTAATCATACATGTTGCTCATTCGAAAGGTAAGTGACACAACTCGAAAATGCTACGTTTTCATGGAAAATTAGAGAAAAATTCGTAAGATTATAAACAAGATAGAAACTAAAGCATTTAGTTCTGTATGCAGCTGTAAAAGCATAAAAAATTATTAAACCCTAAAGAATCAAGTCGTAGAAGGGATAGAGAGAATAGAGTAATTTGCCCCCTTCTGTTGTGCTAAAGTGATATGAAGAGTAAATATCGTGGTTTTCCGGATAACTTTTCATTTATGGCACTTTAAGTGAAGAAAGACGTACCTATATAAGACCTATTAATGGCATAATACCCCAAATGAATTTTTCGGAGTTGAGACACTCTTCTTAGGGTTGAGCGATATAATGTAATATTTATATTATTAAGTATAAAACTGTTTTAAAAGTGCCTAGTTTGAAAAAAACTTAAGCTTTATTCAAGTTATTAAAAATGAATTAATTTTTCGAAATTCGTTAATTTTTGTTTACTGCTATGTAAAGAAATATTTGAAAAAGCATGGAAAAGTAAAAAGAACTTTAAAAAAATTTATTTCTAAAATACCTATAAGAAAAATATTTAAAGCCAATGTAAATTATAACAAACATACGTGCTCATATTTTTAAGTTAATTTTTCAAATATTTTTCTTAAATAACACAGGATAAATCAGTGTGTTAATTAAAAAAAAAAGTTTGTTAATAATAACAAAAGCTATGTGAAAACACCAGCATAAGGGTAATTTTTCTTTGCTTCATTTTTGAAATCGTAGCCCGAGGTAAAGGAAAAGGGTCTAGACGCCAGTAATGTAGTTATTCGACTTCAGTTAGTAGTCTGAGACACTTAAATAAATTGAAAATCAGTTCTTTTTTTTTGTTGTTATTCTTATTTATTTTTTCTTGTTTTGTTCAAGCAACTAGGAGATGTTTTACCCCCCCCCCCCGCCTCTTTCAGAAAAGCAACTTTTAGCGTATTCTAAGGAATGATATAGATTTTATAGGATTGGAAGAAACTATGGCAATTTCATTAACAGCTGTAAGAAAATTGGGAATTTTTACTGCTGCTTTGTGTACAAAGCGGTTTACTTATAAAAAAGGGAACTGCAACACAAACAATCACCTCACTGAGTTCATAAAGGAAAATCTAAGATTACATGAATCTCGATTCACATATTAAAGCGCAATCGGTCTGCCAAGTCATATCTTTGTGGAAAACACCTAAAGAAAGACAAAATATAGTTTAAACCTACTTTATCCTTACACAAATTAACTTGTTCTAGTATGGTATACTATTAATAGTACACGTCTCTTCAATGGGTATTATTTTGTCTTAGCAATTATTTTGTTACTTTCTGCATGTAGAAATGATAGTATCTGTCTATGTCTTTCTTATTATAATTTCCTTTATGCGTTGAAATTTAGTAAAAAGAATTATAATAAAAGTTTACTTAATTCTCTTTTCACCGCTGGCGATTCTTTTATTTTAAACACATATTTCACTCTTTTAATTCAATATGTAAGTTACTTTTCTGAACGAATCATGTGGGATAAAACACAAAAAAATTAGAAAGTTGTAATACCTGTTAAATCCTATTGTAACACGATGTTGTCAAGAAGTCTCCCAAAACTTTTCATTAGCAGTCATCATACACATATGAATTGAATAGCAGTACGTTCAATACTAAGTTCGTTCGATGTGTCTGAGACAATGAGATAATCTTTAAACATCATTAAGTCTGTTTGGATAGCTACAATTAACATTAATAAAGTAAATATAATTTTGATCTCAAATTGGAAAAAAAAATACAAACCCGAAAGCGTTTGCATATTTATTTTGGCAGTTTTAATTTTTTCGCTTAGAATTTAGTTAAAAACTAGCTGCAAAACCAGGCGTTGCCTGGGTCAGGATATAGCACACGTTAAACGCGACTGATTCTTAATTCATTTAAAAACTCCTACTTGCTCGAAGTTCGTTTTCGAATTTCTTGTTAAATCTAAATATTTTTACACCCTTTTTCCCCCCTCTTGCATAGGATAGCTGAGGCGATCTCTAATAAGAGCATTTTGTACTTTTTATATTTTGGTTGCAGATTTTTTAAAAATAAAATTACATTCCCTTTCAAAACCAATTTTGAAATTGAAAGTACCTTTATTAAAAAAATCTACAACCTAAATCGAAATATTAATAATAATAACAATAAAAGTTACAAATCGATCTTAGTTACATGCAAAAGAAATCATTTTAAAATATTCTAATTTAAACGAGAAATTCGAAAACAACCTGGCCATATTTTGATTCAAATATTATATGTATGTTGATTCAATATTACGTGTTTAAATTTTTAATACTTTTAAGAAATTAGACTTTCTTTGCTATTTCAACATATTTTTTCATTACAAATTAACATTTCATCATCTATTTATAGATTAATCCAAGTACATAAAATAATTTGACAAAATATAAAGTTCTTTTAAATATCCCACTTAAATAAATGTCTGAAGACACGTCTCCTTAAAAAACTTTATTCAAGTTTTCATATTTTAATCTTATATTTTATTAGAAACAATCTCATGTAATTACTTATTAACTGTTTGTTTATAATCGCATATTTAATCTTTTAGATTTAGATACCATAAACAGAGCTGCCAACTTCTACGCCTATTTTAATCTTATAAACATGTTTCGAACCATAAAAATGTTTTAGTAAAATGCATACCAAATATATTCACTGTTATGCATTACAATACATATTCTTAATTATTCACTGAAATTTCTGCTTCTAATGTGCTTATTTGACTGTAAATAAGCGTAGTAGTTGGCAGACATGCATAAAGCATTCATTTTTGTACATAGTACATTCGTTTTATCACAGTAATGATTCATCTTAATCGTTTCTACGTCTATTAATTTTAACTGTTAATTGGAACGATTTCGATTTTCAGGTGCATCCCTAATGGATTTCTTTAAAAAAAACTTCGCCTACAAAAGTCACCACTACTCATTTAATTCACTTCACTCGCATATAGTAGTCTTATAGTAGCCAAATGTTTGAACAATAAAGTATATCAATTTCTTTTTTATGAACTTTTGCATTCTACAAATTTACAATTTTCTATCTATTTAAAAAAAGTTTTGAATGTAAAACATTCAATTTATGTAAAATAAATAAATAAATAAATAAATAAATAAATAAATAAAATATTCCATTAAATTCTAAAATTTTATGTCTCATAACCATAAAGAATTACAATAAAGCATTTATTTCTGTTCAAAAACTTTTTTATACTACAGTAAATCATTATTCAACGTATTCATTTTATCACAGTAATGACGCATCTTAATCACTTTTTTGTCGATTAATTTTAATGGGCTATTGAAACATTTCCCATTGTGTGAGGAAATAGGGATGCATCTGTAATGGGCTTTCAAAAGAAAAAAAAACTCGCCCATTGAAATTAACCAAACTTTCATTTTTCTGTTAAAAGTACTGTTATAGTAGCTGAATGTTTGAGTGATAAAATACATCTTATCTATTCAAATATTTTTGCTAGCTACAATTTGTTATTACTAGCCGTCCTTGGCGACCAGTTTGGTCACGTTTATTCATGATTTAATTTTACCTGCTCAGTTGTGTGCCAAATCAGAAAATTCTGCTAGAAAATTCAAAAACTCTGTATTTTAATACTGACCGAGCCAGGTGATAATTCGCCAAACAATCTTACAGTGAAATTTTTTCATATTTCATTAATTTCATTTAAAATATAATCCTTTCACTCATTTCATTTATAATGCATAACTTAAAGTTTAAACTGAAACGTTCAGAATTCATGACTAGTATTTTTTTCTTTTGTTTTTTTAAGTAACAGAAAACTAAAAAAAATAATATTTTAAAACTCTGTAATTGCAGCGAAAGAGAAAAATGTAAATGAATCAGATTTACCTTGGTTTAAATCCTTCTAAATTACTTTTACACAATAGCCAATGATTTGCGTTTTATTCAGATGTTGCCATTGAACAATTAACAAATAATCATGATCTTTGTGCCGCATACGTTAGCGTAATATATATATATATATATAGATAGATCATCTATTTAAACATTGGTCCCTGAATGTAAAGTACTCAATAAAATGCGGGTGTTATATCAAAGGAATCACATTTAAACTAGCAAAAGCCGTGCTTTGTTTGGATTCGCGAAGCATTATTTTATAAAGCATATATTTGAAAGTAACAATATTTTTTAATATTATTTTTGCATCTTTATTAAACAAAAACGTTATTTTACGTTTTGGCGCATTTTAATTCTACAAATGTAAGTTCAGCCAAATAACTATCAATTTCCTAGAATTTTTTATATTTATGATGTAAGACTGGCATTAAAAAATATTTTCAAAGCAAACTTTTACAAAATATTTTTTAAATTTTCAACTAAAAATTCTTTTAAAGATTTTTTTACAATTTCTAGTAGCCACTGGTGTTTTTTAAATTTGTTTGAAATATGCATGTTTACAATCTTTGTAATTAACATCAAATAATCTTTGATAGCTATTTTAGAATAATATATTTGAAGAGAGCTTGAAGAAAGTTACTTCTTCAAAATCCTATTTTCTGGAAAAACATTTGAAATCTGCTCTCGTCGATACTATGAATTTTTAACTGTAAAACTTTTTATTCTAATTTCTTCGTTTTTATACATGTTAGTGCATGAGAATTTTTGATATTGTAGAATTTTTCGTAAGGAAAATTTCTATTGAATGCTTAATTTTGAATGATTTTCACTCTTGACAATGTTACTTACGTTTTTAAGCCAACTGGTGCCTATATATCCTCAATATCTACAACTGCTTCATCTAATGTTAAACCTTGGGATTTATGAATTGTAACAGCAAAAGCTAACTGCAGAAGAAACTCTTTCCTTAAGCAATTTATGCTTCCATTTTTCCAGAATTCAATTATTGGGGGAATTGGTACGCACCAATTCTTATAAGTTAAATTACTGTAGTATTCAAATTTATCCATGATTATTCGCGATATCTGGTCTGGTGGCTTGTGATTTTCTTTAATACGTGCAACAAAGTCTAAAGTCCCGTTCACTAAACCCTTTTCGGTCCACAAATAAGAACAAAACATTACGTTCGATACAAATGATAAAGTAAGAAATAGTTGAAGTCCATTTGTCATTTCGGAATCGGCTAACTTTTCCTTTAGTATATTTATAAAGAGCTTGAATCGAGGCAACAAGTTCACGCAATTCTTTTAATTTTTCATTTATATAACAAATTTAACAATTAATTTTATTTGTTTACAATTCTTTTGTTGCCACTTTGAAAAAAAAAAAAAAGATCTATAATACAATTCTTTTAAAATGTTTAAGTGTCATCTGTGCAAACGATTTTTCTGAATAATGAAAACATATTTTATTTATTAAATTAATCATGATTCTATCTATAATTACTTACTCAATGATTTTTTTTTCTGAAAATATACGCGTTTCATTTTTTATTTATTTGCTGAAATGCGTCCGTATTGGAAATGCATGTAAAATAAATTAATTAAAATAATATTTTTTTAACGTTTTACTGTAAAAAAAATTATATTCTGCAAATCTACAGATCATATTTTATTTCTGTGTTTAATTTGAAGTCAAAATATTGAATAGTTTTTTTGTAAAGTGTACGACAAATTGTAATTTGAGTGGCCTAGTAGAGGATTCGTTTCGCTCATCCTAATAAAAACCGAACCAGCTAAAACGCACTTGAAGGGAAAGGGCAAAAGTCGCGTATTAAACGTGGTTTGTATATAGTGCTGTGAAAACCAGGCTTTTTTACACATTTCATCATTTAACTGACCGTTAGAGTTTTCATTCATACGTTTAAAGTCGAAAATTGCATTTTATTGTATTCAGATTAATATTTAATAGTATTCAAATTTAACTCATTGTTTTTTATAAAACCAAATAGAATATAACTGAAAATAAATGTGAATTAAAACATAGCTTTATTGTCGAATAATAGATTACACATAAAAGAAAAAAAAAGCTTAAAAGCTCGATCCAGTTATTAGAGTCATATTTAATACTTGTGGAAATGAATGTCATTATAAATGATCATTCAGTTTTATTATAATAGGAAAAAATATCCTAATTGATTTTTCTGAAAAAAAAAAAAATTGTAAAAAGTAAAGTGCATAGTAAAAAGTAAAGAAAACATGAAAAAATGTACTTCCGCAGTCATATTTGTTTCATCTTTAGAAGTTTCTATTCTTTCTTTCTTTCTTTTATTTTCTTTATTTTTTTTATTTTTTTTTTATAATACGCATTATAAAATATAGTGATACAACATGCATTTAAAACATCGCTAACAGCATGTATAATAATCGCTAATCATAATTTTTATGACACATCTGTGCATTCCGAATTCATCTATTTCTCTCACAGTAAAACATGACACATAGCGAGAGACAAAGCATATTAGGAAGCGGGTTCAAAGAATTGCAAAACTGCAGAACTGCAGAACTGCAAAAATAATGGTTTTTATTTTTATTTATTTATTTATTTTTTTACATAAATTATTAATGAAATGCCTATCACTATTTCAGATTAATGTTTATCAGAATATATCTGTTGTTAAGTAAAATAAATACTGACAATATTGGAGAAGATAGAAGGAACTCACCTCTTTATATATAAAGCCGCATCTTAAAAGCAATTTTTTTGTTTCAAGGGACCAAAAATTTATTCCATACTAAGGGAACATTAGTAAGTTTGAAGCCATCTCTTCAATTTTGAATAATATTGTAATGTATATGGCACATTACTTAACATTAAAATTAAATAGAATTAAAAAAAATCGTAAAACAGCTTACTTTACTAAAATTATATATTTTTTAAATGTTTAACTTTTTAGAAATCTCTACTATATTTTTATAAATATGAATATTTTGGTTTCAATTTTTTTCCACATTCATTAGGATATACTACATAAAACAGTCTATGTAATTTTAGATGAATGGAATTTTACATTTTGTCTAACTTTTCTCTCTTGTATATATAAAAAATAAAGACAATTCAACATATTTTCAATTAAATTTTTTTTAAATAACAATAAACTGAAATTTTAAATTCATACAAATAACTATTAAATGCCCCATGGAGAAAAAGTTAAAGAAAAATCAAACCTCTATCTAAATTTGACAAAAAGCCTTAGTGCATATCGATCAAGCAAGTTATAAAAATATGAACACTGTGAAAAATCAGTTTAAAGTTTTCATTTGTATGAATAATTGCACTGGTTCTAGTATCAGAATATACAATATCCCGTGAAATATTTATTGTGTTGGTAAAAATGAAATGTCAAAATGCTCGCAATTTAAGAAGCTTTTAATTAATATTAAAAAAAGAAATCGATACTTTGACCAATTTCAAGCTACTGTGTCTCTGTAAGTGGGATTGCGTTATAACCGTTCGCGTATTAAACTAGATATATTTTTGCATTAGATTTATGGACGATGTTTAAGAGAATACAAAAAATCTGCGTATTAAACGTGAGCATCTTAACCGGATCCTATTGTACTCGAATTAAATGCAAAATCTTTTACATGACAATATTTTATTTTTAAAATCTTTATATCAAAGTATCCTCTTTTTTTCCTTTTAAAGTTTAATACATTACAAATTACTCAACACATTCGTTTCAACACAGTAATGAATTACATTAATTGTTTTTATGTCGATTATTTTTAATCAGTAATTGAAACGTTGATTTTTAGAGTAACTAATTATGAATTCTCAATGCAATTTTCTAAAATAAATAAATAAATAAATATAAAAAAAATCCGCTTAATAAAAGTAACCCCCAGCTTCATTTCATTTCCGCGTATCCGTAGTTTTATAAAAGTCGCAATTTAAACAACAAAACATCACTTTCTCTCTAGGAACTTTTGCATTTTACAAATTTATAATTAATCGTTTATTTAAAAATTATTTTCCGGACGTTTTAGAAATTTAATATGTTATATTAAAGTTTAAAAATCTTATATATATATATTTAGGTGTGTTCGTAATTATGAAAATACATAGCACCGATAGTTGTCGTTCAGTTATTCCGTCCATATGTTCGTTTGTCTATCTGTCCGTCATCTGTCCATCCGCATATAACAGAGCAAAAACTACCCAATCGAATCATTCGAAATTTAAAATATGTATATATTACATAATTTTGTCTAGCCATTTCAAATTTTATGAAAATCGGAAGTATAGTTCAATTACAGGGACAATCAAAAGTATTACGTTGCATTACGATCAATGGAAAAAAAATAATTCCAAGTTCATTTTAATGATCTTAAATTCTTTCGAACATAACAAAATTGATATGCATCTGTGCAGTATATACTGAAATATACATTCTGTACAATCAATACATTCAGCACAATCACACAAAAGCATTAGAACAAAAATATAAAAATAAATAAATAAATATATCACGCAAAATTGAGAGAAACATTTTCGGAGTGCGTTTTAATTATATTAAACCATTTCATATTTTATGAAATTGATATACGTTGCTGAGGAATTTGCATCCTGTTTAATTAAAAGCAAATACTATTTTTATGGACACACAAACGATTTCGGTTACTGTACTGTATACTATTACACCAAGATCTGAATATTTTTAAAACTTCGTTATAGTATGAACGCTACTTATTTGCTACGCTTGACATGCAGTTTCCGATTTGTTTAATTATACTTCCATGTAGGGATAAATTTGCTATCTACAAAGCTTCATAATCGAACTTCCAGTAATTTAAACAAGAAAGCACCCGCTTCTGTTGAAACACTTTCGAATATTACAATTCACTTGGCACATCTGTTTCATCACAATAATGAATCACGATGATCGCTTTTTATGCCGATTAATTTTAAACGGTTTGAGAGCAACCAGTGGTGCATCTCTAATAGGCTTCTTACAAAACCTCGCCTAGTGAAAGTCATCACTACCCATTCAATTCATTTCACTTCAATAAAGTAGGACTCTATACACATGATATCCAATGACTGTCAACGCACAAGAACACGAGTTTTTTTGTTTGTCTATTTATTTATTTTTTTCGTGCGTGTTTAAGGCTTATTCGGTAGCGTGATTCTAGATTTTTTTTAAGGGCAAATAATTCGAAAAGTGACATTTGTGACACAATCCACTATTACGACTCGAAGCCTTGTACTTGCATAGCGGAATCTGGGGTCATCAGTGTGTAACATGCGAAATGGAAAAAAAAAATGTCAGCCTTTGTAACATTATGCAATATTAGGTCGTTCATTAAAAAGACCGGGAAAAGGAAAAAAACGGTATTGTTACTTTAGCCTCTTTAATAATGTATTTTTTTAAAGGGAAATTTTTATTTTATTTTTTCGTTTTTGTTGCATCTATTCAGTTTTTAACGAGGTGGTAGAAAACACAAATTATATATTAATGACTTTTTGACAATGAACAAATCGTTAAAAGATTGGATAATATAAACTAAGATAGACTTGAATACATTTTTTAAAAATAAATAAAATTTATATACAAAAAATAAAACTTTTTGTCCAAACTATATCATAAACTTTTGGTCCTGTTTAAAAATTGAACCATTGCTGTCTCGAATGAATATTATCTTTTTTCTAAAAAGAATAAAAATTAACTGTAACTGTCTTGATTTGTTCCAATGTTTATTATACAATGAATAATTATTTGATGAGCCCATGCGTGCAGCTTGGTGAAATGCTTACTCTTTTATTTTTAAATGTTTTTTAGTGTTCTATTTTTTAAAGTTAATTAATCGGACTTACGGTGAAATCTCTCTGTGAAAGAATCTCCACTAAGCGATCATCTACCTGAACGATCATTCTTTTTCATGGAATGAAATTTATTGCCATAGGCTCAATACTAATTTTACTTCCATTCAGAGACCATCCCAGTTGAACTCCCTCCATGAGCGACCAATTCTTTTGAAAAAAAGTGAAACAAATATTTTTTTTTTTTTTTTTTGGGGGGGGGGGGGGAGGGGGTCGCTTGAAAAAGGTTTTATTCCAAAAATAATTCCGGAGAGTGCGAAGTTTATTTAATTTCATTTTATTTTTATTTATTTATTTATTGTAATGCAGTAACTTTTAAGTATTGTTTTTTTAGGCAATGAATTTCGCTCAGATCACAAATTATAAATGACGATCTCTCTTGCCAAAATTTCTCAGAAAACTCTCAAAAAATAGATTAAGTAATACAATCGCTGTTATTTCTTTCCGTCCAAAAAATTGCATTCATTTACTGAACTTCGAAAGTATTTGGTAAGAAAAGTTATAAAAGATAAAAGATAAAATCAAATTAAACATCATTATATTCATTTTTAAAACTCTGCAGTAATTAACTTATGAAATTAAGTTTTGTTTTGATTCTTAAATTTTTATGATTTTTCCTAATATGAAAAAAATGGTAATATTAAATGCTGCCTTTTTTTTAATAATTAAAATCTAAATTAAATATGACCTTCATTAAAAGACCATCTTTCATAGCAATCAATTTTTAATGGAACGGAAATTGGTCGCTAAAGAGAGGTTTTAATGTATTTATAATTGCAAAATAAAATTATGATTTTTATTTTTTTTACTTCCATTCACTCGTAAACAAATTTATTAATTTTTTACTACCGCCATATAATAAGTTTATGAATCTATTAGCGATTTTCTTATTTTTATAAATTCAAAGTTAATTGAAGAATAGTTCTTTATTTTACTTTAAATGTAATAAGAGAGAGGTACTCATGGAATCTTAAATAGAACTACGCTATAGAGGCAATGATGACCTGTCACTTGCTATTTTAGAAATTTTGTTGAATATCTGAAAACATGCACGAGGAATTATCCTGAAACTTCAGGTGTGTAAACAGCTTAGTAGATATCCTATACTTCCGCGAGATATTTTTTATTAACTCCATACGGGACCGTTGACAAATTGAAGAAAAACGGTTATCTATTGAATAACCCTGTAAAAACTGTCGCAAAATTGTTGAAATTTTATCAGGAAGCTTTAGGAAACTCTTTGTTATAAATTGTATTTATTTTTATGAGGATAGCACGTATACTTGTCGCGAGATTAAGGCTTTTATATAAACAATCCCAAATTACCCCAAATTATTTATTCTGATAGATGATAAATAAAAAGAATAAAAAATAAATGTAATAAAAGATTAAGAATTCTGAAACTAGTCGTCGATAGAATAAGCTTAAAATTAGCTGTTTCTAAAAGGAGGTAAAAACATGAGGAGCTTTATCTAAAATACTATATATTACATACTACTGCACGTACTATATTTCGATACAGCGCTCATCATTTTGTTAAAATATTTTTTTTTCTATGGATTATTTGCAAAGCATTAATTATATTTATTTACTGGATGACACAAAATAGTTCGGTTATATAAAGGTCTCCAGGGCAAACAGTTCGCAAAGTATTTTATTTATACTGAACTATTCCAAGAAAGATGAAAAGGAAATACATTACTGATGTTTACAATAAGATGCTTTAAACAGAATATGATGCTTGTCGTATTTATCGTTCATTTACAGGGATACATAAAACATTCCAGATCCAACGGAAAGTGTTACAAAACCTATGCTCGATGCATGATTTCTTTTTTCTTATTTACATTGTCGATATAAAAAAAAGGCTAACTGTGATACATCGATAGCGATGTATATGTGTACAAGAACAATTATTTCTAGCGTTACAACTCTTTTTTAACATTCTGTATTTTATATCTAGTAAGAGACACATTTTCAAACTTTTGTATAACTGTAATTTAAAATCATCTTACTCATTTCTGCTTTTTTTTCCACTGTCTTCAGCATAACACAGATTTCTTTTTATTTCTTTAATTTATTTTTTCTTAAAGTTTTGCTTTTATAGAAATAAGGGAAGTTGCAATGTATTGGTACTACATTTTCTACATTTTAATTACTAAATAAGGTTTTTATCACTCAGGTACAATTTAGAGGGAAATATTTTTTTAGAAAATTTATATCTATATTTCTGAAAGGTATATCACAAAGATCGTTCAAAAAACTATTAAATATGTTCGAATACACCGATCAATCAGTTCAGTCAGTTCTATCAATCAGTCTTGAATCAACAAAAATAATCAAATAATGCTTTATATGTGGGTCTAAAAAAATGTTACGTAACTTTTTATAAATATTAAATGATTTATTTTTGTGCGAGAAAAAATCATAAATATTAAAATTATAATTATTATTAATTTCTTTAAATTAATCTTACATATTTGTTCTTAAAATTTTGTTTTTACAGAAATAAAGGAAACTGCAAACTAATGGTACTACATATTCCACTTCTTAGTTACTGAATCTTAAATAAGGTTTTAATCACTCAGATTGAATATGGAACAAAATGTATTTTTTTTTAGAAAACTTATATCTACTCTTTAAAAAGATATAATATATGTAAAGAAATTGTACAGAAAATTATAACCTTCTCACCGCTATGAACTGATATATCCGTTAACTAAGATGCAGGTTTCATTGCGACATAAGCAATATTTAAATTAATATTATTCTACAAATAAAAGTCAGCTTTGAAAGATTAAGTTACGATTAAGACTCTCAAAGCTTATACACCTACACATAATAAAATATTTTGTATCAAGATGGAAAAGAACATCTTTTTTAATATATTTAATAAATTACAGAGAAATCCGCATTACAATTTTGCCCTTTTGCTCGCCGGTCAGGGAGGGGGTTTAAATATGTTGAAATACACTGTTATTAATTCTATCAATCAATTTTTGAATCAACGAAAAATAATTGAATAATGCTTTAAATTTGGGTGTAAAAATGTCACATCTTTTTTAATTAATATTAAATTATTTCTTTTTCGTATGAGAAAAAAATAGCCAAATTTAATAGCATTTTAAAGTTTATAAAAATAAATTTAGAAAATATAAGTGGGTAAATGTGATCGCAGATCGTGAGGAAGATATCGCTTAATATTTCTTTCAAAACAACTTTTCCTTTAATTAATAAATCTAAACAGTTAATTTTCTTACATTGGTAGCGCCAATAAGTTTAATTCTAAAATATTTATAAAAGGAATTTGTTTATTTTAATAAAATTTAAAATGCTCAAATTATTTAAATAAAATTTAAAATGGTCAAATTATTTAAATAAAATCCAAAATTCCCAAATTTTTGAAAATCCAAAATTTAAAAAATATAGCGAAGATATAAATAAAATTTGTAATTTCTGAAAACGAAAAAAATGTCTAAACAAGTTTAAAATGCTGAATCATTAATAAATTGCAATAGTTTTTATAATAGGAAGAAAATTGGATTCCAAAAAAATATTATGAAAGTAATGTTAAAAAAAAGTAATATTACCCTTAAATTAGTAAAAAATTCGAAATTTCTGTTCCATCTTAGCATGAAAATTCATCCTATCATCGTGGTTCGCACTAAGAACCTTTTGTTTACTATCCAGAAGCTTTACCTCCAAGCTATGATGTCTACATGCAAAGAATTGAAATTAAAGTTATTAAAATTCTATTTTGAAATTTAAATCGCAAAACTGAACGGATGACATTGATAAAATTGATTTAATTAAAATAATAGAAGATTTGAAAGTTTTATGATTTGTCGTGACAGACATACAGAAGACAGAGACGAGTAGAGTTTCGTCAAATGAACGGAACCCTAAAAATGAACAATTTAATAATTTCAAGTTTGACTTATTCATTTTGTCGATAATTATAAAATATACTCCTCTTTACGACTAACCTTGTGACTTATGATAAAATCTCCGGAAATACATAATATTAGCTTAAGGTGAAAAAGTGAATAAAAATCCTTGAATTTAGTTTTTTCAGACATCCTTTATTAAATACACACATAACTTTTACTACAAAAACAAGCATTAGTGCAACAAGGTAATGGCAACATTTTTAATACCTTTAAAACTTAGCTCATGTTATAAAAATGAGTGAATAATCTGGCACGAAATCTATGGCATTGTCACTTGTTATACGGTATGGTGGACACAGTCATTGTTCCATGAACTCCGAAAAATATTTTGTTTAGTAATAAATATATTACTTTCTTCTACACGCACCATAAAAAATGAGTAATTGGAAATGGGAATATAAAAAAAAAATGTATTCTTATATTTGTACTATATTATTACATATATATGTAGATATACTATTATTTTAACACAATCTAACTGATTGGTAAAGTTATCATACGAATTATATGTACTTTATATGTACATATAATTCGTATAATACTTTACATATATATGTACTTTATATACTTATATACTGTTCACTCTTAAAACGAAAAAGTACATTTAACCTCTCAGGAAAGAGCAGTAATTTATTGGATCGTGAATGAGTTGTTTTTTAAACATATTACTCTTTTTTATTTAACTCTTTATCTACCGAATTATGAATTCATGAAAATTTTACATTCTAAAGCATTTTACGTAAATTGTTTAAACTAAATTAAAAGACTCACGTAATTATTTAATAAATCTTTGAAGAATTTTTGAAGGATTGAAGGATTTAGAAGGATTAATTAAATTGAATTTACGGGGATTTTGTACAATATGTATAGCTCTACTCAACTCTTTTATTTTAAATTGTTTTCTTGGTATTTTGTAGAATTATAAAATGTACAATATGATGTTCTTACAATATAGATGTAGAAATATTTCCGAGTTGAAAGAGCGCCATCCCCCTCCCTCAGTCCCAAGACAGCTGAAAAGATACAAAGGTAAAATAAATCATCCTTTTAAAAATATTTTTGTTTTGTGTAACCAATAATGCTTTTGCAACAAGATAGAAATGTACCTGTAACTCATTCTAAACAGTATTACAAATAATTGACGTAACAAAAGAATTTTATATTAAATAATTTTAATTGTACTTATAAGTACAGTCGGTAGATAAAGCGTTAACTTATGTATTCAAATTACTCATATTGATTTAAGTTGCTTAGAAACAACTCGTTCATTTGAATTGTTTCAACTGTTTACGAGAAGTTGACTTTCAAATCGTGAGACGAGCGGATTTCATCTCAACTTGAGTTATTTTGTGGCTGAGATTTTAGGAGATTTTAAGAATGTCCTGAATATGATATGATATTTTTGGAAACATGCACTGTTGAAAATTTTTCTATGAAATTACGGTGAATCTACGAGAAATCTATTATCTTAAGTCTTATGTAAAATTACAGATTAGAAATTAGATATTCTGTTAAATAAGAGAGAAATTATTCGGTAAACTTACAATAGACTGTAATTTAACAACATTCAAGACACACAAGACTCTGTAAATTTATTTTTAATGATAATAATTTAATTTAGCTTTCAAAATCAGAAAATCACTTAATCTCCAGTGAGCCTGAAAGAATTTGAATTTTTCCTGTAATTTTAAACATCTGAATCATTTATTATTTTTACATAATTTATTTCTAGCCGTCCTGGTATTTGAACCCGGTACCTCTTGACTGGAAGAACACCCTACTGACTTAGCTACAGCAGATTTTGTTATTTTGTTCAAAATATGTCCTTATGACTCAAAGGGGAAAAATCCAAATTTTAGTCAAACCAAAAATAATTTAAATTGAATTTTTAAACAAATCACTTAAAGCCACATCAAGGCGTCAGTTAATTTTTGATATTGTATCTTTTAAAACTGATGGTTTGTATTTATGAAGGATGTAGATCATAAAGCATCAATACATAAATGTGTAGCCTTTTTTTTATCGTGAACATAATTTTCGCGCATGCAATTATAAATAAAACAAAAATTAAAATGATGAAATTAATATACATATATGTATATATTAGTACAGCTTTTTTCAAAATTTCCTACCATTACATTTAAGATAGGCATTAAAAATTCCAAACAAAGAAATGCATGTAGATTTATTTTTCAAAATAATGCAACAGTGAACATAAAAATACAGTCACAAATACATTAAAATTTTAACGCAAAATTTAATAATAAAAATATGTATTTAAACAAAAATATTATACTTTAAAAAAATTATCGCGAAAAACTCAGACAATGCAGTGCTTCTGCTAATTTAATAAAACCCATAAACTCCAAAATTATAAACGGCCTATGCAGCGTCTAATGTTTTCGAAAACAAGCTTTTATGGAAATAAGCCTAATAAAAGCAGTTTTAATGACATTTTCTATCCCTTTATACGCGAAAAAAAATCGCATAAAAGTTTAAATCCTGAAACTAGAGAGGCTATCCATTGTCATAAAGAAAACCTTTGTTACAACGGAAAATTTTCCTAAGGCTATAAAAAAGTTACATTCTGTAAATTGGATTCAGGATTGTCTCATATTTTACTTTAAAGAGCTTTTATTACCATTTTAATCAAAGTTTATTTACACAAAGAGGGATCAAATTAATATTTCTCGTTTCCCAGTGGAGGAAGGTCGTTTATTAAATGTAAATTTGTTAAAAACATAATTGGAATTTCATTCATGTAAACAAACTACATGTGAAATTATGTGAGCTATTCATTGTGTTTTTGCACTGTTTATTTGATTTAGATGAGTAGTTATCTTATTCAAAATGTAATGAAAAGTCTCATGGGGATAAGCGAATTATTTCAAGTTTATTTAGCATTAATTTTATTAATTTAGAGTTATTATACTTCAATTAAAAAATATGGAACATCATCCGTTTACATACGGTATGCAAATAAAATTATGGAATTGAATCTCCCACTGTAGAGATTCACTTGAAAGCCTGTGAAAAACGGGTTTTAGCATTAGATATACGGTTTCTCCCCCCCCCCCCCCCAAAAAAAAAAAAATGCAACTATTATAAAATTATGCTTTTATGAAATAAATTTAGGGATCTGGCAGTATAGTTTGAGAAAATGTTATTTTCGCTATAATTAAACAGTATCAGAAGAGTCATTTATTAAATGTAATTTTGCTAGAAACATAACTGGAATTTCATTCATGTAAACAAATTACATGCAAAATTATGAGGAGCTGTTCATTGTAGAATTGTTTTTGCACTGTTTATTTGATTTAGATGTGTAGTTACCCTATTCAAAGTGTAATGAAAATTTTCATGGGAATAAGCAAATTATTTCAAGTTTATTTAGTATTAATTTTATTAATTTAGGCTTATTATATGTCAATTTTTAAAAAATAAAAAATTGCGGAACATCATCCGTTTACTTACGGTAAAAAGTATGCAAATAAAATTATGGGAAAGCCCAGCAGCAGAGATTCAATTGAAAGCCTATGAAAAAAAGGTTTTAGCATTAGATATACAGTTTTTGTCCTCCCTCCCCCACAAAAAAAAAAAAAAAAAAAAAAAAAAAAAAACTATTATAAAATTATGCTTTTATGAAGTAAATTTAGAGATTTGACAATTTAGTTTAAGAAAGTGTTATTTTCCATAAAATTAAACAGTATCAGAAGAATCGTTTATTAAATGTAATTTTGCTAGAAACATCATTGGAATTTCATTCATGTAAACAAATTACATGTGAAATTATAAAGAGCTTTTCATTGTTGAATCGGTTTTTTTTTCTTCTTATCTCTATGTTCTTGCACTGTTTATTTGATTTAGATGAGTAGTTATCTTGTTCAAAGTGTAGTGATAATTTTCATGGGAATAAGCGAATTATTTCAAGTTTATTAAGCATTAATTTTATATATTTAGAGCTATTAGAGTTTGATTAAAAACAAGTCGGTAAGTGTGATCGCGGGCCACACAGAGTGTTTCGTTTAAAAAAAATTTCAAAACAACTTATCCTTTAATTAATAAATCCAAATTGCTAATTTGTAATTATTAAATTCTGACATAGATGGTAACAAATATTTTATAAATTTTGATAAATTTATATTCAATAAATCAATATAATATTATTCAATAAACAAATATTATTTGTAAAGTAATGATAGAAGGAAGTTATTTATTTTAATCAAATTAAAAATGTTCAATTCAAATAATTTCAGTTGAATCCAAAATTCCAAATTTTTTGAAAATCCGAAAAAAATAGTGGAAGAGTTAAATAAAATTTTAAATTTCTAAAAACGAAAAGAATTGTTTAAACAAAATTTAAAATGCATAATCATTTATAAATTGCAACAGTCTTTAAAATAGAAAAGAAATGGAATTCCCCAAAAAAATATTATGTCATTTATCAATTTAATATTAAAGATTATTTATCACAGCAAAATAAACCCTTAAATACGAAATTCCTTTTAATAAAATTTATCAAATATTAAAATTTCAACTTCCACAACAGGGGTTCGAGCTAGGAAGCCTGTTTGTTTTCTAGCGAGATGCTTTACCTCCAAGCTATGATATCTACACGAATAACGTTGAAATTAAGGTTCTGTTTTAAAATTTAAATCGCAAAAATAAATGGATGACATAATTGATTTAATTAAATCAATTTTATTCATTTAATCGATTCTGTTACATGAATTTTTACTGTTACCATTACATAAAAAGTTTTAGAAATCCTAGTTTATTAACAAAAAAATTAGTAAATTTACATTTTTTTTTTTTTTTTTTACAGTGTATAACACATATATAAATATTTCTTTAATAAGTTTCAAAGCATTATTTATTGATATAGAGATATCATAAAATCAGATATAGAGAACTAATAAGACTATGTAATACTTTTCACAGATGAATATAGGATAAATAGTTAAATTTCATGAGGAAAAGCGAAGTTTTCTCTTTTTGAATGAGTCTAAGCTAAAACATTCTTGATCTTCTTTTAACCTATTTATACCCGATGTATGATATGATGATCTATATGATACACATCTTTACAATTTCTTTTCATGTATATGTTACCGTGAAAGAGCGAATTTGGACAATGTCGACTTTCACCGGTGAATGTCAACAAACACCAAATACGTCGGTGAAAGATCGAATATTTCATTACATTCTTGTACATTCGGACCCTCACCGGTGTACGCCGACAATCATAGATATGCTCTGGTGGAGGTCGAAAAAGAGGAGTTTAAACTGTTGCAATAAATAAGATTTGAATCATATAATGTAGTAAGTTTTTTATTACTATTATTTTATTTTCTCATTTAGAACGTACTGTATAATTAAGTAAGTTTTTACATTCTATTATTTTCCTTTCTCATTTTCAATGTACTGTGTGTTTATTTATTAGTCATTCCTCTCAGAAAGAGAGGCGAAAAATTTATCGCGACTGAATTACGGAGAATAAAATGTAAATCTCGCACATGTTCAACATTTCCCATTATTACAGGATGAATGTTGACATTTACCTATGTAAATCAGAAATAAGGGTATTTACCATATATTTTAGACATATATCAAGCGACTATGTGAATGTTGACATTCACCGGTGAAAGTCGACATTCTCCAGATTTCGGTGTTTCACCGTAACATATATAAATAATGTTAAAAATAAAGAAATTGGTGTGAATGGAGCGTACTAGAGAGCAAAACTAAACAAAATTTCAGTTTGTTTCTTAGAGCGCTTTTTTATCGAGATATGTGTTAAATTAAAATGGCTTGCTGCAAAAATGAACGAAATGTACAAAAATGAAAAAAATGTAAATGATTTTTCTGAGTCTTAAGATATAATTTTTAGCGTCCATTAGTACTAAAAAATTTTTAAACATATAAACATGATTTCATTGTTTTTGCAATGCAATAATAATAATAATAATAATAATAAAATTTTAATTTTAAGAAATTGTCAAAAAAATGTTATTATTTAGTCTTTATGTATCATTAAATTTTAAATGCAAAAAAAAAAAAAAAAAAAAAAAAAAAGAATTATTTTTTTTTACTCTTTAATCATTCTTAGTAATCATTCTTAGTATCAGTTTTTAAATATAAATTCATAACTGAAGTTTAAAAACATATGGAAATAAACCCTAGGGTCTTAAGAGGTTAAGCCCAAAAAACCTTGAACAACTAATGATTGAAAAACTAGAAAAAACCATTATAATTAAACATGCTAGCTAATTTATACTTCTGTTAAATTTAGAAATAATATTTTGTGAATGATTTGTTGTAATGACAGGGTCACGATAACTGTAAAACATATAGATGTACATTATATCAGTAAATATGCAAAATCAAACATTCTTATTAATATATATATATATATATACAGGGTGTCCCAAAAGGTCGTTTACAAACTTAACATTCTGGTCTGTCATATCATGATAAACAATATTTAATAGGAAACTAAGAGTCCCAAACGTCTTCCATAGGAGATATGCGCCATTAAAGTTTATGGTCCAAAAATTCAAATGATTATAAAAAACAGAAAAATTGGTCGATTCGTTTGCGGTTTTCACTAAAACTATTCTTTATGTCAGTATTTTCTTCAAAATAAATTACAAAGATAAATTTCAAAAAATGTCGATAGAGGGCGCTTTAGACTTTGGAGTAATGATAAACTAGTTTTTACCATTATTTTTTGCATCTTATTAAATTTTTTAGAAGCTTAGACATAAACTTAAATTTTGCGATGAAAATCTGAATCGTTAGGAGTTATTAAATAGCGCAAATTGAACTGTGTTCAATGGGGGTGGGGATGTTCAAACTTCAAATGATTATAAAAAAACGGAAAAATTGTTCAATTGATTTGCGATTTTCACTAAAATTATTCTTTATGTCAGTATTATCTTGAAAATAATTTATAAAGATAAAATTCAAAAAATACCGATAGAGGACGCTTTAGACTTTGGAGTAATGGAATTACTCGAACGGAGTTAGTAGGAACGGAGTTAGGAGTTATTAAGTAGCGCAAACTGAACTGTGTTCAATGGGGGTGGGGAGGTTCAAATTTCAAATGATTATAAAAAACGGAAAAATTGGTCGGTTTTCGCTAAAATTATTCTTTATCTCAATATTTCCTTGAAAATAAATTTAAGATAAATTTATTTAAAGAGTTTTTAAGATAAATTTTTAAAAATCCGTAAGAGGGCGCCTTAAACTTTAGAATAACCAACAATTATTTTTAACCGTTTTTTTTTTTAATCTAATTAAATGCTTGCAAAAGTATAGACTTAAATTTTGTGCTCAATATCTAAATCGATAGGAGGGGTTAAGAAGCGCAAACTGAACTATGTTCAGTAACAGTAATTTCAACTCAGTTCATTGAACTGAGTTGAAATTTTACCTTCCCCATCCCTCGAACGCAGTTCAATTTTTGGCCGCTTAATTACTCACAACGATGCAGATTTTCAGCAAAAAATTTAAGTTTGAACTTTTACAAGCATTTTATTAGACACAAAAAATAACGGTTGAAAATAGTTGTTGGTTACTATAAAGTTTAAGGCGCCCTCTGACGGAATTTTTAAAAATATATCTGTAAAATTTATTTTCAAGAAAATATTGACATAAAGAACAGTTTTAGTGAAAACCGACCAATTTTTCCGTTTTTTATAATCATTTGAAATTTGAAGCTCCCCACCCCCATTGAACACAGTTCAGTTTGCGCTACTTAACCACTCCCAACGATTCAGATTTTTATCTCAAAATTTAAGTTTATGTCTAAGCTTCTAAAAAATTTTATTAGATGCAAGAAATAGCGGAAAAAATAGATGTACGTTACTCCAAATTCTAAAGCGCCCTCTATCGGCATTTTTTGAATTTTATCTTTATAAATTATTTTCAAGATATTACTGACATAAAGAATAATTTTAGTAAAAATCGCAAATCAATTGACCAATTTTTCCATTTTTTATAATTATTTGAAATTTGAAACTCCCCCCTCAATTCAGTTTGCGCTACTTAACCACTTCCAACGAATTAGATTTTGAGCTCAAAATTTAAGTTTATGTCTGAGCTTCTAAAAAAAAAATGAGATGCAAAAAATAATGGTAAAAACTAGTTTATCGTTATTCCAAAGTCTAAAGTGCCCTCTATCGACATTTTTTGAAATTTATCTTTGTAATTTATTTTGAAGAAAATACTGACATAAAGAATAGTTTTAGTGAAAACCGCAAACGAATCGACCAATTTTTCTGTTTTTTATAATCATTTGAATTTTTGGACCCTAAACTTTAATGGCGCATATTTCCTTTGGAAGACGTTTGGGACCCTTAGTTTCCCATTTAATATTGTTCATCTTGATATGACAGACCAGCATGTTAAATTTTAAACGACCTTTTGGGACACCCTGTATTAATTTGTGTATATTAATTTGTGTATATTATGAATCTTTTACTACATTTTAGATTAATGATAAAATTTATTTTAATCAAAAATTTAAATGTATCGAAGATATTATGAAACTGAAAATAATTATCATTACATAAAAACATACACCTGCACCACATACAAAGCTTGTTAAAGAATTAAAGCAGTAAAGACAAAATTATTCAGATTATTTTAGGAGCGAAATACATATTAAAAAGATTGCGAACATTATATTTTTTTCCTTTTTATTACCGAGAACGTTTCATTATCTTTAATTAAAAAAATAAAATAAAATAAACCAAGCAGAGAAGCTTTATTTACAGAATGCATTTTTAATCATTAATCACCCACTAAAATATTTAGTTTCAGTCTTAAATCATTTTTTTTAATTAACAAGCTTGAATCTTTCAACTGGAAGCGTTGCCAAGGAGACAGATAAGTGAATTTAATGCCTGGGTTCCTTTATCTTGAAGGACAATTAAATATTTGTTAAGTAAGTAAAATAGATGACGCAAGGGAATTTACATAGAGTGCACCTCTTTGTAAATATATGAAATGAAAAAAAATATGTCTTGTAAATTAGACAATAGCATTATTGTATAGCGGAGAAAAATATGAGTTTTATTAGAAATAAGTGGTCTGCAAAATTATAATTTATAAAAAGGTTTTTTTATTAAAATAAAACTGTTTATCGTACAATCTTGCAAATGTTTTTTCAGTTGAAAATTTTCTTTCAGTTTATTTATTGTGAATCCATGGTTAGGCCAGGGTTATATAGCAAGGTTAAGGTTGCCAGATTGCTCTTCTTTTTTTATTAAGGGATTCTGATGTCACACCAGATGTTTGGAACAGTAAATTTTGTTTTAATTAATGACTAACATTTGGTCATTAAGTAAAGTAAATATTGTTCTTTCATAATTATTGGCATGGATTCAAAATTTCTGTACGAAAAAAGGAGACGGTAGCTGTAACTCTGAATCAGAGTTTTTTCTTGAAATTAATTGTTCATTATATGATCAACCTCTCTAAAACTTATTGATGGGCGATAAATTTTTATTTCGATGCAAAATTAATCGACAATTATATTCGTATTTTTAATGCCAGTTTCCGCGACAAAATGTCTTTCGACGAACATCTTAAGCTAAACAATACCTAATACTGCCTTGTTCCAACAGGTTGTCCCCATTTAAGCTATCTAATGAAATATTCCGATTTATCGGATCTGGAATTAAGGAAAGAAACGTTACCTGCTGAGGCTTTAACATCTTAAAAATTTTTGAGATGAAAAGCTGGAAAGATACTTCCATTATCCTTTTATACATCTCCAAAAATGAAAAATCCAGAAAAATGTTTAGTGTCAGACTTAAGTTGAAGTTCTTTGTTCAAATTGAAAAATTTAGAACCCCTAAAAAAGTACCCCAATGTTATCGTCGCCAGCAGTTTTATAATGCTGACGCTACTTGGTACATTAACTCATGAATGCAAGTGCTTTGTACGAATGGCTGATTTTAACCACTAAAGTTTAATAATTTCCTTTGCTTTCTTCATTCGTTTTCTTCATATTGTCATTAAATAAAGTGAGAAATACTATAAAAATTTAGTGGTGCCATTCGGTTATTTGTGGAGCAGTGCTTGCATCCCTGCATTAACCACAGATGCGTTGGATGTTATGGTAATTTTTCTTTCGAAGGACTGACTCTACTTTAAAAACTACCCAAAAGATTGTCCAACCTCCTGTTAAATATTGTAGCTACAAATAATCGCACCCATATAACTATAAAGATCATTCTAAAATTTCCTACTAAAGCCCAATTCAGGAAAAGTTATGCAGAAGCTACTGCTGAATTCGACATCCTCAGTCCTCTCCAATGGTTTAAAATGATAAAATTCCTTTCAAAATTCATTTATTCAAAATAAGTCTCAGCTCCCAAATCAACAGCTTTATGACTCTCATGAATTTGTACTAATCTGTACTAATGTATATGAATGTTCATGAATTTGTACTAATGTACACCAATCTTCATTGGTAATATGATTAATCAAATAAAAAATGAACTAAAAATTAATTCTTAGCAATGAAATACCAATAAAATTCAACAATAAAGGTACATAAAAATAATATAAAAGCATATAAATAATAAATACAATAAATCCAACTGGAGTGAAAAATTAACCAGAACTAAGAATCGAACCCAGGACCACAGCACTCTAGGATCTTGCTCTAACCACAATAACCTGAAGTGGTGTGATCTTGGGTTCGATTCCTGACTCTGGCATATTTTTCACTCCAGTTGGATTTATTGTATTTATTGTTTATGTGTCTGTATATTATTTGTATGCACCTTTATGATTTAAATACAGGCGAGAAAAAAGATCATCTGTCAAAATTGTTTGTCTTTTGTTTGTCAAATTCTAAAACTAATACTAATATATCACTTTTAGTTATTCCCACAGGCAACTTTAATTCATTGAAATTCTAAATTCTAATGTAGTGTAAATGTATGGCCTTTTATTATAGGGAATTTCTCGATTTGCTTCGATCTTTTGATTGTTTGATAAGTTTTTTTAACAGTTTGAACCTCTTTTTTAACTTGTGGTATACATTATGACATTCATCTGTGGAAATATCAGCTTGCTTCCAAAGCTCCGCTCCGTCCTCCTACTTTTCGATTTGTCGCAGACACTACGAATACTTAAATGCTCCCTATTTTATTTTTTTAATTCCACTCGATCCTACTTGTACCTTTATTATTGTCCATTAATTTGTCTATCCTAAAGCTATTTGTCGTACATTTCAGTAGTACTTCTGAACTTTCTCTGCTTGGCTTTGAAGATATGTTATATGTTTTACACACCACCCAAACGCGGAGTTGCTTCGCAACTCTGACCACTTAACTATGCCACAGTTTACTGCTCAGTGCTTCTTTATCATCTAAACAAGATGTCTAACCTTGCCTCCAAGGTTGTGAGAACTGTCTAATAATGAAGCAGAAGGCTCGCTTCTAGCTTTCAAATTGTTTCTAGAATTTAACTAAATCTTTGATTGCTATCATAATTTTTACCATTATTAAATACCTTTCAATTAATCGGCCATGTATAAAACGACCTGTAATCAGTAATACTACCTCTGACAATAAAGTTCGGTGAATATTTCTGTAGCATTAATGTAGATGAAATATTAACGAAAGTTACCATATCATCCTTCAAAATAGTCTTATCCTATAACTATGCAACGCTGAGATCTGTTATACATGTCCTGGGAAATTCGCAAAAAGTCTTCTTTTGGGATGAAGTTCAAAAGCTTCGTCACGTTTCGTTGGATATCAGCAATATGGTCAAATCTCTTTCAAAGACAATTAAAGTCGTAAAAATAGGAAGAAGTCTGGAGTATTGATATCTGGCGATTATGGAAGGTGTTCAATTTGCACCATCCCTCATGAATTTCTTTCGGTGTCTTGATTAAAACAAAACTTTAAACTGTTCTTTTATTCGTTCACTTTCCTGTTCTCAGCTAAGAACAAATACACTGAACAAGCACTTACAAGGAAGGTCTCCATACGGGCATACTCAGAAAAATCTGAAAAAATTACAGAATGTTCTTCTCATATAGTTATACATGTTTATAAAAAAATTTTCGGCGGAACCTCCTTATAACGTCCGTAAAAAAATAATAAAAATTTCGTTTATTTGGCGATTTATCTCCGGTTGGCGAAAAAACGAAATTTTGAAAAATACGCTTTTACGCTTCGAATACTTTTTAAAGAAAAAACTTTCTATGTTCAATTTATTTAAATAAATTTAGTTTTGCATTTTTACTTTACTTTAAGTGTAATTTTGTCATACACGTTTATATGTACTTATAACAAAATGAAATTAATGTATTTTATCATTTAAAACACAATTTAAATTGATTAAAATTGTTCCAAATTGAAAAATACACTGTTAAAAATCTGCTGCATTTTGTTGCAACGCACTCCCTTGCTTGTATAGAAAACGGTTACTTGGCCGTGAAATGGAGCTTTCTCATTGGTTGGAATAGAGATATTATATACAAGCGGTGGAGTGCGTTGCAGCAAAATGCAGCAGATTTTTAACAGTGTTGCACAAGCAACAACACCGCTGAAAATCTGTACCATTTTCTGCAGCGTCACTCCACCGCTTTTATAGAAAACGGTCAATTCACCGTGCTATGGAGCATTCTCATTGGTCAGAAGAGAGATGTTCTATAAAAGTAGTGGAGTGACGTTGCAGTAAATGCTGCAGATTTTTAACAGTGAAGTCAATTAAAATCAATTTTCAGATTCGTTAAAATCGTCTGCTTTTAGCGAGGAAATGCATTGCTCGCCAAATCCCGCGTCGCTTTCAGCTTTTCACGCCAATTATTCCAAACTATTTTATTTTTTTACATATCTAATAATGTTATTCCGCCGCTAATTTTCACTGATCCTTTATTACCTACATGAGTAGTTTAATTCGTATTTTTTTCAAAAAATTCTGAGTATGCCCCCAATGGAGACCTTCCTTGTTAGTAAAGCACGCCTTATACAGAACATAAAGGACGCTCAACTGAACAACTGTGGGGGAAGATGGTCGACACTTGCCTCTATGCAGGTGCGGCGTTTTGTTTCCCCCGTGTTGCCAGATCGGTCGTTCTGAATTCATTCACCGAACTTTATTGTCAGAGGTAGTATTTATCAATTTTTACTTTTTAAAACAATTTCAGTTTCATCCAATGCTGTAAATATTTGTTATGTTTTATTCAGTCACATGTTTTTATCACTATATCAATTGTCCAAGTTTGGGTTCATATATGCATGTAAAAGATAATATATGCATAATATTACTTTGTTTTTATTATTACTGCTGACGATCTGAATATAGTGCAATGCACAATGCAATCGGTTCTGTTTCACGCTAGCGCCAGTCTATAGCATGTGTGCACGTGCAGGCAAAAGCACGGGAACTCACTATCCACATATTCTTTGTAATAGGTGGAATCCTCAGGTGATGGACAAGGTGATTTGATACCATATTAATACATTAAAATACTTATAAAATTCCTGTTTTAATATGGATTCCAAAACAGTAAATTCTTTCTAAAACATCAGTGTTCAGAACAAATGTTTATTGTAATTATAAACTTGTTATCAGGTTAAAATTTGATCAGAAAAAAATCCATATAAAAGTCAAATAATACTTTCCAAACAAAATAGTTGTCTAATAAAATAGATCTAGAAACTATAAAATCGATTAGATCAAAGGACTGCCAATTTTAATATACGACAAAATCAATTTCATGATATTTTCGTTTTAAATATAGTGGATTTGAATATTTATCAATATATTTAAAGCACTGGTGTTTTAGTATTTTCTCGCTTTATTTCTTTTGTGTGGTAGTGTCTAATTTTTTAATCTGCTTAGACCTGTGTAAATCTTGTTAATAGCCTTGAATAAAGTTTTTAAAAAATGTTGGCTTCAATATTGTGTATTTCTATTTAAATACAATTTAATATTAAACTATCTCTTCAATATATAACAAATTTAACACCTTGTAGTAATATACTTATCATAACTACAAAAACGTGTAAGATGAAAATTTTAAAAATGGTAAAAATTGTTTTATTAGACTGTTTGCATGTCTCAGATCTATCCGCACCATTTTTAAACTGCATATACTCACACGCAAAAGTGAATAATTAAATAAATTAATAATCCGTAAAAAACGTGCCGGAGCATTTTTTTTCTTTTTCTTTCGAAAATGGCTTGGATAGAACTGAAACACGTAAATAAGCTAATAAAATTATATTCACTGCTTTTAAAGTTTTCACTTTACAACTTTAAATAATTAAAGTAATATATCTGTTCAATTTTTCGCCTGTATCCTTAAGGCTCCTGTCCTCGCTCGAGGAAACGCTCGCGAGCTAATGCTATTCCTATGGGGAAGCATTTTTCTAATAACGCTTTCGCATTTTGACATTTTTAAATATTTTTTTTTTGCATTGGATAGCTGAGGTGCATACCGACAGCGCACTTTACTTTTTCGATTTTGAATGCAGATATTTTTTACAAAGTTGTCACTTTCAAAACCGGTTTCGAAACTGAAAGTGCTTTTAAAATATATACCTGCAACCAAAATCTAAAAAGTAAAAAAGGTGCGCTGTCGGCATGCACCTCAGCTATCCAATGAAAAAAAAAAAAAAAAAAAAAAAAAAAAAAAAAAAATTCAAAAATGTCAAAATGCGAAAGAGTTATTAGAAAAATGCTTCCCCATAGGAATAGCTTTAGCTCGCGAGCGTTTCCTCAAGCAAGGACAGAAGCCTTACGAATTCTCATCGGTCAGGCAGCAAATTTCCCTCTCTAATGCTAAACCTATTAATCCAAAAGCCGACAGCACAGAAACCTAAGGTATCGAGTACAAGAAAAAGAAAAACACTTTACTTTAAAGAAGAGTAATACCAGGGGAACCTAATGATCCCTGCCTGCCGGAAGTGAAGAGGTGCATAAGCCAAAAATTAATGCCACTTGTGGTTTACTCATAAGTTTAGCATTGTGTTTGTCGTACAATCAAATGTACAGGGTGTTTCATAAATGACCCCTAACTTTAAAGATGTATAACTCGGAAATGGTGATAGATAGAAACATGAAACCAGTGGTGCGTCTATTAAAAAAATCTCAAGAATCTTATACATAAATCAGAAAATTTAGTTAAAAATAGCGCTCATAGATGGCGCTGAGATCACTAGGCATCATCACTCCATCGCTTTTATAAATTATCTCTATTTTGACCAATAAGAATCCCCCATAATACATTGAAGTAATCGTTTTCTATGTAAGAGGTGGAGTGACAATGCAGCAAAAGTTTCAATTTTTTAACAGTGTCTATTTAGAAGCTTAACGCTCTCAGCGTCATCTATGAGCGCTATTTTTAACTAAATATTCTGATTTATGTATAAGATTCTTACGATTTTTTTAATAAACACACCACTGGTTTCATGTTTCTATCTCTCACCGTTTCCGAGTTATAGATTTTTAAAGTTAGGGGTCCTTTGTGAAACACCCTGCATGAAATGATTGTACGGCAAACACAATGATAAGCCTACAAATAAAGCACTAGTGGTATTAATTTCTGGCTTATGCACCGCTTCACTTCCGGCAGACAGGGATCATTAGGTTCCCTTATTCTTGTACTCGATACTTTAGGGCTTTGTGCTGTCAGCTCTTGCACTACCTGGGCTTGTAATGCATCCGTTCTTTCCCAATTTCTCCTCGAATAATAAAATTTTTATCACATATTTCCTATTTCCTGTATGATATTCTTGAAGAATATTTCTTTCTTTTTCATTTTCCAAATTGTTTCAGATATACATTGTCAGTTTTATTTAAGGAGTTCGGGGCACATTTTAAAATATTTTTTATTTTTTAATTTAAAATTTCTAAATTTTTTGCGATGGTTAACTATATTATTTGTAAACAAAATCACATGATAAAGCTTATCAGAATTATTTTTTTTCTAATTTAAAATTTATTAAAAATGTAGAATAATTTAAAATGGTAACTCGAAATATTATTTGTAGAATTTCAATTTTTTTTTCATGGAATTAAACAGAAAAAAACCCACTTATAATTTTGATTTAGCATTTAAAAAAATATTAATTTAAAAAAAAGTTAAGAATATTTAAAGTAGAAATCTTAAAAAAGAGGCGTATCTTTAAAAAAAAATCATATTTTCAAAAGTAAATATTTTTTCTCAAATTTGCTGAATAAAAAATAAAGCAAAATGAATTGAAAAAGACATGTTCCAAATTTGAGCCCTTTATCTTTAAGGGTTCCTGAGTTATAATAATTTAAATATGAGAAATGCTGAAAGCACCCATCATAAAAAAACCCGCATTTTTACAAGTAATTGTTATTATGACATCATTGTTTGAAAGCTAGATTTGGAAAACAAACGAAATATTTCCTATTTCAATTAAGATAAAAACATCATTTAAACTTCATTGTAAGGAAGAAAAGAAAAGAATTTTAATCGAGAGAGAATTAGGTAAATTATTTTAGAGAATTTTTTAGTGAAATAAAGTCATTTTAGAAGATTTGAAGATTTATTTTTTGCCCCGGAGTTCTTTAATCCCTTGGGGACGAGCTATACGTGCTGCAAAAAGACTTAAGAATACTTGTTATTCCCAGCGGTAAAATTTATTCGTAAAATTTGCCTTATTTAATCGGAGCATTTTCTCGCTTTAATACGGCACAAATTTCTGTTTTTTAAAAATCGCTGGCAGAACATTAAAAATTTCCAAAAAAGCTCGTGACTGAGTTAAAGTGTTAGAATCTTACTTACAATGCTGACTGTTTTTAACGATTAAAATACAAAATTAAATTTTTTAGGAATATTTTGGCAAACATAAAAGAAAAAAAACACCCTTCAAGAAGAACAAACAGTAAACAAAAGGTAAAAAAAATTAATTTATCGAGAAAAAGTTTTAAAAATACGTATACTTAGCCCATAAATTTGCATTAGGGAGGGAAATTTGTGCCCTGATTCATATCAAGTCTTAAAGTTTCTACGTTTATTTTAGCTGTCATAACTTCTTTTTCTTGTATATGTCTTAATGAATGACATTCTTCATTTTCTATTAAAGGGGGTAGCGGGTTAAGGGGGGTCTGGCGGCCCCCACCGAATCTGGTAAAATCGTTCCAAAAATCTTGAAGAGGGTCGAAAAACAAGCAGTGTAAGCTTTTTACCGACATTACAACCCCAAACGAAAACACAATAATGGCGAAAAATATGATTTTTTGTGATTTTTATTTTTTCAACCAGTTTAATTTATTTTTAAATGGTTTAAACGCAATTAAAAATTTGTTTTGGATGAGTGGAAGTCCCCTGAATTTTTTCAGATTTTTTGGTCAAGTAAAAACATGTGAATTTTAGGTTTAAATGCGAAAAAATCGTGAAAAACGCGTCATTTTCAAGATTCAACCCTCTAATTTTTAGGGTTGTTTTCATTTTCCCGAGGGGTGCTGTATAGTATAGATAGCGGCAATCGTCCTCTTTCGAATGCAGGCAACTGGACTCAATGTGGTCAATTTTGGTGAGCGGGGCGATTTTTTGAAAAAAACTCGAATTTTCAACTTTCGGTAAATTACGGCGCGTACTTGGTATAATGCGTCTTTGCTATAAAAAATACATCTCTATAGGGGTTTTTGAAGTCGCTGATCACGAATTTGATGTCAAAAAAATTTTTTGACAACAAATTCACCCATAAATATTTATTAACACAGGTTTGATAATGTAAAAATATTAGTGAAAGATTTTTTTTATTTTCTCTCAATTAACTGTTTTTTTAGTTTTTATTCCAGAAAAAGTTAATTAATAATATTAATAGTAATATTAATAGTATTATATATTATAATAATATTAACATTAATTAAAAAAATTATGTGTCGTTGAATTTTTATCGCTATTTTATTTAGTCAAAAATATAATAATTACCGATAACGTAATATGAATTTTAACTGCATTGATAATGGTAACTCGAAATTCAAATGAGTTGACTGAACCGCCATCTGGTAAAAGACTACACTACTAGGCCCACGACTCGAGGCATTAGGCCCAACCCGAAGTCATGCTACTGCGCACGCGCCATAGCGCTGTAGCATCACTCTAGCTTTCTTTTCCTCGTCAGCGTTCGTCGCATACACGTGTCAAGTGTCACCGCTGCAACACGTAGTTGTTACTTTTACCTTCTTTACTACATTTTATAAAAGGTAATGAATTGTTATTTCTTGTACATTAAATCAAATGTTTTTTACATTCTTCGTTTTACTAAGTTATATATTTTTCAGACCGGCAGGAAAAATTCTATGAAATAGTTCTAGCCGAACAAAAGATTTCGTGTAGAGACGTGGTTTTCCTAGACCTTGATGGAAGACTATAAAGTAAGTTAAAAAAAATATTGTTTAAAAAAAAAAATATTTTTTTATAGATATTTTCATTCATAAAAACCTGTTTTTCAGTACATTTGAGATGCCGCCTAAAAAACGGAAATCTTATGTAGATGAAAGGTGCGTCTCATGCAACACTCTGCTTCGTCATGATACTGGACTGCAAAATGTCATCCTAACAAACGATGAAGCACAAATATTTTCAGTCTGTTTGGGCGTACAAATGAATATAGGAGACATCTCATGCCACAAATGCCGGTCAAAAGCATATAAAATGAAGACAAAACTTGATCAACCTTCAACAAGTCGAAGCCATTCATCGCCAGAGGTCGCTTCAGCCAATCTTCTGCCAGAAATGGATCTAGATGAACCTGACGATCCCGGGCCGCAGCCGGATTCACCAGAACCAGAAAACACTCCGTCAGAAGCTGATCCAATGGAAAGGCAGTCATCACAATTGTTCAATTTGTCAGAATCAGGTAACGAACCTCAGTCAGCACATCCGCCCCGTCTCGCTCAACAAGCAGTGACGCAGTCTTCATCTTCTTTATCTTCACAATCAGTAACGCAATCTTCGTCATCTCTGTCTTCGTCATTTCGATCGCAATCGTCTTCGTCTAGTGACCCGACTTTCGTTGTCCGAGAGAAAAAACAAAGCAAACCGATAATTATGCCAATCAAGAGAGTTACCGCGTCTCATAAACATTGTTGTGTTTGTCTTGTTCAAGATAGAAACTTCGTCGTTGTTCCTTTCAGAGCTCGGTTACAAGTTTTTATTAATTCAAGAATTTTCATACCCAAAAACAATCGGTGTTGTTCTGAACATCTTATCGGTGAACGCTTCTATGCTGATGAAATTTCTAAACTGTAGGTCTTCGCAAATACGTGTAAAATCGATTCGGATGAATTAGTACATTTTTTAAATGTACTTTCAGATTCATGTAATAACAGTATTTTAGACAGATTAGAAGATAACAATTTATCCGATGAACGGATCAAGTCGTTGACCGGATATGACATTGAACAAATCAGCACATTAACAAAATTGTTAATTTCAATGCACAATTCCGGTAATCGCAGTGTGAATCAAGCTCTTTTTATATTTCTTTTTATACTTAGAACTGGCAATTCCAACTGCATAGCAGCGTAAATATTTGATATTAAACACGATCAACAGGTATCTGATTATTGCGATTCGGTCTTGAAATCCTTCAATAAAGACGTTTTGCCATATCATTTTGGGGTGCAAGCGTGTTCACGAGAAGACTTGATAGCTAATCACACTTCTCCGTACGTGAAAAAATTGCATAGTTTTGAGAATCGACTAGTTTTGATAGCTGATGGATCGTATGTTCAACATGAAAAAAGTAGCAACAATTGTTATCAACGAAAATCGTATTCAGGACAAAAAAACGTTCCACTTTTTAAACCCTTCATGGTTTGTACCACGAATGGGTTTGTGGTTGATTTTTCGGGCCTTACGAAGCAACGGTTAATGATGCTACAATCATGATGGAGATTTTTAAAGATCCAAGCGGTTTAAGATCACTTCTTCAAAAAGGCGACGTCTTTATACTTGATAGAGGATTTCGAGGTGTAAAAAATTTCTTACAGTCTGAAGGATTTGTTGTTTTGATGCCTGCGTTAAAAGGAAAAAGGAAACAACTAACGAATCAAGAGGCGAATGACAGTCGATTTGTAACTAAACTAAGATGGGTAGTAGAGGCTGTTCATGGGATCATTGGCAGCAAATTCCAACTCTTGCATCATGAGTTTGACAATAAACGTTTGCTATCAGCTAAAACTTATTGCAAAATAGCGAATTTTCTGGTTAACTTGTTCGGAAAACGACTCAATTGTGATAGCGAGTTACACGATGACATCACTAACGAAATGTTGCCCAGAAAAAACGTTAATAATGATTTAGCAAAAGTGGTAGAAGAGAAAAACTGGAACAGAAAAAAAAAAGGATTTTCAGACCTCTGACGTCAAATGATGTTGTAGACTTTCCGGAGTTGACAGAAAGAGATATGAAGATACTTTTTACAGGGTCTTACCTGTTATCACAGACCGTTTCTTAATTTAGCAGAATCATGTACTGAAGATGGAGTTCTTAATATGCATTACTTGTTGGAAGATAAATCAATTTTGAAATGCGAAGTTCAATCGAGGCACATAAGTCGGAAAAAGTACAGGTGTTACGTAAAATACGTTCCTAACGCTATTGGAAGAAGTGGTATAGAAGAATACGTATGCGATTGTGCGAATGGCCTCAGAACTGTCGGTTGTTGTGCACATGTGGCCACTATCATTTACTTCTTAGGGCATGCGAGATATTTGTCGCGAATTATTTGTCCAGCACAGATTCTCACAAATCTTTTCTCTGTTCAAAGCGTTGAATCTGCTATTGAAGAAGATAGTGACGAGGATTAAAATTGTAAAATTGTTAACTTAGCTCTGAAGAAAATATTATGCTATTTTATATTACTGTGTGACTATTACGTAAGCTTGAATAAAATATGATTTATACCAGAAAATTTAGTTTCATTGATTATATTAGTTGAACACGATATTAAAATTGTTTAAATGCTGTGATTCAATGATATTTTTTACATTATCAAACCTGTGTTAATAAATACTTATGGGTGAATTTGTTGTCAAAAAAATTTTTTGACATCAAATTCGTGATCAGCGACCTCAAAAACCCCTATAGAGATGTATTTTTTATAGAAAAGACGCATTATACCAAGTACGCACCGTAATTTACCGAAAGTTGAAAATTCGAGTTTTTTTCAAAAAATCGCCCCGCTCACCAAAATTGACCAAATTGAGTCCAGTTGCCTGCATTCGAAAGAGGACGATTGCCGCTATCTATACTATACAGCACCCCTCGGGAAAATGAAAACAACCCTAAAAATTAGAGGGTTGAATCTTGAAAATGACGCATTTTTCACGATTTTTTTGCATTTAAACCTAAAATTCACATGTTTTTACTTGACCAAAAAATCTGAAAAAATTTAGGGGACTTCCACACATCCAAAACAAATTTTTAATTGCATTTAAACTATTTAAAAATAAATTAAACTGGTTGAAAAAAAAATCACAAAAAATCATATTTTTCGCCATTACTGTGTTTTCGTTTGGGGTTGTAATGTCGGTAAAAAGCTTATACTGCTTGTTTTTCGACCCTCTTCAAGATTTTTGGAACGATTTTACCAGATTCGGTGGGGGCCGCCAGACCCCCCTTAACCCGCTACCCCCTTTAATAATGATTTTTGTATAATTTTCCCTTTCTATTTTATAAGTACACAGGTGATTCTAAATTCGCGGTACAAACTTTAAGAGTTAGGTTCACGACATTGTAAGAATCATGTATTGTATAGGAATATCTGGGCACAAGTGACGCGATGAGTGACAAATACAAATGAGCCAATTTAGACCTTTTTTATTTAAAAATTTCTTATTCATACCAGAAAATTCCTATGATATTCTTTTCTTTATTTAAGACTGTCATTTCATGATAGGAGGAAGAAAAACTTCATAGAGGAAGAAAAACTTCTTTTTTGAATTCTTTGTTTCGGTATGAAATCGAATTTTTCGAATTTAAAAAACGCACAACTAGTACAAAAATAGGAAGTACATGAGAAGAAATAGAAATGGAGATTTTTTTAATTCAAAAATTTCGATTTCGTAATGGAAAATTGGACACCTAAACAGGAAGGTGCCTCAACTTCGGTCATTCATTGTTCAGAAGGCAATGGACAAACGCGAATTGGCTTTAATCGAATCACTGAAGGAATAAAAACGCAAAAATGCAATAAATGTTAAATTTTTTAATTCAAAAATTTCAATTTCGTAATGGAAAATTCCAGTGAAGAATTTAATCTTTATCCTCTTCAATCTGAGACAAATTTTACGTTGCACTACAAAAAACAGTTTAAAATTTATGTTAAAATGAATTTTATTCTAATTCTAAAGTGAATAAATTCTGTTTGGCAGATAAAATATCTGTTTATGCACTATGATCTTCAGTTATGGGTCACAACAATCCCATGGGAAGGAAAAAAATCATCCTTTTAGAAGAGCAAACAGAAGGCAAAAGCTAAAAAATTTAACTTACCGGGAAAAAATTGAAAAATACTGATTCATAACCCTAGGTTTAGCATTAAAGAGGGAAATTTGTGTTCTGATTCCTATCAAATCTTAAAGTTTCTACGTTTATTTTAGCAGCCATTACTTTTTTTTCGTTTATATCTCTTAATGTGTGATATTCTTCATTTTCTATTAAATTTATTAATGATTTTTGCATAATTTTCTCGTTTTATTATATACGTGTATATATATATGTGTGTGTGAATATACGTGAGTGCATGCATGTGAATAAACCTACACAAATACGTAAACATTGAAAATACATACAGAAATACCATTCTGATAGATTAATTTCGTTTCAAGAAAAGAATTCCTTTTAAAATGTCATTTTATCCAGATGTCAACGGAACACGTAAGTGCTAATGCCTAGCGATCACGCACTATGGCCATCTGTCATCGGGTTTTTAATGGGAAGTCCTTGTTTTCACGATCATCAGGACATCTAAACAGGAAGGTGCCTCGACTTCGGTCATTCATTGTCCAGAAGGAAATGGACAGTGGACGAACGTGATCTGGCTTTAATCGAATCATTGAGGAATAAAAGCGCAAAAATGTGGTAAATGTTCAAATAAACGTTATTCTTTAATGAATAAAATATGTTCGGCAGTTAAAATATCTGTTTACAGTTACTGCTTTGATTTAAACATTTATGCCTGACGCTACTTTACGGAGAAGGTGTACTTATTTGGGTAAAAATTAAATATTATTATTATTATCATTATACTGGATCGACATAAAAAGTTTTTAAGACCAAAAGAGAAATCGAACTGAATTCTGGTAATCTTCCCGTTTTCTACCGAAAACGAAAATATACTAATTTTTTTAAGTATTTAATACATACATAAAAAGTATAATTATTAATTAGTTATACGTGCACATTATTATAAGTAATTATTAATTAATAGGTGCGTTCGTAGTTAAATAACAGGGTGGCGAGTGGTCAAGGAAAAATAAAGTAAAAAAAGATGACAAATACCAGATTTTTGTTTAAAAAATATTTGCTTTCTTTAATCACTTTATATTATTTGAAGTTATTTCTATAAAAAATTGCTGGTACTTTCCTTATTGACTGTGGTTTTTCCTGTTCACTCATCGTCTATAGATACGTACACTGTTAAAAGTGAAGGTGACAAACAGGTGCCATTTGGGACCCGGAGGTGAAAAGGACCTAGGGTCTATTTGAACCCGGGGCATTTGGAACCCTAGGGTGCCATAGGGGCTTGGATATGTGGTTGCAGTGCCGACTGGTCTCTTATTGGGTGATTGGAGCTAAATAAGGTGCCATGCACTTCGTATTGGCAGCAATGTGGCACCCCATCTGGTGACTGGGACCATGCGCATGCGCTGTGACGTGTACCTTTCTCTTTTCTGTAACGGAAAGTAAAATCTATGCCTATGAGCGAACGAAGGTCAGCTCGATGGCCGAGCGGTTAGAACGCTGAGCTTGTAATCAGACGTTGTGAGTTCGAATCCTTCGAGGGCCAAAAGTCGGTTTGTATATTTTTTAATTTTTTATTATTGGACACTCTGGATTTAGGGTGCCATCTTTTCACCCTAATTAAAGGTGTCATTCTGACTCCTTTAGGGGTGTTACCAGCGAGACAAGCCTTTCACCCATAAAAGGTGCAATGTGTCACCATTAGTTTTAACAGTGTAGCACCTATAATCGACGCGTCGTTCCGTAGTTCGTCCGCATATAACAACGCAAAACTACCAAATCGAATCGTTTAAAATTAATATATATATATATATATTATATATATATATATATATATATATATATATATATATATATATATATATATATATATATATATATATATATATATATATAAGATAGTTTTAAGTGCATTTTATTTATGTTACACTCTTTCGAAGATAATAAAATTAATATGCATCTGTGAAGTACATTCTAAAATATGCATTCTGTTCAATATAGTATGCAAAGAATATTTGGTATTAATTTATAGGGCCGCACGAAAGTCTTTTATTACATAATGATATAGGGGAAAACATTGTTTGTATCTTTATTTAATTATATTAAACTATTTCACATTTTATAAAAATGTTATACGTTTCTAAGGTTTACTATAATTTACTTCCTGTATAATAGAAAGTAGATGGTATTTACTGGGGCACACAAAAGATTTCCTTATATATAATATATATGAAGATCTTTACTTCATATATGTTATATAATTCTGTTTACATTTTCTGCCGTCATTGCTCATTTGATAATTTTTAATTAAAGTGGGATATATGCATCCCAGCGTCCATGAAAAGGTTTAAAAGGATTCCAACCACTCTTGTATTAAATACTTCTTAATTACCGATTAAACTCAATGTTAAAAAAAAAAAAAAAAAAAAAAAAGTTGAATGTAGATTTTGCCATTGCAGAATTCAGTTTCGCCGCCGATTAGAAAAAAAAAATCGGCAGAGGTTTTTTAGAAGGGCAACCCCGTTTAGAATGCAATGAACTAACTTCATTTTTCTTGTGTTTATCAATATAATAGCAAACAGAACGGCGTGAAATACCCAATTGATTAGAAAGTTCTCTCTGAGACATTGGAATTGCGGAATAATAAAGAGATACAATTTGACGTGCTACTTCTTCATTAACTAGATTCATCAAAAACGGATTTTTCTTTAGTTTAAACGCTTTTTTAAAGACTCTGAAAAAAAGGAAATGCATTTTAACAATTAAACGAGTGGAATCCCGTCGAATTCGACGAATGAAATATTTAAAAGACCCGATCGATTTGATTAAAAAAAAGCAAAAGTAATTACATTATTGAATCAATATAAAATAAATATATTTCCAAACTTAATGTCGAGTTTGCCAGTTACAATTTTGCATGCAAATATTTGCACATCTTCAGTTAAAATTGTAATCTGAGTGCCGGCGGAATCCAGAAATTTTATTTTATATGCACTCACAGAAAAATAGTTTTATTAAAAAAAACTAATTTCATTTTTACTGTGACATTATTTTCACTAACTGAAGTCATCTGAAAATAAAATCTCAATCTCAGTGTCAATAATGAAAAGAAATATTGAAATGTAATATCGTTATGAGTAAAAATGCGATGTTTTAAATAGTGACGTCATTTTCTCTTCAAATGTTTTTTAAAAGTTACTGTTATTAGTAATATGAAAAAGGCATCCGTAATAATATTGTAATTCCCATTTATCTGATTGCTGAATGACATCATTTTCCTCATTTGAAAATTTTCTTATTTTGCTTTAGACATTAATTTTTGTCATAAATTATTTTCTATTATTTTATTTACATTATTAATATTATTTCTCAGTAAATATATTTTTTTTTTACCACAATTAGTGCATAATTACACGCACGAAAACAATTAACTTTTTCTTTTAAAAGCGAGGACATGTTCACTGATGAAATAGAGCTTTTGACTAGTGGAAAGTGATAATGGAAAATAAATTTTTATTATCGAGAGAAAAGCTAAATTGAGTTGCCACCATTTAGAAGAAACATCGTAAAAAGCATTTAAAATTAAAAATGAAATATAAAAATGGAAATAAATTAAAAAATAGCTAAAATGGGCACAGCTACAAATAGATAGCTTTCATTAAAAAAATTATTTATCAAAATCGGTTGAGTAGAAAATTCAGGGCTGATGACTAAAAAAAAAAAAAAAACAGCCAGGTCTTTTAAATATATAGATTGTATGAATGTTTCGTTTTAACGGCCAGATTATGAAAAAGTGGGCCACACGTTTCGACACGACAATTTTTAGCCTGTCTGAAAGAAATAGCACCAAAGGCTAAGAAAAAAAAAGTTTACAAATGTATTTGTGTAATATCCAAAATAAACGTTAACATAAATGCACAGAATACAAATCTGTGCAATTTCAATAGACATACTGACAAAACATGCACTTTTATTGACAGTAGTATCGAAGAAGAGGTCTAAAAAATGCAACACACAGTTTGACTGCAAAACAGCCATATATGACTGAAAACTGTGACTAAAACCAACTATAATCGATTGAAACGGATTTCGGGAGCTATCTTTAATACTTTAAAGATTAGACAATCGTTATTCTATAAAATAACTAGTTAAATCGCAAAATTCAATAATTTTACACACTTTATCCGGCTTGGTTAGTTATTTCATGAAACAACTAGGATCATTTTATAAAATGACGGATTATACGCTTTAACGGTAACATATATATCAAAATCCTTAATATTAAATTTTGTCGCCAAAAAAAAAAAAAAAAAAAAAAAAAAAAATTAAATAAATAAATGAAAAAAATAAAAAAAAATAAGAAATTACATTAACTATTTGAAAAATGTTTCACTCGAAACATTCATCTATCATTTTAAGCTAAATACCAGTTGTTTTATTGTGTATTATCCGTGCCACTGCTATAAATGACTTTATACATGCTGCAATTTGAAGGTACGGATTGTTTAAGTTAGAGGTGCACAACCTTTTGAATAGAAGGGCCACTTTCAAATATGTCTGAGTGGTCGAGGGCCACATCAATATCATGGAAAGAATTCAATTTCGAGAAGGTGATCTGTGGCCTATAATCGGATGAAAAACATACCCGTAAGACATGGTGACGTCACAGTCACGTCGTTGTGAAGTCACATTGTGACTTTGTGACCGTCGATGTGACGTCACATGACGTCGATGTGAAGTCACAGTGACTAAAATGTGACGTCGTTATGGCCGTTTTAGAGCTCGTTTGTGACGTCACATTGTGACCATTTTGTGAAGTCACGGTGTGACCAAAATGTAAAAAATGTGTCATTTGTGACAAAATTGTTATTAAAACTGTGACTATTTTGTGACGATAGTGACAAGGTTGTGAAGACAGTTTGCGATTATTTTTTGATTTGTGACAAATTTGTCACTAACTTTATGACGGTGGCAGCATTGTCAATGTTGTGAAGATACACTGGGACACAATTATACAGTTATGAACATTGTTATGTAGTGTAAAATCACTTACATCTATAATTTTATTATACTTTGGCGATACATCTCAATTAAAACCTGGGAGCTGCGATAAAAAGAATGTACCAAAAGAAAGTTGCTGAATCAAAATGTAATGCCATGCAGACTTTAATCTTTGATACTTTTTTTTCTGTTTCAATAAATGAGAATATTTAAGACAATTTAATATTCGATCTATCAGAATTATTTCAAGTTTAAAAATTTGTTTTTCTAATAAGCATTAAAATTATCAAATAAACTCTTCCTTTAAGGTGCAAAACTAGTCACAGAAAAAGAAGACCCGGATGATAATAAAAAGTCTATGGGAGCGTTCTTTTCAAATTTGAATATTTTTGCATGTTTTTTTGTATAGGATAGCTGAGGACGATCTGCAACCGGCCTCGTTTTTACCTTTTCATTTTTGCTTACATTTTTTTTTTTTTTTTTTTTTTTTTTTTTGTATTTTGATAGTTTCAATATCAGAACCGGTATAAACCGGTTTTGAAATTAAATATATATATATATATATATATTTTAATCTGAAACCAAAATTGAAAAAGTAAAAACTAGGCCGGATGTGGATCGTTTTCAGCTATCCTATATAAAAAAAAAAATCATGTAAAAATATTAAAATTTGAGCGAGATATTTGAAAAGAACGCTCCTACAGACTTTACATAAACATCCGGGTCTTTTTCTGTGACTAGGGCTGCACCTTAAAGGAAGTGTTTCTTTGATAATTTTAATGCTTATTAGAAAAACAAATTGCTAAATTTGAAATAATTGTTATCGATCGAATATTCAATTGTCTTAAATATTCTCATTTATTGCAAAATATATATATGTATATGTATATATATATATATATATATACAGGGTGTCCGAAAAGTCTGGAAACGGCCAAATAACTCGAAAAATACATATGATATTGAAAAACGTAAATATACGTGTTAAATATTTTTAAATAAGCTACTCAGTGATACCAAATTTGACCTTCGTAACCGACCCCCTGGGGGTCAGAGGGGGTCCAACTTTGAAACCTTAAATTATAACCCCCATTTTTTATTGCAGATTCGGATTCTACGGACAAAAATACGTAACTTTTGTATTTGATGTTTATTTCAAATCTTCGTTTATCACGGTGTAATCGAGCATATTAACACTAGAACGCCTGAAATATTGCTACCCCCTAAAATGCCGGCAGGTGTCATTTTGACACTGGTCGATATTACGCAAAAAATTCGAAAAAAATGTACAGTTTAATATTCTTTTTTACAAATACGTGTAGAACACACAAATAATGTTAAATCTAAAAAAAAAAGAAAGAAATATTTTATAAGATTAAATTAAAATGCTTAAAGTACACACAAATATTATTATATTTGTAAAATACTCTTAATTTTTTGAGATATAGAGAAAAATATTTCACACACAAATTATATTTTATCTATAATATAAGAACAATTTTGCTAGATGATAAGAGCATACATATGGCACACACAAATAATTATTATGTCTATAACTTAAGAATATTTTTGCAAGATAATATGAAAATATAAAGAAGTGAAATAACTACTTACATTACTAACAGTCAACACATTTATAGGTGACATTTTTTGTGCATTTGCCGTATGTCATTCTATTATAAGAAGAACATACTTTATTTGTCCCATTTCCATGACATTTTTTAACTTTGCATTTCCTACGCTTAGAAGAATTTTCAGTCCGTAGTTCTTCTTCATCTCTCTTGCCTCTTTTAGTGGATTTTTCAGTGTATTCTATTCGCATTTCTTCTGCTAGTGTCTATATAAATACACGCCTTGTTATGTTTTTTCACGTTACACATTTGAAAACAATCCAAGTGTTTATGGCAGCAAAGTCTAAAATATTGTAGAATGTGTGAATTGGCCATCTTCTTGAACCTGCTTTGACTAGTATTGTCTTGCCATTTGGTCAACAATACTTATACCACATTTCGTTTCATTATAAAAACTGACGGTTTCAGGTGTTCTCTTTGAATTGTTAGCAATTGTGATGCTTGAATGCATAGAACTAAGAATTATCAAATTTTTTTTCTTTTCAGATTGATAAACTGTAAGTGTTTAGCCCGATTCTTTATTCTTCAATATTTTTGTTGAGTGGAACTCTTCTTTTCCTGATTTTACACAATCTGGAATTTCTCGGCTGACCCTATTTACCGGGCCAAATAAGCTCGTCCGCTTTTCCTTTAGTTTCTTTGCCAACTCAAGAGAAGTAAAAAAATTGTCAACTGTGACATTTCTTCACATATTTTTAAAAGTTTCTATTAATTTTAAAACCACATACTCAGAAAGTCTCTGACTTTGATCTCGTTTCCTTTTTTTTTCCTAAGTAGGGAAATGCGTTAAAAATATACTTACTTTCTAAATCTGCAGCTATCCAAACTTTTTGCCCGAATTTATCAGGTTTTGATGATATAACCTGAGTAAACGGACAGCGAGTCTTACTTGGAAACAATTGTTCATCAATTGTTATGTTCTGGCCTGGTTTGTAACAGCTTATGCAATTTTCAATAAAACGATTCCATACTTCTGAAATCATTGCGAATTTATCATCTTTAATTCGATTACGACGAGTTGATTTGATATCAAATCGCAAAAATCTTGATATTTCACAAAATTTGTCTCTGGACATGGTTTCTTTACAAAAAATTACACCCCATTCTGTAGACCATAATGATTGAAGTTCGAGGTTACTGGCTCCTGAAACTCTACGTGCATACAAAATCGAAATGTAAGCTAAAAGTACCTGTTCTGAAAGAGACCAAGCATCATTTCCTAATACTCGGCGAGCTTCTATGTTTGCGCATTTAATTATATGCTCTAAAATCCTTCTGTCTATAAAAAGAAACCAAGCACTCAAAATACTGTCATAATTCACATTTCTTTTTGCATAACTAGTTGCACCACTAGTTTTTTGCAAAATATTTTGTATTGGTAATCTACCGGCTGCACTTCCAGAACCACATTCTTTCCAGCTTGAGCCATCGCGAGCCATAAATTCAGTCTGATTTCGAGAATAATTAATTTCAATATCCTCATCGCTTGCCGATTCAGATGATACAGCAGGAATAAAATTTTCACTATCAGATTCATCATACAGTTCGGATAATTCTCCACTTTCTGATTTATTATCTGACAAGTCTCTCAGAAGCGCGGTAATTTCATCCGCTTTAAGCCCCCTTTTACGAGACATTTTAAATTTATTCATAAAATGTAAGAAAACGAAAGAAAATCACACGAAATTTTACTAGTTATAACTCAGAAGCAACCGTATATGTACTATCTTTGTAAGAAATAAAACCTCAGTGGCAGGTGTTGTTGCAGCTGAAACAAATCATGTGATGACCAGGTGTTGAAAAACATTCTGAGATCCCCCTGAACTACGATAGTGTGTGGAATTATCGCACAGAAGAACGAAATTAAAATTAGGGGAAATGAAATTATTGCGGTGTCCAATTGACACCAGTCCGGCGTTCTAGGTAAATTTGCCCGTAAACCAAGTTTGAATAAATCGATTTCCAAAAAAATTTCGATGCGAGTTCTACCCACATATTTAATAAAAGTCGAGAGACATAAAACATTTCCTTTATAATTTACAGATTTTACATAGAAATTTACACGCTTCGGTGTCGAAATGACACCATCCGGCGTTCTAGTGTTAAATCGATACATATTCCCGTTTTTCCAACGGGATTTTCCCTAATCGAAACTGATTGGACAGAATTTTTGACGTCAAATTCCTCGTCTTTTGTAGGAATAGCGTTTCCTGAAAATCACCCGTGGCGATTATTTCAATCACTGAGCTTCATATATAATACGGAGGGCCTACTCGGCGATCCGGCCAAAACCCTTTCTGCCGGGACCGCATCATACTTCTCAATGCGCGCAAGTATAGAGTCCCTTATTTTTCTTACTATTACAAGCATTTTTTTAAGCTTTTTCGCAAACTTTTTATTATTTTTGTTTATTTCTATGCGTTTTTTATATTTTTATGAGCAATATTTAACAAATGTTTCTTTATTTTTGGATGAGTCAAAGTAAAATTTTCTTTTTAACTAATATCAAATTGAAAATTTGCTATGAATTTCAGTAAAATCAATAGATTTTTAATAAAAGAATATATATCAGTGAAAATTGTAGCAATTTCGTCTTATTTTAAAAGAAAATTCAATTTGAAAATAGCTACCCCATACTATCCTATGGGAGGAAATCTGTGTTTTATCAAAGATTTTCGTCGGAAAATATTTGACATTGTATTCATGGGCGGACCGCTGGATTCAATGTGTCAGAATAGGGAGTTAGCTCTCCGTGTAATTGTCGAGCTCGGTGATTTCAATAGTGCTACACTGTTAAAAATTTGACCCATTTCCTGCAGCGTCACTCCACAGCTATTATAGAATATCTCTTTTGTGACCAATAAGAATGCTCCATTACACAGTAAAGTAATCGTTTTCTATAAAAGCGGTGGAGTGACGATGCAGCAAAAGGGTCAATTTTTTTACAGTGTACTTTACTGTGTTATGGAACATTCTCATTGGTCATGAAAGAGATATTCTATAAAAGCTGTGGAGTGACGCTACAGCAAATGGATCAAATTTTTAACTGTGTAGCACTACCGAAATAATCGGCACGGGTGATTTTCAGGAAACGCTATTATTGCTAAAGACGAGGAATTTGATGTCATAAATTCTCCCCAATTAGTTTCGATTAGGGAAAATCCCGTTGGAAAAGCTGAAATATGTATGGATTTAATATGCTCAATTACACCGTGATAAACGAGGATTCGAAATAAACATCAAATACAAAAGTTACGTATTTTTATCTGTAGAATCCGAATCTGCAATAAAAAATGGGGGTTATAATTTAAGATTTCAAAGTTGGACCCCCTCTGACCCCCAGGGGGTCGGTTACGAAGGTCAAATTTGGTATCACTGAGTAGCTTATTTAAAAATATTTAACACGTATATTTACGTTTTTCAATATCATATGTATTTTTCGAGTTATTCGACCGTTTCCAGACTTTTCGGACACCCTGTATATATGTAACAAAGATTAAAGTCTGCATGGCATTAAATTTTGATTCAGTAACTTTCTTTTGGTACATTCTTTTTATAGCTGCTCCCAAGTTTTAATTGAGATGTATCGCCAAAGTATAATAAAATTATAGATGTAAGTGATTTTATACGACATAATAATGTTCATAACTGTATAATTGTGTCCCCCTGTGACTTCACAACATTGACAATGCTGCCACAGTCACAAAGTTAGTGACAAATTTGTCACAAATCAAAAAATAATCGCAAACTATCTTCAAATACTATCTTCTATAAATATTAAAATACTATTAAAACATGCAAAGAGGAATTGTGAAAAAAAATTAAAGCTAAATATTTATTAGTATATTAATGAACAAAAAACATGAAGGGGCTATCCATTACTGGAAGGATGTCCATCACAAACACATCTACCTAATAAAAATTTCAACGATAAAATAGAACAACAAATACGTTAATTGTAATTATTAATATTTTATTTATAATATTAGAGAGTAATTATAAATTAGAGACCCACTGTAACACTAGAACGGCCGGAAGGAGTCGATTCGACTCTGACCATGCGTTTAAATTTCAATTCTAGTCAGAAATCTTTTCCAGAAATAAGTTAAATTCAAACCACGAGGATTTACTTTAAATAAATCAATTAAATAATGTTGAATAAAAATTCTGGTGAGAAATATTATTATCAAACTTGAGTAAAATTTCCGGGCGTTCTAGTGTTAATCACGATGTATACTAATACTACACATAATAGGTATTGTGAAATTTACCTCTGTAAAATCATTCAGGAAAGGAAATAATAAAAGTGTATAGAATGAAAAATAGATAATAAAATACAGTTATTAATTGCTAGCTTCATACTGTTTAAGTATTTGCGTTATTTGTATAAATACAATCATGTTTAAATTCTTATTGATTGCATAACTTCCAAATTTTCATCCAGACTTCTAGTTCTTTCTGAAAACATTCAAATAAGAATATTTACAACTGAAACGTTATCACCCACTATCCATTTAGAAATTTTATAACATTTCACAGTTTGAAAAATACATTAAACAATCATTATTTTTTAATATGAAACATCTAAGACTTCTTTTAATTGTTCTTCTCGTTCTCTTATAAATTCCTCTTCTGAACATATGTAATTTTTAAAATAAATTTATGTAATGTTTCAGAAGATTACTTAATACAAAAATTAAAAAAAGAGGTTTGCAAATAATTTTATTTTATTTAAAGCTTCTTTATTAAAAAATATAAGATTTTATGTTTATGGAAACATATTATTTTAACCAGACATTTTTAATAAGGAAACAACGCAGATTAAAGTGCAGTTAAAATCACTACCTTTAACAACCAAATCCGAATTATTAATAATCAAGTGTTCTATGTCAATAAAATAAATAATGAATGTATTAGACTTTATAAAGATAATGGAGAATTAATGTTTTATCGCATGTTTTTGAGTAGCTAATTAAAATCGTTCTAAGAACAATAATAATTAAAAAGCAACCATGAAAAATATTTTTCCATACCTTTTTTCCATCGAAGTCATTCATTCTATTTATTCTTTTTGTTGCACAAACTAAATCCGATAATAATTAAAGTGGCAAAGACCAAATCATTTTCACAGTCAAAGCCCCATTAATTTTCTCGGACTTATATTTTGCTGCTTGGAAGAGCTGTAGTAGACCTTGTTTAAATTGTTAAATCCGTATCAATACCAAACTATCCACAACTGTCATAAATTCCAACCAACTAACTTCTTGCGTCTATCATCAATTTAAAATATTTCTGTTTACGTTTATTTATTCTTTCCACGGAATAAGAAACCACGGAGTAAGTTTCTTACTCCGTGATCATTTCGTTTGCAGACGATTTTAACTTTCCACGCGCATGGCAGTTTTGTTTTTTCTTTTTCTATACAGTATTTTAGGAACTTAAATACGCAATAATTTTATAAGTGTGTCTTTCATTAAATTTTTTTATTTAAAGAATTTTTTAATGTATTTTTACCTTTTATTTTTATTAATTTCAAAACAATTCAAGTTAAAATAAATTGTAAAACCGTTTTTTGTAAATAATAATATTCATAATTAGAATTCATTAGATAAAATATTGTTTTTAAAGAATAAAAATGATAGATTTAATGCTAATATAAAGAAAAAAATTAAAAAAATAAAGTTTGTATCACATGCAAAAATACATAGTATCTTCTTAATAAAAAAAGGCGGGGGGAGGGGGGGCTTATAGAGGATGAAAAGTTTTTTATTGGTCAATCACTAATTATTTTCATATTAATTTTCTGTAGAATAAAGCATCTTGTGAAGTAACTTTTTTTTTAAAAAAAACATACCTCTAAAACAAAAATTTGAAATTCGAATAAATAGTTATGTGACCTACATGCACATTATAAACTGCAAATTTAATTTTAATAATAAAAATTGTAGTTTGAAAATGCAAAAGTGATTCGAATACCTTTGAAAAATTTCTAGTAGAACAAATGATCATTTACAAAAATCATTATAAAAGATAAATGTAAGTATTAGGCCTAAAATATTTTTTAATCAGATAAAATTCGTATAATAAGAAAAGCATTTTGAGTCGCTGATGAATTAACCCGTAAAGCATGGTGACGTCACTGCAACACGTTCTGAAGTCTAATTGTGACTTTTTGACAGTCGATTGTCGATGTGAAGTCACAGTGACTAAAATATGAAGTCGTTATGGCCGTTTTAGAGCTCTTTTGTGACGTTTTACAAAGTGGTCACAATGTGACAAATTTGTGAAAAATGTGTCATTTGTGACTAATTTGACATTAATGTGGAATTTTGGTCACAGATGTGATGTGACCAAAGTGACTCAGAGTGACGTCACTGTGACCATGCATGCTATTAGGGACGCTATTTGCAGTAACATTACAGTAACGTCACAAAAACTTTTTCAATTGACAGAAAAGTACTTTTTCTATTAAATAACATCTTTTGAAGAATTTTTGTACATTTTTTAAATTTTTCTAAGAAGGTCACATTTCAATCACAATGTGACTTCACTGAGTGGTGGCCTTTTGGTACAGTGACGTCACAAAAACTTTTTCAATTGACAGAAAAATAATTTTTCCATTAAATAACATCTTTTGAAGATTTATATATATATATATTTTAATTTTCTAAGAAGGTCACATTTCAGTCACAATGTGACGTCACTGAGGGGTGGCATTTTGGTCACAGATGTGACGTCACATTTCAGTCACAATGTGACGTCACTGAGGGGTGGCATTTTGGTCACAGATGTGACGTGACCACAGTGACTCACAGTGACGGCACAGTGACGGCACAGTGACGTCACTGTGAACATGCATGCTATGTGGGTGGTTTCTGAGGTGAGTAGGAGTAGGGAACTCATAGAGATACTTTTAAGTTCGCTTACCCAGTCAAAATATCCAATTTAGTTGGTAAGGATATAAGAAGCTGATCGACGTAATTCGCGATTTTTTTTCGCATGAGCGACAAAATTTGCTAATTTTACGAAGCCGATCAAGAAAATTCACAATTTTCCCGCGCCTGATCAATAGGTTTAGCAATTTTTCCGAAGACAATCGACGAAATGCACAAAGTTTACAAAGCTGGTCGATGAAATTTGCGATTTTTACGAAGCCGATCGACAAAATTCGCGATTTTTACGAAGCCAATCGGTAAAATTCGCGACTTTTACGAAGTCGATCGTCAAAATTCGCGACTTTTACGAAGTCGATCGTCAAAATACGCGATTTTTACGAAACTGATCGGCAAAATTCGCGATTTTTACGAAGTCGATTGGCGAAATTCGCGATTTTTACGAAGCGGATCGACGAAATTCGCAACTTTTACATAGATGATCGACGAAATTTGTAATTTTTCTTTGCATGATCGTCAAAATTCGCGATTTTTACGAAACCGATCGAGAAAATTCATAATTTTTCCGCCCCTAACCAATAAAATTGGCGATTTTTACGGGGCCGATCGACGAAATTCGCGATTTTTCTTCGTATGATGACAAAATTTTCAATTTTTCCAAAGCTGATCGAGAAAATTTATAATTTTTCCGCACCTGATTAATAAAATTAGCGCTTTTTACAAAGCCAATCGGCAAAATTCGCTATTTTTATGAGGCCGATTGGCGGCATTCACGATTTTTATGAAGCTGATCGACAAAACTCTCGATTTTTAGAAAACCGATCGACAAAAATCGCAATTTTTAAGAAGCCAATCGACGAAATGCGCAACTTTTACAAAGCTGACCGATGAAATTTGCGATTTTTCTTCGCATGATCGACGAAATTCACGATTTTTATGAAGCCGATCGAGAAAATTCACGATCTTTTCACGTCTAATCAGGAAAATTCGCAAATTTTACAAAACCGATCGAAGACATTCGCAATTTTTACAAAGCTGATTGACGTAATCCGCGATTTTTCCTCGCATGATTGATAAAATTCACGATTCTTCCGTGCCAGATCGACTAAATTCGCAATGTTTTCGAATTTAATTGACGAAATACGCATTTTTTGTGCCCAATGAACGAAATGCGCAATTTTTAAGTAACTTTGACGAAATCTTTATTATTATTTTTTTTTACGCGGCAAGATGAAATTCGCGATTTTTCCGGCCTTATAAACGAAATTTGCTATTTTTTTCGAGTTTCATTGACATATTTCTCAATTTTTCCGTATTTTATGAACGAAATTTGCGATTTTTCCGAGTCACATCGACAAAATTCGCTATTTTCTTTGGTAAATTGACGAAATCTACGATTTTTTTGCGATTTATGCACAAAAATTACAATTTTTTGTCAGTTGTAAATTATCGATGTTTGCGGGCCACATGCTGACAGATCTCGGGCCACTTTTGGCCCGCGGGCCACAGGTTGTGCATCCCTAGTTTAAGTTACATCACTCGCATTGTCGTCAAGCATAAAAGTTGGCGACGAAAGAAACATTTCAAACTATGTAACATTGTTGGTGCGAAAGTAATCATTATTAAAATACAGCTTTGGCATATACTGTTATACTTGTAAGACTTTGGTATATACTGTTTGATTTTACAGAGCAGAATTTTGGTGATGGAGGTTTTAAATCAAAGTCGATCGCAGCACATGCATCTGTGAATAGGTCCATCAGACATTGAATCAAAAAAGTTTTTTTCCAGTTTTTCCCAAGCCGATTGCTTTTTAGTTTTCATTTTAGGTGGTGGAAAATTAAGAGTAATAGCTATAACATTTTCCGGCTTGTTAGAATCACTATTGGCACTCAAATTTTCCTGGTTAGAACCGACCGATTGTAAAACGCCATGGCTAGTGGATTGGTCGCCCTCGAGACATAATGTTTTACAATTAATCGGTTCGGCATTAAATTGCTTCCTTTTTCGTGATTGCCTTTCAACACGTTATTGGTTTTCAGCGGCTCGATAATCTTTTGATTTTCTCGTTTTCTGCATTGAAAGACGTTTTTGCGCCAAACCAAATACAGTACTACTTAGTTATCCCGTCGACCAATTTCGCCAAATGATACGAATTGCCAAACTAATAAGCAACTTATACATGTTGACTAAATTTTAATTTTTATTTTAAATAACAAAAGAACAAATAAATTACTAAAACATTATTAAAAAGTTGAAATAAAAATCACTTTATCATTGTTTAAATACGCGTATTGTGTTTAATGTCATTGAATGCGACATTCACGGTCAATCATTTCTTTGGCTTCGGCTTTTTCCGTATCTGTTAATTTCCGTCTACCCATTTTTAAATTTGTTAGTTTTCTCCTTTATTACAATGATTTTAAACATTTTAATTTCCTATTCAAATAAAAATTCTTCTAAAAGTAAAGAATTTAATTTAAATTCAAAAGTGGCCACGTCATTTTGTCAATCCTCCACCGAAAACAACAACCATTTTTCAAAGGTTTAAAAAAAAAAAAAAAAAAAGCAACGTTGCCTGCCTTACTTAGCAACATTTCAATAGATTGTAAATAATTACCTCTTAACTACTTACCTGATCAATATTTGTGATTTTTTTTTTTCAAATAATGTCTATTATTATTTTTTTTTCCCACAGAATTTTCAATCTTTTATCATCGGTTTTTCAAGATAGAAATTTTTGCCCAATTAAATCAGAAAAATATTCAGATAAAATAATGCAAAATATATGCAATAAAATTTTACTGGTGAGAATAATACATTATGATTGGAATATGGATGACCGTACGTGGTACGGGCAAATTTTGATTGGCAAAAACCGGTTGCCCGTATGACGTACGGGCAAAGCAGGGAAGCGGTTAACTCTTTATCTACCGAAGTATGAATTCATGGAAATTTTATATTTAAAGCCTTTTACGTAAATTGTTTAAACTAAATTAAAAGATTTACATAATCATTTAATAATTTTTTGAAGGATTGGAGAATTTAGAAGGATTAATTAAATTTGAATTTACAGGGATTTTAAGCAATATATATGTATAACCCCACTCAAATCTTTTATTTTTAATTGTTTTATTAGTATTTTGTAGAATTATAAAATGTACAAATAAGATGTTCTTAGAATATAAATATAGAAATATTTCCGAATTAAAAAATTCCCATCCCCCTCCTTCAGCACCAAGAATGCTGAAAAAGATGCAAAGGCAAAAGAAATCACCCTTTTAAAAATATTTTTGTTTTATGTAACCAAAAATGCTTTTGGGACAAAATAAATTAATGTATCTGTAACTCATTCTAAGCAGCATTACAACTAATGCATGTATTAAATAGATTATAATAAGTAATTTTAATTGTACTTATAAGTACCGTCGGTAGATAAAGGATTAATACGTAAAATAGAACTTAAATATTTTTTTTTACTTTTATGAGCATCTACTATATAGCTGCAATTTCGTTATATGCTTTTTTTTATACCGTCATCAAGAGGTGTCGAAAAGGAAGTCTTAAAAAGATTAATATCTTTCTTTTTGAGTGACATCTCAACAGATGATATATCAATCTCCCTAGACGGAAAGAAAATGTTAAAATGAATCTCTTTAGCTTTCATTTCTATCTGTACTTTTCATAGCTTAGAAAGAAAAGTGCATTTTTTTTCCGTCTGCTCTCCCACAATAATGTTAATACTATTTGAAAATGAAATAAAATGAAATTTCGTGAAATTTCTTCCAAGTCACAAAATGTTTGAATAAATCTATGCATGCAAAAAAGTATCAGATACATTAAGGCCCCCACAATAGTAACTAAAAAAGACCCGGATGATAATGTAAAGTCTATGGGAGCATTTTTTTCAAATATCTCGCTCAAATTTTAATAGTTTTACATGATTTTTTTTTATGCTGAGATAGTTGAGGACGATCTACAACCGGGTTAGTTTTTACTTTTCCGATTTTGCTTATATATTTTTTTTACATTATGATAGTTTCAATTTCAGAACCGGTTCAAACCGGTTTCGAAAGTTAAAGTAATTTTTTTTTTTTATTCTGAAACCAAAATTAAAAAAGTAAAAACTAGCCCGATTGTGGATCATCTTCATCTGTCCTATGCAAAAAAATCAAGTAAAAATATTAAAATTTGAGCGAGATATTTGAAAAGAACATACACCTATACTTAATATTATCACCGGGTTTTTTTCTGGGACTAATGTTGCGCTTTAAATGTTCTTTTGCTTTTTTGAGCATCTACTATTTAGCTGCAGTTTAGTTATATGCTTTTTTTTTATGCCGTCACCAAGAGGTGTCGAAAAGGAGGCTTAAAAAGATTAATATCTTTCTTTTTGAGTGACATCTCAACAGATGATATATCAATCTCCCTAGAGGGAAAGAAAATGTTAAAATGAATGTCTTTAGCTTTCATTTTTATCTGGACTTTTCATAGCTTAGAAAGAAAAATGCATTTTTTTCTCCGTCTGCTCTCCCATAATAATGTTAATACTATTTTAAAAAGAAATTTCGTGACTTTTTATCCAAGTCACAAAATGTTTGAATAAATCTATGCATGCAAATAAAGTATCAGATACATTAAATTTGATTCCACAGGACTGACAGTTTTTCAGCACTTTCGAAACAAATTTGAAAATTGTTTATGCTTATCAATAATCTGAGATTATTTAAAATGTTATATTTATATATTTTTTAACAAAATTAAACTATTTTTCGTTTAATGAAATTGGGCTGCTCAATAAAATATACTATATAAAAAATCGGACATGTAACATTTAGTTTTTTAATTTTTTTTTCTTATTTTTTTCCAAGTCCGCACAAAATAATATCGAAATCTTATCATTTAAGAATGATAACAAATTTAACAGTATTTTCAATTATTTAATTCGATTTCAAATTCTTTAAATAAAATATCCGAGTAATTAAATTCTATAGTTAAAATAATAAAATGGCTACATCTGCACACAAAATACTGAAACTTCACCCATCTAACGCAAAAATTAAGCGAAATCGTCCAGTGTTATCAACCATGCTGCCAGCACTTTTTCATTTTAAAAATGAAATTTTTGTGCCTATTCTTTTTCTCCTCAAATCCTCGAAAACTCGCAAATTTAATCTCAAAATATCCTGATACCCCCCCCCCCCCCCCCCCCAATGAAAAGACTGAAATTTCGTGAAATAGCAGATTCTTTTCTTTTTCTTTTCTTTTTTTTTTTTTTTTTTTTTTTTCTAATAACTGGGCTGTTCGGGCAACTGTAATACCAATATTTTGTTTACGTTTTTTCACCAAATATATCCGAGAGTGAATGCACCTGACTGAGATTTAAACGGATGGCGTTATAATTTTCACATTTTTGATTACACGTTAAGAAAAAATAAATTAGTTTAAAAATACATATTAAAATATTGAGCTATTTATTGAATTGATTTAAACTGATTTAAATAATTTAGGCCAAAATGGTAGCGTCATAATATTTCTAATACGTCGATATTGATATCGAAAACTTAAGCTAAAATTATCCTCTTTTTAGACAAAGATAATGTGCATGTTTCTTAACAAGCTGGCTTGATGATTTCCTACGTAACTAATTAAAACTTCAAACTAAATTGCTGCTTATTTTCATTACTTTTCTCACAATTTTCGCATATTGATAATCATATTATATGTAGAAATTACACTACTAGTTGAAACCCGTCTAACTTCCACAAAAGAATGTTTACACAGAAACTGTTAAATTATTTTTTGAAGATCTCCAACATTCAAAACTATAAACAGTCCATCTTATATTGATTATTGTTGCTCTCAACCCTTTTAGGGAGCAGCAATGCCGAATTCCCACTAGAAGTTAAAAAATATATATATTTAAAAATAAGGAAATCAATTTTCGAACTCTTTCCCTCCAAAGTTACAAAAGTAAAACTTAATTAAATGTTTCTGGTGCAAATTTGAATTAAACGTAAATGAAAAAATATATCTCTCAACTCTCAAGAAATTAAAACAAATATTGTTTCCTGAAGGTACTAATATACTATTTTTGTAAAATTCAACTTTTCAAATTATTGAAAAATTGAGCTCTTTTCGTATACGACTATACTTAGTACATCAGTAGCATATAATGAACATAAGAAATTCTATTTACATTACCAATTGTGACTTTTATGCTTAGTATTAGAGAATAAAAAAAGCAGCAAAAGAGGTTTCGCTTTGTCTCGGTCATAAAATTCACTGCCTGTCCATCATACAATCTAAATGTAACATTATTTTCCCCATCTCAAAATTTACATATTCACCACTTACATGTGTTCATGATTTAAAAAATATTTTAACTCACAATATGTTAACAAATTTATTTCCAAACTTAATGTTATATTTATCAACTACAACTTTGCATGACAACATTCGCACTCTTAACTTTAGGTATTCTGGTTAAAATCTGAGTACCTCAAGTGAGAGTTATTGCCAGTACTCAAATTTTAATCTGAGTACCGGCGAGAAAAAAATTCTTTAAATTTGTTTATCTTACGCTTATTCGTGATAACATATTTAGTTTCATCAAATAAAATGATCGTTTATTTTAAATATGATGTCATTTTCACTAAATGTAGCGCTTTGCCTAGCAAATCAAACTCAATATCAGTGGAATGGAAAGTAGTGAATGTAAAAGGTTTATGAGGAATAATGCAGGTTTTTTTATTTTTAACATCATGCCATTTTTTGTTTAACATTTTAAAAGTTATGTTTAAATGTAATAAAAAAATTAATTAATAAGAATATAATCAAAAAAGATAAAGAAAAATCCCAATATCATTCATTTGTCTTTAAAATATTGTCCTACTAAATTATGGTCCGACAGTACAAAAATCTAAGGTATCGAGCGCAGGAAAAACAAGTCGGAAATTGCACGTGAAGCGTAGCAAATGAGGTGCGTTCGTACTATAAGTTTTAAAATATTCAGATCTTGCTGGTATAGTAGAGTGTACTTTGGATACAGTATAGTGGTCGAAATCTTTGTGTTCCTGTAAATATGCAGGGAGTAATTTTTATTATACTTCATTAACGTATATCTTATTCATAAAATGTGAAGTAGGTTAATATAATTAAAACACGCCCCAAATAATGTTTCCCCGTATAACATTATTTAGTGGAATACATTTGTGTGGCCCTGTAATTTAATAATAAATATTCTTTGCATCCCAGATTGTACAGAATATATATTTTAGTACGTAATCATAGATTCATGTCAATTATATTATGTTCAAATGAGTGTAATACCATTAAAATGCATTTGAAACATTTTTTCCCATTCATCGTAATGTAACGGAATACTTTTGATTGTCCCCGTAATTGATCTATGCATCCGATTTTCATAACATTTGAAATGACTCGACAAAATTATGTAATAATTATACGTTTTAAATTTCAAACGATTAAAATGCATTTGAAACTTTTTCCCCATTGATCGTAAAGTAACGGAATACTTTTGATTGTCCCTGTAATTGATCTATCCATCCGATTTTCATAAAATTTGAAATGACTCGACAACATTATGTAATAATTATATATTTTAAATTTCAAAAGATTCGGTTGGATAGTTTTTGCGTTGTTATATGCGGACAGACAGACGGACAGACAGACGGGCAGACGGACGGACTGGGCGACAACAATAGGTGCTACGTATTTACATAATTACGAACGCACCTCAAAAGCTTTATTTTAATGAAGAGTAGGGATAGGAAAATCTAATGACCTATGTCTGCCAGAAGTGAAGTAATGCATAAAAGTAAACCAATAGTGGTTTACTTTTAGGTTTATATTTGTATTTGTCCTACAATCAAAGTTATGAAATGATTACACTGCAAACACAATGTTAAAGATACGAATAAACCACTGGTGGTATTAATTTTCAACTTATGCGCCATTTCACTTCCGACAGACATGCATCATTCGATTCTTCTACTATTCTTCATAAATTAAAGGGTTTTTTCCCTAGTGCTTGATACTTTAGGTTTTTGTGCTGTCGGCTCTTGGACTATTACGAATGGAAGTAATCTGATTCTCCCCATTTTGAAAAATATTAATAAACACTTAAAATATATTCTTTAAAAAATTTTATTGAATTATTTTATTATGTATTTTGTTCTACAAATCAACAGCTTTCATTAGAAATAATAATTTAAAAAAAAATAGTAAAATTGGTTGAGCTGGAATGTTCAGGGTAATTCACAAAGAGGGGAAAAAAAGAATAATTCTTGTATTTTAAAAATATAGATCACTTATTATTACTACTTCCTGGAAAATTGATAGTTTCTGCCCACTTTAAGTAAAAAAGCACTTCTTTAGATGAGTGCTGCTGCTTCATGACGTCACATGCATATTATGAACATTACATTGCGAGTTTCAAAATCCAGAATACAAAGTTCATGAAAACTGCCAATTAAATATAGGTGTAGTAAAATGTAGTGAATTAAAGTGTTACATTATTTATTAATTCTATTAAACTTAATTATTAATTAAAATTACTTTTTATGTATTCATAGATATGGCATTTAAGTTTGATCTGGATGAAAGCAGAATGCAACAGTATCTAAAATTGAGTCATTTTTAAGCAAACGTACTAAACCTTATGCCTAGTAAATATTTGTTGAACATGGTATCATTTTTGCGTGCGGAAGCATTTGTATATGCTCATATTAAATCCTTAAAAAGTATATAGTTTTTGAGGATTTCATCGATTGCCTGTTAGACAGGGAGGCAAATAAACAAACACTCAACGTCCCAGCGCATTTCACGCCAACCTCCGTAGCCAAGCGCTTTGGGGAAAAAAAAAACTTCGAAGAGCATGCAAGTCAGTGCGAAGTTGCTTCGATTTTTCATATTTCATCCTTTTGACCGCGTACGTCTTGTTTATGGAATATTTGTAAGAATACGAGTGCGAACTGAAAAATGCTTATCTCCGGGAGATGACAGTACAGATAATTATCTCATCGAGTTCACTGATTAAAATCTATAAGTAGTTAAATTTCGATTCGCATATGAAACCGCAATCGGTCTGCCAAGTCATCTCTAGGTGGAAAACACTTAAAAACCCGATTTTAGCTGTAGACTTGTAGGTTTAGCATTGTGCTGTCCTGCACCCAAAAGTATGAAAGCATTAAACATGGACGATTGAGAGCATGAAAACATAATAGTAAATCTATGAGTCAACCACTAAAGACCGATTGTGTTGTAATATCCGAATCGAGATTTAACTAATAACAGATTTTCATCCGTGAACTCGATGAGGTGATTGTCTGTGCTGCCGCCTCCCAGTCTATATGCTTTATAAATTAAATTAGTATAAAAGTACCTATGATAAGTTTTTTTTTTCACTTCAATTTTCATCTTCCTATGAAACTGTATTATTCTTTGACAAAAAAAATCAGAAGAAAAATGGTTCTTCAGAAGCAGCTTGGTTTTTCACTCTATAAGTAACTAACGAAAATCAATGTTTGGGTTTCTATGACAACAAAAGTTATATTGATATCTTCGTATGGATGAGTCTATCAACATAGCTCGTGATCTCTAAAACGCGCTTTGAAATTCATAGCTTTTTTGATGAAAAATTATATTTTGACTTTCAAAGTGCCTTGAAATTTTTTCTGTAGAAGTTTCCCTAAATTTTTTGTGCTCTGTCATTATGGCTCGAAAAATATCATCTTCCAATATTGCATATAAATTACGAAGAGGACAGCCTGATCTTTTATGTGAACCTGGTGTTAAAGAAAATGAATTTTTAAGAGATACTCTACTGTCAACACATCAAGTGGATTTTAAGGTAATATAGTAAGTCGTATTTATCGAAATCATGTTATAGGAGAAACTATTTAGGTACGTATTGATAAATATAGCTGCTTTTTTGTGATTACTTTTATTTTTTTCTCTTTTGACAAGAGAAGAGAAATTCTAAGAGTTTAATTTACTTTTTAAAAATTTATGGTATTTTTCAGCTAGCTGGGCGCCAATGTTTTTTATACACATATATCCATACAGGCACAGATGTTGTACACACCACATTTGCGCGACTGCAACAAAATGGTGTTTTTATGCCTCACATGGTACCCGACTATTGTTGTTTATTTATTAATAAACTGTTTATTACTTTTTTTTTTTTTTTTTTTTTTTTTTTTTTTAAGGTATAAGTTATTTTCCTGTTACTTGGTTATCCCGTAGACCAATTTAGCCATATTATAGAAATCGCCAAATTAATAGCCAAATTATACATATTGACATTTTTTTTATTTAGATAACGAAAAAACAAATATTTAGTGAAGCACCAATAAAAATACAAATAAAAAGTCGAAATATAAATCTCCTAATGACGTTTTAAACACGTGTATCGTATTTAATGTCATTGAAAGTGACATTCGCGATCATCAATTATTAGCATTTAATTTTATATTTTGGCAATATTTTTTTGGTCTCCGGGGTAACCAAGTAGTACCGTTAATTTATCCTATAACTATTAATGAACCTTTTTTTTTACTGTTTATTATTATTTATTTTTGGCACAGATGTCATATACGCATCACATTGGCGCGAGTGCTACAAAATGGCGATTTTATGCCTTATATGGTAACCCGGTCATTGTTGTTTATTCATTCATAAACATTTATTTACTTTACATATTTTTTTTTAATTGATATAAATTGTTTTGTTTTAAAGTTATTAATTAAACTTTTGTAGTTTATTATTATTTATTTTTTAAAATAATCGAAAATAATAAAATATATATATGTGTAACGGATATTTGATAACGATGTTTTTCCCAAACTGGCGTCAGAGAAACATCATGCCAATGTGGTGCGTATATATCATCTGTGCCTTCTTTTTTTTAATAATAAAAAATAATTTAAAAATACACATGTAATGAGTATTTAAATATGAAATTTTCGCCAAACTGACGTCAGAAAAAATTCGCGCCAATGTGGCGCGTATATGACATCTGTGTCACATTAAAATTAATTCATTAATAATTTTGTTCTGTTTTTTTTTCTTTTTTTTCTTTTGTACTTCTAGGTTATCCCGTCGACCAAGAAATTATCGCCAAATTATAAGATTAAATGCCAATAATGGATGATCGTGAATGTCACATTCAATGACATTAAATACTTACTTATTACTTACTTACGTACTTACGTATTAACGCCACCGCAGCAGAAGTTCGACTGATGCGCCAATAAAGACCAATCGTGTTGTTCACACGTACACGCAGTATCTTTTTGATTCGTTGTTGCCTGTTATTTGCTGATTTTTGACGCCATTTTTAGTGCTTTTTTTTTTCTTTGCTTACTTTTGGTGCTATTTTTTTGTGCGCGTGCGAAAAACAAGATCGCTGTTTATTGGCACATTAGCGCAACTTTTGCTGTGGTGGCGTTAATACGTAAGTACCAAATAAAAATTATGTCAACATGTATAATTTGGCTATTAGTTTGGCAATTTGTATAATTTGGCGAAATTGGTCGACGGTATAACCTAGAAGTACCTTTTTTTTGGATTGAATGAATTGGTGTGGCTGAAATCTCCAGTCTTTGGAGGTGCTTTTTTTACCCCTAGAATGGAAATTAAGCTTTATTCGTAATTATAAATGTATTTGTAAATTCATATCTCTCTATATAATTACGGCACTACTTGGTTATTCCGTCGACCCATTTCGCCAATTCATAAAGATCGCCAAACTAATAACTAAATTATGCATGTTGACAGAATTTTTAGTTTAAACAACAACATAAAACAAATAAGTTTGTAACACATTAATAAAGATACAAATAAAAAGTTGAATTAAAACTCACCTGATGAAGTTTTAAACATGTGTATCGTGTTTAATGTCACTGAATGTGACATTCAAAATCATCCATTATTGGCATTTAATCCTGTAGTTTGGCGATAGTTTTTCAATCGACGGGATAATCAAGTAGTACCATAATTACATATATACTGAAATATATGTTATATATGTACATAAAAATAAAAATGTTTGTATAAACATCGTATTTATTTTTATAACATGTGACATAAATTTTATTTAATGTTTATAAAATATATGTATATTTCTAAATATTTAACAGGCCTTATTTTTCGGCTATCTTGAAAATTTTTATAAGATGCTAAAATGTCTTTTTGGTGCCATTTTGGAATCCTTCGCCAATCACGGTAACTGGAACAGGATAGAGAACTCTTCCCAATATTTAAAGACCATGTTTTTCTAAAATTTTGAAAAATTTGGCAAGATTCTAAAATGACTTTTTTGCGCCATTTTGGATTCCTTCGACAACTGCACCAATAAGAGCAGAATATGGAAATCTCCCCTTTTTAGCTGTGATTATTCTGAATTTTTCTCACAAGGAATGTCTCCATACTGGGCATACTCAGATTTTTTTTGAAAAAAATACTAATTAAACTACTCATGTAGGTAATAAAGGATCAGTGAAAATTAGCGGCGAATTGCCGTAGAAAACATGTAAATAAATAAAATACTTTCGAATACTTGGCGTGAAAAGACCAAAGTATCTCACGATTTGGCGTGCAGTATTTTTTCTCGGTAAAAGAAACGATTGACGAAAGGAATTGACGATTGAAAGCAACTGAAAACTTTTGGATTTTTAGAATTCGTGTAAATGGTATTTAATGAATTTAAACATAAACAATGAGAGAATTTAATATATTATACACATATATATATATATATTAAATTGCATATATATATATTATTTGTTGTTGTAGTTATTTAATTTACCTTTGGAAAAAATATTTTCATACATAAAAAATTCGTATTCAGTAAAATTATTTTCATACATTTAATCGTATTAAAAAATAAAAGCCAGATGTTTCCATAGCAAAAAAATCGAATTAACAATGTTCATCTAGACTTTGAACTTGAAACAATTTTAATGACTTTAAATTTGAATTTAGTTTTAAATCTCAAATTTTGATGGTTAAATTTAAATATCAATACATATAAATATCAATATAACGGTATTTATATGTATTTTTCTCACAAGGAATGTCTCCATACTGGGCATACTCAGATTTTTTTTGAAAAAAATACTAATTAAACTACTCATGTAGGTAATAAAGGATCAGTGAAAATTAGCGGCGAATTGCCGTAGAAAACATGTAAATAAATAAAATACTTTCGAATACTTGGCGTGAAAGGACCAAAGTATCTCACGATTTGGCGTGCAGTATTTTTTCTCGGTAAAAGAAACGATTGACGAAAGGAATTGACGATTGAAAGCAACTGAAAACTTTTGGATTTTTAGAATTCGTGTAAATGGTATTTAATGAATTTAAACATAAACAATCAGAGAATTTAATATATTATACACATATATATATATATATTAAATTGCATATATATATATTATTTGTTGTTGTAGTTATTTAATTTACCTTTGGAAAAAATATTTTCATACATAAAAAATTCGTATTCAGTAAAATTATTTTCATACATTTAATCGTATTAAAAAATAAAAGCCAGATGTTTCCATAGCAAAAAAATCGAATTAACAATGTTCATCTAGACTTTGAACTTGAAACAATTTTAATGACTTTAAATTTGAATTTAGTTTTAAATCTCAAATTTTGATGGTTAAATTTAAATATCAATACATATAAATATCAATATAACGAAATTATACTTAAAACAAACTAAAGCTGAGAAAACAAAAGATATTTAATTTATCTAAACACGCTGAACATGAAACATTTTCCTTTAAAATGCATTTGACATCATAAAACATTTTTTGAATTTGCTTTTCATCGCCAACCGATGATAGATCGCCAAATATCGAAATTTTCATTATTTTTTTACGGACAAGGTACGGAGGTTCCGCCGAAATTTTTTTATAAACGTATATATCCTCATGAGAAGAGCATGGTGTAATTTTTTCAGATTTTTCGGAGTATGCCTGTATGGAGACCTTCCTTGTCAGTGTCACGTTTGCTAATGAAAGTTTAGATTTGAAATTAAGAATAACATCTTTATAAATATGTTTGCTAATCTCATTTTTGATGAATCAATCAATTTTTGAATCAAACTTTTTCAATCATGCTTCAAATCCTCCGTAATGAAAACCACAACTAAAGAAAGCGTCAAGTATGATCGATGATTGTAAAAATTTGTCTAATGTAACCGTAAATACGCAAAATATTCCTCATTCTGTTAAGCCAAATTACACAGTCTAAAATAAGGAAATTGGTTGCGACTCGATTGTTAAAGATTAGATAATATTTAAATTTATTAAACGGCTTTTTTAAATTATCATTATTTTATGAAGATTTTATTTTTGAAATAAAATATTTCTGTATTTTTAAATGTATCTTACTTTAAAATTACATCACATTGGCTTTAAAAACGTAGATAAAATGTTAACTAGTTGGATGTGTCAATCCCAAAACTTTCTTCTATCTCATTAGTACATTTTAATATTAAAAAAAAAAAAAAAAAAAAAAAAAAACGTGGTGACCCCAAAGTTACCCACTATAGAATTTTCCCGAACATTTCACCTAGCCTATTGAAATTCTGGTATCCGAAAAGCCTAAAACACAAAATTTAATTAATATTCTGAGAAAATGAGCTTAGTAGTACCTCATGTTGGGTAATTTATACTAATGTACCTATGTACCTAATAAACATCGATTTATGTCAAGACTTAACAGAATCTGAAATTTGATGGAATTTCGTCCATTAGTTCTTGAGATATAGTTATAAAAAAAAATTTGCAAAACGTAGCACAACAACATCATGTTTTGGACCATTTATGCCAAAACGTAAAAAAAGCGTCTAATTATGTTATGGTGTAAAAGAATCTGAAGTTTGATGAAATTCTGTGCATTAGTTCTTGAGATATAGCTAGTTAAAAAAAAAAAAAAAAAAAAAAAAAAAAAAAAAAAAAAAAAACGTGTAAAATATAGCAGAGCAGCACCATCAGTTGAAGGGATTTGTAACAAAACGTAATCATCGTGTAATTATGTTATATGTCATTTTGTAACAAAATCTGAAGTTTGATGAAATTCTGTGCGTTGGTTGTTGAGATATAGCTATCGGAAAAATCGTGCAAAATGCACCATAGCTGCACCACCTGTTGCAAGGTTAATACCAAAATGTAATCAGCGTCTAATTATGATATATATTCTAGTGTAACATAATCTAAAATTTGATGAAGTTCTCTGCATTAGTTCTTGAGATATAGCTATTGCAAAAGTCGTGCAAAATGTAGCATAGCAGCGCCACCTATAGGGAAGTTCACATCGAAACCTTATCAGCTGCTATGTATCTCAAGGTATCGCGGAATTTGAAGTTTGGTGAAATTCTGTGCATTAGTTCTTGAGATATAGCTATCATGAAAATCATGAAAAAGTGGCATAGCAGCGCTACCTGCTGGCCAATTTACACCAAAACTTAATCAGCGTCTATGTATATCAAGGGGTCACAGAATCTGAAGTTTGGTGAAATTCTGTGCATTAGATCTTGAGATATAGCAATCTTGAAAATCTAAAAAACGTAGTATAGCAGCGCCACCTGCAAGCCAATTTTCACCAAAAACCAATAGGCACTAATTCATATCAAGGTCTAACTGAATATAAAATTTTATTAAATTTCGAGGATTAGTTCTTGAGATAGAGCGCCCACAAATTTTGTGTCACATACAGACAGACAGATTCACAGACAGACAGATTCACAGACAGACATTTTCTAAAAATAGTCAAAACGTGTTCAGGACTTTCTAAAACGTATAAATCCGTCAAAAAGCGGAAGTCGAAAATTTTCATGAATCTAATACTTTCTTCTTGTAAAGATAGAAGAAAGTAAAAAAGGGTATAAAAATTTTATGAAATTTAGAAGTAGGATGTTAAATGCAAAAGAAATATTTTTGTGGACAAAAATATTGCAAGGAGACAAATGAAAGGGAGATTGTTGAGGAGATTTTTGAAGGGATGTATCAGATGCCTTGTGATGTCTTTTTATGCTCCATTCATTAGAATTTGATTTATGTACAATTACCTTCTCAGCATGACCCTTTTTCTCGTTCACAAATCTCCCACTTCAGGAAAATCGGTTCAAAAAGCCGTTTTTGATATCTTTTTTGCATTATTTTCTGCATTTATCTAAGAATCGACAATCACGGCACCCTGTTTACTTTCTAAATGAGGCAGTTTGCCAGTTGGATGCATCTGAGAGCAAAAATGAATTTAAAAATAAATCGGAAAATAAGCAGTTTGAATCAAAATACACCCTTAACAGTAACAAGCCAAATATTACTGGGAATGCTCCCGCGCATTCCTACCCAATTACAGCACTGGGTGTAGGAGGTTGTTTCGTTTTATGGGTACTACTCTGTTATCCCGTCGACCACTTTCGCCAAATTATACAAATTGCCAAACTAATAGCCAAATTATACATATTGACATAATTTTTATTTTAAATAACGAAGAAACAAATAATTAGTAGAATATTAATAAAAATACAAAAAAAAGTCAAAATAAAAATCATTTAATGGCATTTTAAACACGTGAATCGTATTTAATATCATTGAATATGACATTCATGATCATCCATTATTGGCATTTAATCTTATAGTTTGGCGATAATTTTTTGGTCGACGGGATAACCTACTAGTACCATTTTATGCTGTTGATGTCCAATAGACAGCATACATGATGTTGACATTCTGCCGAATTTGCCGCCTCCATTACCAGTTACAATTTTTTCAGAAAATGGATTTGATAGAAAGTTTAAATGGTCTTGATTACTCTTTCATCCAGTGGTTGGATTATAGACGTGCAGTTTGGCAACAGGAACTTCAAAATTATGTTGCTCAGCTGCATGTTTATAAGTAATCTGGTATTAACAACAGCATTTTTTTTCTTTTTTTCTCTCTTCATTATCTTGTTAACTCTCTCGAATCACTAGGAGAAAATTGTGAATGTCATCTATACTTTCTGATTTGGTTTATAGTGTGTAGGCAATGATGCAAGCTTCACATTTTTAAAAAGTTTTCCGATCACAAGTGATTTAAGCTTCTCATCCATTACAGTGCATAACAGCAAATCTTTCTTTTGACATTTTCCTAACTATACATTTTTTACTTCTTTTTGCTTGAATTTTGTTTGGAAGAGCTGTGAAAAACTGGTTAGTTTTGTCAACGTTGAAAATGTTTGCTGTATCGAAATCCTTTGTTATGTTCAGGCATTTTATTTTCTATTCTTCACAGTGTTGATATTTACATCTGCAGCTTCACCATTGATTATTTTGAATTCGATGTTATGTTAAATTTTGAAATGAGTCATCAATCCTTCCGATGCCTTTAATTCTGCAATTTACTGCTTTTCTGAAAAATCTGAAGTAGTAGTCCAGTGAAAAGATGATTCTTTGTTCTCATTTGACAAAAAATCTTCCAAACATTAATGTTTATGTTCTTGTTTTCTATTCCAAAATTCTATACTTATTTGAGTTCATTAAAACTTTTTAATCTTCTGCAACAAGTTTCGCTGAATTTCCACGATGCAGGAATTTCCTGAATTCGGATTCCAAACACATGTTCAGTTTACAGAGAGGTGAGGTAAAAATGGGGATCGAATGTAGCGTTCATAATAGATGGGTGTTCAAATTAGAGAGTGTTCAGATAGAGAGAGTCCACTATATATATAGACTTTTGCGTAACTTTCTAGCAGAAAAACTGGGAAGAAAGGTTTTTTTAAAGCCACAAAAATGTAAAAATTCACAGTTTCGTAATTTAGCAAATTTTGCATGCATATTCTGTTTTTCTTGGTAGTGTGTGGGGGTATTTTTCAGAATTTATCTCAAGAATTTAAAAATGTTAATTTTGTAATTTAAAAAATAACTATTGATTTACATAGGATGAAGAACAAATCTTCAAACATTATTATAATTAGCCTTTAAAACTACCTGGTTTAAGAACTAACAGTAAACAATACGATGAATACATGCACAACCCTCTCTCACACTATATGTATATATATATATATATATATATACATACATATATATGCAAATATTCATTTTGAATTTTTTTCTTGTTAATGGTAACTTACATATTTTTAAAATATATATCAAAGGTAGCTAAATATTTTAGCAATCCTATAAATATTATGCGCTAAGATCATTGCTGCAACTGTGCATCACCTTAGTATATTACCAATATGATTTCTACTTTGTAGTTTTATGATACCTCTTAATAACAAATTTCATTAATAGTTGCAATATTATCTACTCATAATATCAAACAGTGATTCAATATTATTTTTTTTCCTGTGTTTCAATCTGGTAATTCGTAATATATTTAATGGTTTCATATATAATAAATATCTATGTATACATATATATGTGATAAAAAAAATTCGTCATTAATTATTTCCAAATTCTTATGATAACTTAATTTGCCCGTGTGTTTTCATAACATCTTAACATATTAATTATATTTTAATCACATATCTTTAATCTACGCATTTTTATTATCTTATTCTAAAAAACTGTAATCTGCTAAAACAACATTTTCCCTAAAATCCCAATAATTTATTTGATTCTTTTATTTGTCTCTAATACCTCGTATTTACATTTTAAAATATCATATGAAATCCCATCATTCCTGGTGAAGCTACGTGCTAAAGTCTGATTACGTGAGATATTCATCCAATCGTCTCTGAGAACTTATTTTCTTATTCGCCCGTTTTAAAATTCGTATTTCGGTTAAAGAGTCGCCTTCTCAAAAGTTTATTGGCAGCACTGAATATTGTTGTCAAATCCAGTATTCCTGCGCCCTTTGGTATATAACAATTTGCACTGATTTGGAAGACGGAATTCTACATTTTTTCAATAGTTAAACAGAATCTTGTCATCTGATGGAGAAAAATTCTTCAACAGGTGAAGTTCTAATCTTTCAATATCATATTTCTGTTTTGCTATCGCTGAATATTGTGCCGATACTAATAAAACGAAGTATTGTGGAATTATTTCCAAATGATGTGAATCACGAATAAATTTGTTTATAAGGATGTCGTATCTGGTTGATTAAATGGGAAAATTTCCAGGGAATCAATTATTTGTCTTAGCACTGTTTCTCATTATTTACTACGAGTTAAAGATTCTACGATTGCATTGTTGGTCAAAAATGGCACATAGAGCTTTAGCCATCACATCGTGGCTTCCCATATAGAAAAGCATTTCATATATGCATAATAAAAATGCATCAGGAGTGACTAATTTATTAAATTCAGTATCATTCTCTCTTTGTAATATTTTTTTTTTCTTGAAAAATAGAAATAAATCGTATAATTTGAAAAACAATAACAGTTTAACTTTTCCATAGAGAAATAACTCGTATTCTGATAAAAAGCATACATTTGTAAAGTAAAATGAAATCATTTAAATTTTACGTCGCATTTACTGACTAAAATATTTCTTTTTCTACTGCCTAATATTAAGAAATATCTGATTCAATTTACTTTGCAATCATGAAAGAAATATTTCGTCATATTTATGAATACCGTTACGCTTTGCTTGTAAAAAGAATTTTTTCAAATTATAAAAAGTTAGCTTAAAAATTAAAAACCTGAACATTTTAATATATCTGATTATATTTAAAATTCAGTTACAATGAATTTAAGTAAAGGCTTTTACCTGAAGCTTAAGTATCGAAAGAAGTTTCGTTTAAATTAAGCTGTAAATTTCATTAAAATATTTTTTTTAAGAAAAAAAAGCCACTAAACTTTAAGGAAAATGGACGTTGAAATTAGTTTTTCTTGACATATTTGGGATTTGCAAATTTCGCTTGAATATTTATAGTTTGGATAAGCCTGAGAAAAAGCTGCTGTTTTCGATACCTTAAATTTTTTATTCGAGTGGAAAATAATTTAAGTTAATTTGCAAAATCAAACATTTGAGTATAAAAATGAAACTTACAGAATCACAAGAAACTTCTTATCAGATAAAACTAAGAAGAAATTGCTGAAGCTTGGATTACAGAAGTCATCGTTTATCTGAAAAAAAAAAAATCAATTTATTCCTTTGCAGTGTTTAAATAATTTTTACAAAAGACAATTTCAAATCAACATTTTAAAGAAACATTAAAATATAGCTAAATACTTGACAACTGCATTTTACTGTGTTTTTGTCTTGAGTAAAATGCTATTCTTTTAAATTCCATTATTGAAGGAAAAATTATTCTTTTAAATAAATTTTTCATTTTACTTGTATTTTTCAAAAGATGTGTATAATTGAAAAATTTATGCTTGCATTTTTAGCATGTAATCTTTTATTGAATCAGTGTCAAGAAGTAGAATTTTTATTTCCATAAATAGGATTTTAATAATACTTCCAACATCCAATTTATAACTTTACGAATACAAGATAGAACCCGTCGAATTTCGATGAAAGAAAGTGTTTAAAATGGTTCTGCTTCATTGAATTATAATAAACCTACAAAATTTGTTACAATAAAAAATGAACCAGTTTTTGGTAAATCTAATTCTTAAACAAATGATAATTAACCTAAATTTATAAAAAATACTATTTCTACATAACTCAGTTGTAGAAATTGTTAAAATAACTTTAATCGTAGATGTAAGAGTAAAAAATAATAAAGATCTGTTATTATGATAAAATCATCAATTACGGCTCTTATGCTGGTATTCCAAAATGAAAATATATATATATATATATTTCATTATGACTCAGTTTTAGAATTATCTTTCCGTGAAATCTAAACCCGATATCATTTTCACCGTGTCAAAATTTACATATGCACCTTTCGTATCAATATTCACCTTTTTAAAAATATTGGTATACTAATGTGATCATTTTGAAATGATTTTAATTCAAAACTTGAAGTCTCGATGCCGTTAGCTGAAACAGACACCAAACTATTTATATTATTTTAAGTGCAGATGAAATTTTTAAATGAAAACAAACTTCACTGGGTTTTATAACAAGCGATATTGAGCAGAATACAGCATGTATTTTAATTAAAATTTTTTTTCAATTTTAATGAATAAATAACAACATAAAGATACAAAGATAGAGTAATCTGCTTTTTTCAGCTATTTTCCTTTAGCTTTTAATAAAAATGGAGTACTTCTGTTGCCAGAATTAGAAAAACGGTATTAAAAATTACAAAAAAATTAATATCTCAAAAATAAATTAAAATACAGTTTTCAAAAAAATTGCATTTAAAAGCATATTTTTTCCCTATATGATGGTGTAAAAATTAAAAATATGGAATGTTTAGAAGTTTAAAAATTTGCAATAGCAAAAATTGCAAAACCGAAACTTCATTTCAAATTTCTAAGTGTTGCCATTCGCAAAATAACGTATGCGTTACGCATAGACACGTTTGGCCTTTATAATATAGATTATACTCTGTGCCCATAAATTAAGACTCTTTGTCTCAATTTCCGAGATACCTCGGTAGTCTAAGCGCATAGGATATATTCCTATATTTAAAATACCTCCCCAATATTTTTAATTCCTTTTACTTATATAAATACATAATACATACATAATACGTAGTATAGAATAAATTTTGTAATCGTTTTAAAAATTAAAAAAATGAAATGAATGATTCCGAAAAACATATTTTTAGAAAAATACAAAATTGTCATTCGTCTGTCTGTGTCTGTAAACGCTCGATCTCCCGAACAAATTTAGATAGAGACTTGAAGTTTGGTGTCTATTTAGTATATAATACTGGAAAGAAGAATATTGAATATCAGTAACCTCGATTATCAGAAATTATTTTTTCGAACCCTCGAAATATTCTTTCTGGTGAAAGAATATAGAAAGCTTTTTTATAAAAATTTATTATAAATTATATAAAATGTAAAGAAATGTATATAAAATATTCGAAAATGTTTACTTTAAAAAGTGAACATAAAAGACAGAAAAAAACTAATAAATTTTGCTTAATGAATGAAGTCAATCGGATAGTTAATTGCCAAAATATTTCCATCATATTTTTCACTCTCTTCGATAATTCAGGATTCTGTATTTCATTCAAATTTTAATTCAAAGATATATTTTAACCCTCTCATGCATAAATTATTTTTCATTATTTTCCATTATTCACATATAAACTTTTTTATGATAAATGAAAGACCCATTCTAAAATAATTTTATTATTGTGCTGCATGCTAGCTATTATCTTTCCACAAATCAGATCTCCATAAATGAATGCTTTAAATTATTTTGCTTAATAATGCAATAATTATCTGTCCTCATATGAGGCCTGTATGCATGAGAGGGTTAATTGCCTATAAGACGCTAAATCCGACGCAGTAAATTGTCAGTTAATAGAAATATCATTTCTGAAGTTATAAGGATGTTTCTTTTACGTAATTTGGTACTACTTGATTATTGCTGACATTTTTTTTCAAAAATCACTATCAATAATACTTTTTACATTTCTGCAACAATAAGTAGTTGCAGAACTCCTCAAAACTTTGGTGAATGCCCACAAATCGAATTTTGTGTGCAATGGAAAAATGCTCTTTTCTCAAAAACTATTCGACCTAATGTAATCGCCATAGTTTTCCCGCAGCGTTTAAATTATCGTTTACTACCTCTAAAAAAACACAAAATTCGAAATTCATACTAGAAAATTAAATGTGGATATTAAAAAAAACAAAAACAGTGGTAAGCACAACAAATAGATTACAGTCCTAATAGAACAATCGAAGTGATTACAGTCGAGGTCACAGTGGCATTAAAAATGATAAAAAATTTCATAATCAAACTGCTGTGAATCAAAATGTAATATCTCATATAATTTTATGATTGCTCTCATACCGCAGTCATCTCGTGACTTTTTTTTTTTTTTTTTTTTTTTTTTGTGATAAGCGATTAAGTGACATTACAATGATGTTACCTGATGATACTCAAATGACCGTTACTTAGGAGTTCTGTCGAGAAATTACCATGACCATTTTATTGTGATACGTTGCCTAACGATTCCACAGTGAAGTTATATGAAAATTCTCAGGTGATAGTCATTTGGACATTTCGCATATGGCATATGTTTTTTCCTTCTTCTGGATGTACCAGGTTATTTCATTGTAATGCCACTTGTAGGTAAGGTAAACAAACGCAATCGAAATTCTAGAACGTTCTCAAATTTGGGTACCGTAGTTTCTTCAGGTTTTGACCTTATACATTTGCTTCATTTTAAGAAGATGATAAATCCTACGAGTAAAAAAATATATAAAGTTTAAAAATTATAAATGTTAAAGAAGTTTTAAATGAATACCCTTATAGAACCGTTATGAAATTTTTTTTTACCGAGATCGGTTAATGTATGTGACCACCAATTTATCACAGAGTGGCTGATAGTTTAACGTTTTTCTAAATTTCATAACATGAAAGAAGCAAGAACCATTGAAATTATTTTTTTACGAGATTATTCTATGAATTTGGGAATAGCTTCCCAAACTTTTCTGTATTAGTTTTAAATATTACCGAATATGCCACTGTATTGTCCCAAACATTATGATGTTAAAATGAACATTACCCACCAGTGGCAACAACTATACTTCTGCTAATATATATACCCTCCAAAAAATTGGCATTTTATTGGACCATGGGGTCCAAATAATTAAGTATTCTTTGTCCATTATTGTTGCATATTTTTTATATACAGTACATGGCCAAGGATGACAGTCCACTTGCGATTTTAGACATTTTGTTAAATATCTAGAAAAATACATGAAGAATTACCCTGAAACTCTCTGTGTATAAATCTAATAGTACAACCCATACATTCCCGTGAAGATTTTTTCCCGAAACTCCATAGGAGACCGTCAACAAATTAAAAAAGAATGAATATCTTTTGGATAACTCTGTCAAAACTAATGTAGCAAAACCGCTCAAACTGTAGATTATGATTAAGTAGCTTATTGTAATTAACTGTGTTAATTTTTTATGTCGATAGGATGTATACTTGTAGAAAAATTAAGGTTTTTATAAAAACAATCCCAAATTTTTCGAAGATTTTTGTTTACAATTTGAAGAGTTTTTAATATAAAATAATATTATTTTCTGAGAGCATGACAAACTACATTGTGCATAATATCCTGTAATCAGAATTAAAAAATAATAAAAACTGTATGAAAAATGAGTAGGTTTACTAAATAATTTTTCACTGCACACGCGTTAACGATATCAAATTTCAATTGCATATTATGTTAGCTAAATGTACAGAGCAACTTTTCTGAAAGTCTCAAAATCATAGCTTGAAAATTCTGAAAGTGATCGTCTATTGAATAAACACAAAATTCGTTGTTCCCAAAATGAAGCAAAAAAAAAAATGAGGGGTTTTATCCAAATGTAGTAGTACGTCCCATATTGTACATTCTATATTGAAACTAATCAATGAATATATGGATACAACCCTTCTTGTTTTTGATTCATTTTGGGAATAACGGATTTTGAACTGATTCTATTGACGATTATTTTCAAAATTTTTAATCTATGATTTTGGGACTTTCACAAAAGTTGCTTTATACAATTAGCTAATATAATATGCAAATGAAATTTTGATATCGTTGACGCAAGCGCAGTGAAAAATTATTTAGTAAACCTACTTATTTTTCATACAATTTTTATTATTTTTTAATTCTTAATACGGGATATTGTGTGCAATGTTGTTTGTCATATTTTCAGAAAATAATATTATTTTATATTAAGAACTCGGCTAATTATAAGCAAAAATCTTGGAAATATTTGAAACTGTTTTTATAAGAACCTTACTGTTTCTACAAGTATACATCTTATCAACATAAAAATTAACACAGTTAATTACAAAAAGCCACTTAATCATAATCTACAGTTTGAGCGCTTTTGCTACATTAGTTTTAACAGGGTTATTCAAAAGATATTCATTTTTTTTAATTTGTTGACGGTCCCCTATGGAGTTTCGGGAAAAAAAACTTCGCAGGCATGTATGGGTTGTACTGTTATATTTATACAATGAGAGTTTTAGGGTAATTCCTCATTTATTTTTCTAGATATTTAACAAAATGTCTAAAATCGCAAGCGGACGGTCATCAATAGCCATGTAGTGTTCCTAGAGCTGACATTTTGTGCATAAAGTCCATTAGCGTATAAAAATTGATCGAAGTTCAGAGAGTTTTTACGTTTCATTTTGTTTAACTTTGAAGCGCCAAAATAATGGTTTGCATTTTGAAACTGAAACTTTATTTTGAGCATTATTATACTTTAAAACAGAGCAGCGCTATCTATAGGTGATACATGGAACTAAAACAATTCAGCGTAGTAAAAAAAATGATTTTGCATTTTGCTCTCCTGTAAGAATAATTTCAATTGTTAGTGACATTTTTTTGTGCTTATGGCATTTTAAAATCTGCCAGCTCATTTTAGGATATTTAGTATACTAACAGTATAATGGATTTTCTAGAAATTTATATAATGATTTTATTTCACTTTCAGGAGCCCACATTGCCTGAACCTCCAGAGAAGGGTAAGCGTCAACAACTCCTGGAACGTTTCCTATTTGAAAAAATAAGTGAGGAAATCGCCAGAGAGACATTTGCACCTCGTTCGCCGCCATCTTACATAAGCACAGCTCACGACCATTTCAACGTGCCCGGTTTTGATCCTGATGCCCGAATGCAACCTTTGTTCAAATACTCCCTGTATACAGATCCTATACTTACGTACTGGTCTGAAAATAGAAGAATTATGCATGGTGTGACAGTGCCAGACAACCCTACAAGAAATTTCAACAGCAGTCGTAAATTCACGAAAACTCCTGCTGAAAGATATGATGGAGGCGAGGATTGGTGAAACGTGATAAATGGAGTTGGACTTTCCGGAACAAAATTAAAATATAAATGGTTATATGAAAATATGAGTATAATTTCTTCATTACTTCAGTACTGACATTAACAGTCATAAATAATTTATAAGCCTTTTAGATTTTTTTTACTTAAATAAGAAGATCAAGTGTGAAAATGGTTATTTCAGTATTAAGTGATTCAGTACTTCTGACGAAGAATAAAATTTACATTTTCGGATAAGCTAGTGATTCATTTTTACTTTCTTTTATTTTTTACAAAAAGAATCGTGTTCGTGAAATTTACTTTAATTTCGGGATTTTATGATTTACATGTTTCGTATTTGAAGATTTTAGCAAAATATTCTGTCTCTCTGGCATCTATTTGTATGCTAAAAAAGTTATGGACGCTCTAAAATAAGAACTAATGTATGTAATTCTATTAAACTTCATATTTAGGTAGTGTTTAGCATACATTGGTACTAATTACAATATGGTATATATTACGTAAAAGATTTTTTATGCCACACTGTATAAAATCAGACAATTTTACGGAGATTTTACTGGAAAACGGGATCTTAATACAATTCGCTGTTTTTTTTCAATGAAAAAAAAAAGAAATTTTTTTTCTAAAAAAGGAAAATTTTCCGGAATTTAAGGAAATTTTTCCATTAAAAACAGTGAATTGTACTGGCGTTCCGTTTACGAGTACAATCTCCATAAAATCGTCCATTTATATTTTACTGTGTATGTTTTTCACAAAATTCCGTCATAGTCATCACGTCTATAAAATAGAGTTCTACTAAACTTAATATGTAGGTTGTCTCTTAAGAATATGCCTATTCAATTTTAGCTTTGTTTACTCAACAGGGGCAGTGTTACGCTAAGCTTTTTGCCTTGAACATTGTAACTGTATCTCAGTCTCTGTTGGGTAGAAATGCATCAAATTTTATTGTTGATGTCATTTTTGATTTGAATACCCAACAGCTGGCACTATTATGCTTTTATTATCATTTTTTACTTATCCACAAATCCCTGTAACTCCTAGTCAAACAAAAGCAAAATAATGCTTATTCATAATTGTTGGTGTGTATTTGAGCTATTTATATTAATGTATTTAGAATTAAATAGAATTTTTTTTTTATCATTGGCCGCATAATACATAGTACAGGGCGTAATGGTTACGTAGTTGAAGCAAACGGAACTGAACCTTTGCATGAAAGAAATATTCATAACTGAACCACAACTTCACAATGAAGTAAACCTACCTGTCTTCACACCAAAAAAATCTGTAAGGAAACGTAGCGGTATAAATAAAAATAATTTAAAACCAGTGATATGCACTTTTATAATCTTAACCCAAACACAATATTGGTTGTGAAATTAATACCACACAAACAATCAATTAAAATTATTTGGCAACTTAATAGTATAAGAAGCTTAATAAGCTAGGGAGCTCTGTCTCCTATAGGAGACATCTCCTACCTCTCGTCAGCGTCATGCAGATGCTAAACATGCAAAAACAGGTTAATATATTCTACATACTCGCTAAAGGTGATGTCCATTCAGAATTCAGCATTAGCGTGTTTTGACAGGTAAGGTGCAAAAACACGCTAATATGTTCTGCTTTTTTTTTAACCTGATCACGGAAAAATGAATATCATCATGACAATTTATTGACAGTCTTCTGTAATCAGCTTACCATTAATTTCGCTCTGACAGTGGAGATTTCTTAGCTCTTAAGGCTGCATTCGCTGCTATCATGACAGCTGAAACCTTATTTCGTGATTAATTAAGTAAGGCCTGCCCCACATTTCAAATCAGTTTTTATGGAATGATTAAAAAACATTATTTTGAAATTCAGACAAAAAAGTAATATTTTGATAGTTCTATTTTTTTTAAACGCTTGATATTTTTTTGTTGAAGCATGTGATAATAAATATTGTGCTTTTGTGAAATCCTTAAAAAAGTTTCCCTTCCCGGTGAAAAATGTCAAAGTTCGAGGATGTGAATGCCATTTTCAATGAAAAATGTAATACCAGTATGTTTGAAGTGCTATATATCTGGAAAACAACAACCCCCAAAATTATTTTAGTATAAACTATTAGCATAACACAACCTGCTTTGTAAAATAGTAATGTTTTCATGGGGCATTGTTAATTTACATTGTTATGTAGCCACAAAATTCCGTCAAAATTACATTTTTGTCCGTTTTCCGCACTTATCTTATTTAAGCAGTAATGCCCCACATTTTTCCTTATAGAATGTGAAAGTGTACTACTTGGACAAGCTAAATAATATAGAACTTTAGTAATATGTTGCTGTTGTTAGCGAATATAATCAGTTAAATATTCAAAAGTTTCAAAATTTGCAACATTTCAATTATTTATATCTAGAAAAATCATCACAGTTGAATAAAACATAATATATCAGTAGTAGTTGTATATGTGTATAAAAACATAGAAAAGAAAAATTAAATGGGGTCTCATGATATTTTTTGAAAAAAAAAAAATGTTACAAGAAAAGCTGTGTCACATCTCCCTTATCAGAAAATGAAACATCCCATTTCCTTTCCATTTCTCAAAAGAAATGGAATGTTTCATTTTCTGATAGGTACGAAGTGACGCTCCTCTTTTTTTAAGTTTTGTCTCTCTCTTTTTTTTTTTTTTTTTTTTTTTTGAAAAATATTAGGAGACCCCACTTTTTTTCTTTTCAATCGTACATATGTTTACCATCTGCATGATGTATTTTGTTTTATTCAACTGTGGCGTTTTTTCAAGATATGAGTAATTAAAATGCTGCAGACTTTGAAACTTTTGAGTATTTAACAGAATATATCTGCTAACAGCAGGAATCTCTTGGTTAAAGTTTTATTGTTTAGCTTGTCCAAGTAATGCACTTTCATATTCCAATAGAAAAAATTTGGGGTATTATTGCTTAACAAAGATAATAGGTACGTAAAACGGACAAAAACGTCATTTTGATTGCATTTTGTGGGAACATAACTATGTAAATTGAAAATGCACCATAGAAACAAGAAGTTTTATTAAGCAGGCTGTGTTATACTAATAATTTATGACAAAAGAATTTTGGATGTTGTTGCTTCCCAGAGATATCGCACTCCAAACATACTGGCATTTTTCTTTTCATGAAAAATGGCATTCACAACCTTGAACTTTGAAATTTTTTATTCGGGAGGAAACATTTTTTTCAAGGCTTCAGAATTGCACATTATTCATTAAATACCATCTTAACATAAAAAACATCCAGCAAATGAAAAAATAAAATTATCCATATTTGTATGATTTTGAAAATAATGGTTCTTAAGTTGCTAATGTTACTACCTCTCGGACTTTCAAAATAACATCTAAAAGAAAATTTTTCTAAATAGAAAATTTTTCTTCTAGAAAATCCTTTAAGAAAATCTTTCTAAATATGTCATTTTAAATATGTATTCTTTTGAACAATTACTGTATTTCGCACGTATAATTTAATTATTTTAAAGTTGCTTTTTCTTTAATTATTCATGTGTAAATATATTTCATGAATAAATAAATGTATAAATATATACTTTTATAACTTTATAAGTAAATTTATTCATTAAATGCTTTTTGGATATAATAATTAAGTACTTTTAAAGTATTCTTTCTTCTATAACATTCGCATGCGAATATATCGTTCAGTTGAAAGGCGTTTGGAAATATTTATTATTTACACTTTTTTAAAACCTGTCAATAACTAGTTTAAAAAATGACTTTTTTTGAACTGTAAAATAAATTCGCATGTTGAAATAGTAACAACAACTATTGATAATAATAATAATAATAATAATAATAATTGTACAAAAAAAAAAAAAAAAAAGGACACCGCACACTGCAACCCAATCTAATGTGTTCTCAGCCGCCAATGTAATTTTGTTTTTAAGAGTCCATTCTCCATATTTAACCTTTCTTCTGCATTAATACTGAGAGAAAACAAAGACCAAAAATTCGGGCCACGATTTAGCGATTGTTGCTTGCAGCGCAATCTTTAACTGTTATTTTTAAGTAAAATCAAGAATCGCATTAAAAACAAAAAACCTCCGGACATTTTACATAATTTTACTGCAAGATTTTTCTTAAATAGGTGTGTCACCATTTGCAAGTTACCGAATTTTGAAATAAGTCAGTCCATTTTAGGACACCATTATATATACATACATTAATTTATTTCTTTTATATACAGTTAAAAAATTTCAAAACTCATACAATAAATCTAATATACCGCCTTTTTGATAAACATGAAAGATTTCTTTAAACTTAAGGAATTCTTCTAAAATAGATAAAGTAAAAAGAAAAAAGAAAATTCCATTTTGAACAGAAAGACAATGACTTCAAATAACCTTTCCTTCATACGATTTTTGTCATTTGAAAACTTTAATTAATATATTTTTTTTTCATCTACATCCAGTATAAATATGAAAGTAAATGATTACTACCTTGGTAATGCATCGGTCTTTTATCATTGATGTCCTTTTTATTTTTAATCCTTCTGAGAGGTCTAACGTTTATTCCCATAATATTTCCTTTTCCATATGTTTTTACGATAAATTAATGATTTTCTCTTTGCTAACCACGGAACAATGGAACCTTTACCATTTCCATGAATGCGTGTGGTCACAGGTCAGTAGCTGCACATATAAATATTCTCGGCAATTTACTTACTTTATTTTTAGTTAGATATCATTTTTCCTTTCCATTTTTCTGAGTATCGTTGGTGGCTATATTCTATATTTTGATAGGGTTGCTTTTACATTTGAAAATACCGGGTGTCCAGTAAATAACTGACCCATTTTGAACTTAAATAACAAATAAACGGTTTGAGATAATAATGCGCAGTTTGTGGTATTGTTATTAGAAAATCAATAAATTTTAAAACATGTACTTTGTTAATATAGTTCAAATTTCGGAAAAAAATATCGCGCTGGCGGTAACAGGCTGTTTGAATACAGACATGACTCTAATTTTCATAAATATGAGATTTTTGGCTGAATCTGAATTTATATGTTGTCGAATCTGAATCTATATGTTGAATCGACTCTCGAATCAGCTTCAGAAATAGGGTACGTTGGTTGAAAAGTGATTTAAAATAATATTTGAGATTGAACCATCTGTATTATATTTCCCCTCCTCAGTCTTGAGACTGAGATATTATTTTAAATATTATTATATTACATTAACAAAGTGCATATTTTAAAATTTATTTATATTCTAATAACAATACTGCAATCAGCGCATTTTTATCTCAAGCAGTCTTTTTGTTATTTACATTCAAAATGGGTCAGTCATTTACTGGACACCCGGTATATCAGATACAGCATGTTTTGACAATAAATTATTTCATACAAAAAAATCTTTTTTTTTTATGGCAATTTTTATTCTTTTAAAACATTTTGAGATTTTTTGTGTGACAGAGCTGATTCAAAAATTGGGCAAACGGGGCAATTTTCCATGACCGCGAGTCAATCCAAAGTAATTTTTGCTTTGAATATAAAAATAATATTTTTGCTAAAGGTTTGCTCTTCAATGTTTCTTTCTGAAATTTTCTTACAGGAAAATATGACATAATTGACGGAAAATATATAGGTTCGACAATCTTAAATTTCATCGCAAACGCAAACGCAAACGCAAAAAAAAAAAAAAAAAAAAAAAAAAAATTATGCGCAATAGATGCGCAGAAATGTTTTTTTCCACACATTTTATCATCTATATTGTGGATTATTCTACGATATATATCATTTAAAAATATTTTTATCAGCCCATTATTGCAGTAAAAGTTGAGCCATCCGCTTTGCTACAGCCCCGGGGGACGTAGTGAATAACCATGCTAGTGCCTAAATAATTACAAATGAACTCCCATTAGATTAATAACTTACAGACCATTGTCGCAATAATTATATATATATTTTTTTAAATGCTCAACGGGTTCGGTACCTAAACGTTTTTTCAACCATTTCAAATCAATTCTGTAACGAGAGCAGAAATACATTTTGTTCTACATCTCAATTAATTTTTTATTGAGGATATTCAAATTATTTCGACAGAATAACTATACATTTAACTAGAACATGACTTAAGTTGCTACATTCTTTCTTTTTTTCTTTTGTTTACTCATGATAAAAAATGTTTGCTCTGTTTGTAAGGGAAAAAAGATCTACTAAATAAAACTATAGAAAATTATGCATTAATTTTGAAAAAAAAAAAAAAAAAAAAATAGAAAGAAAGAAAGAAAGAAAAAAAAAAAACGAAAAGAAAAAAAGTCAAACAATATACTTTTGCAATAAACGCTAAACTATATTAGAGAGACTCTTTATTGGCGAAAAAATGGTTCTAGTTATCATACACATGAAACTAATTGTTTCCCAGTACTATTTGCTGCCAACATTGGATCTGACGCCAATTATGGAAGATTACCCTTTCAATTAAAGTATGTTAATAGAATAAATTGCTTATGCTGCGTTTAGATATTTTTAAAGCTATTTTTGAATTAGCCATATCTTAATGCTCACCATTCTATAAAAGGTTGAACAATTCCGATTCTTTTCATAATTCGATACTAATGTATTGTTATATATTTTGAAACATCGCTTAGACTTAGAAACAAAAAACAAGGTATATACGTAGACATAGGACCGAAATGGTAAAAAATTACAAAGAGATTGTCAACTGAAGCGCCTAAAAAAACGGATAAACGTATATATTTATCCAAACATATAAAAGCATTTACTAATTTTAAGTAGAAAATACATATAGAAAATGGATCAACCGAGAATTCGGTATCGGTTTCTTTTTCAGTAAAAATGCTGCCAGAAATTTGTGTGGATTGAAACTCAACCGAAACTATTTATGTTTCAATAATATCGTTTCTTCCTTCGAAAATTTTGAACATCACTCATTGATTTCAGCTGTATCGTCTCAAATAAGACACTGTAGTTATTGCTATGAACTTCACAGTTTATAATTATCAGTTATGTTTTACTCAAGACATAAGTGCAAATTATAAAGCAAGCAATGCATATATATCTACGCTTCTAAGATGTTTTGACGTGCTCATTACAAGTTGCAGATTTAACAGTAGTAGACATTATCTAGCTAAAAATCACAGAACTGTTTCGAATACTCGTTGAGAAATTTCTAGTACTTATACTAGAAATTTCGCAAAGAGTATTCGAAAATTCGAAAATCGTTTCATCTTATAGATGATCATCTACAAAATTTGTCATATATGATAAATCATCGTATGTATACCGAAAACATTTTTTAATTAATATGAAATTTGTGCAATTAGAATATAATTTTTTGCCGTGTGTGAATTAATAATATTTTATTTTATATGACAATATAGAGTTTTGGCTAGAAATACATAGAGCCACGTTAAGTCACACGTATGAATTAATTAATAATTATGGATGCTTAATAAAAACGTATTATTAATTAATAATTACGTATGAATTAATTGTTTAATAATTTTTTTGGTCATTTTTGTTTTCAGCCGAAAGTAGGAAGGATACTAATTTTCGGTTTCTGATTAGCTTTTGGTTTTAAAAGCCTACTTATGTCGATCTTTAATTTTATTACCCTTTTTTACGAAATTACTAGAGCGAATTCAATATTCTTTTAAAATAGTTTTTCGATTGGTCAAACCATGAATTTATCCTCCGGTACGAAATCATAAATAAATGCAATACCTTCGCAATTTCGCAACCAATTTTTTTAATTAAAGTTACTAAAAAATAAATGATTTTACAGAAAAACAAACCTTTCTAAATAGAGATTACGAAATAAAAAATAAATAAAATAAAATAAATAAATAAATAAAACGTTGAAATCACTTTAGTAGTTCCCGAGAAAACTTTTTTCAATATCAGCTGTGTCACGATTAATGTTCTCGCTTTAATTAACATTTAAATGAAATCTGCCATTAAAGCATTTTTTGATTTATTTTTATGCATATATTTTTAATATTATAAACTAATTTTCACACACAAAAAACGATATAAACAATCTCCTTAATTATGATTTTTTTTAAAGCTAAATAAATAAAATGCTGAAATAACTTTAGTAGCTTTCGATAAAAATCTCAGCCAGTATCAACTGTATTGCAATTGATGTTCTCTCCTTAACCAGTGTTCAAAAGAAATCTGCCAATAAAGCAATTTTGATTTATTCTTATGCATGTATTTTTAACATAAAATTCTAATTTTCACACATAAAATCGGTACAAATAAACTCCTTAATTATAATTTTTTGAAATTTAAACAAATAAATATAAAAAAATTTTGAAATCACTTTAGTAGCTCTAGAGAAAAATTTTAGCGAATATCAGCTATGTCCGATTGATGTTTTCTCTTAAATCAGCACTTAAACAAAATCTGCCAATGAAACTTTTTTTTTTTTTTTTTTTTTTTTTTTTTTTTTACATTATAAGTTAATTTTCCCACACAAAAAAGGATATAATTATAATGTAATTCCTTAATTAAAATTTTTTGAAAACTGAATGAATAAATAAATAAAATACTGAAATCACATTAGTAGTTTCCGAGAAATTTTTTTTCCAATATCAGCAGTGTCGCGATTGATGTTCTCTCTTTAATTAGCGCTTATACGAAATTTGCCAGCAAAACATTTTTTGATTTATTTTTATACAAGTATTTTTAACATTATAAGCTAATTTTTCTATATTAAAAAAAAAAAAAAAAAAAAACGTTATAAACAAACTCCTTAACTCTATTTTTTTTTTCTTTTTAACTAAGCATCACACAGGATGTCCGCATCCGCAACATGATATATATTTACAATAAAACAACGCGAAAGATATTCACGAAATCGAAGAAGTTCGGGGAAGAATACACGTATTGAGTTTTGAGATCGTCCTTGCTAGTGGAATTTCGGAAATTCGGTTTATTTTCAGCTTGGCTGGCTTAATACTATTAGTTAGGTCTCTTTCTTGTCTTTTTTCATTTCATTTGAATGAGTTTGGGATCTAAGCTTACTTTTTCATACCTATGCTTACTAAAAGCAGAGAAGTGTCATATAACGTATCAGAAAAGTCCTTGAACTGATTTGGTTAAGTTACGGCGACAAGGCGTTTCGTTGCTTGAGATTATGTCGCTAATAATTAGAGACAAGGTGTTAATGTGCGCGTCTACAATTACGCTTATGATAAATTTTATTAGTCTATCTCTGTCACGTACATAATGTAACATAATTCATATTTATATGGACGCATAAATTTACGTATGTCTAAGTGCTAAAGTACGTATATCAATTTATGTAAATGAGTGTAAGTTAATAAATTAAATCTGCTTCAAATTTGTTTACATTTACTGAATTACAAATTTATTTATTTATTTACATACACAGGGTGTTTTAAAATTCAAGAACACACCCACACAAACATGAATTACAATGCAATGCATAGCACTAAAGCACTGAAGTAACTGCAAGTGCATTAATTATTAATGTATGTGTATCAGTAACTATAAACAAATATAAATCCATAAATAAAACCCAGTACCGATTCATTTACTTATTTAAATATACAGGGTATTTTAAAGTTCAGAAACACATCTAAACAAACAGGAATTACTATACGGTACATGGCATAGTACTTTTATGGTGTACACTGTAAAAAAAAAAAGGTCGATCTACTAAAAAAACTTTAGTGATCCTTGTAATTACTAAAAAATTTTTAGTAATCGTAGTCGGTTACTAGAAAATCTGTAAGAATTACTAGAAAAAAGTTAGTAATGGATAGAATTAATAGTTTTACATTTTTAATAGCTATTACTAAAACTCGCTTGATGTGGCCTTGACAGTATAGTGGTTATAGTAACGGACTCCAGGGTGAAAGGGCCCGGGTTCGATACCGGACGCTGCCAAATACGTCCCGAATGTATGTAGTGTAAGTACTCGTTAATAAAGGGATTATGAAAATCCTATCAGAGCTAGTAGCAATTTTTGGTGCTGCCATCTATTGCGGTTTTGCCGAAAATCTATCGCTTCAGAAATTTGGATGCAGCTCGAAGGATGAAGCTCCTGTCCTTCGGACGCACGTAAAGGTTATTAAAAATAATTTTGGAGCTATTACTAAAATTTGCTTGGTGGCTCATACAAAAAATTTTTAAGTTAGTTATACAAAAAATTCTTTTGTTCAGATTACAAAAGAAATACTTGTTTCACTTGCAAAAAAAAAGTTTGTAATGGTTACTAAAAAATTCTGTGGAATACAAATTTACTAAAGAATTTTTAGTAACCTCTTGAATTTTTTTTTACAGTGTACTACTGCGTACATTCTGATTACAGAAGAGAGACCTGTTTATCATATAATATCAGAAAAAATAGTTTCCGATTTAGTTTATACATAATATTTTTGATGATCAGATATTTATGAAACACATTTATTTTGTTGCTAATTAAAGTCACATGGGACTTAAAATGGTTCAAATTCTTGAGTTTTCAATTATCGGCTTAAAAAAAGAGGTAAAAAATCGTGGTGATTAATGATTATCGAACTAAAAGATTGCGATGCTGGAAGGCTTTAAAATAATATATCTTATGCACTGTAGGTGTACATGTAGTTTTTTTTTTTTTTTTTTTGTCTTTTCCGTTGAAAAATGATTTTTTATGCTTTGGTACGTTTTTCTAAAATTCTATTTTAGGTAGCCAGTTGAAAATTTCCAAAACTGCGTAACAAACTTGTATTTTTAAAAATATCCATGTCTGAGTGAATTTCTTTTAAATAATGAAAAATAAGTTTTTAAGACTTTTAAAATTTTTTAGTAAAGTACGTGTATTTATTTCTTTTAAGCCAAAAGGAAAATTGCTTCTTATTATTCTTAAGTAGTATGCTTTTTGACACTGTAACAAATTTTATGGTATTAGTTTTTTAGACAACTGTAAGGAACAGATGCTTTGAAAAACAAATTCATAGCGATATGTAAAAAGTTAATTAGTTAATAAAATTGATTTATGCATGAAACTAATTTATTTTCATTTATACATGGGCTATAGTGCGTATATTTACAAAAAAAAAAAATTCTTTTCTATGTCTAGCTTAAAATATTAGATATATTATGTTAAATATTTCGCAAAAAATGCTTCATTTTACTTATCATCTCATTTCAAATAATAAAAATAAAAAAATAAATTGCGAAATCAAATAAAGACTTTCGGAGTGTTTTAGAAACGCTAATTCACGATGTATGCAGAATACTGAAGTAAAAATCATAAATTGTCATCTTGGTAACTAAATACATAGGCATTATTAAATTAAAAAATATATATTAATAAGTTAGGAATTGCACATCAAACATGGCAAATTAGGTACGTACATACTATAACTAGTTTTATAAATATTCTGATCGTGGTGCATAGCTGTTGCACTCTTATGAAAAAAATGCATGCATACAAAATTTAATACGATTGTTACTAAATTCAGTAATACGGAAATAACACAAATACTCTAATATACTCCAATCTTAAACACAATGTCATCACCATGGCAATTTAGAATCATTATCTATCGTGGAATATCATTGAATTAATTATGCATGATGGGATTTAGCAGAATAATAACTATGGAACCTAGAATCATCACCTATCATGGGATAACTTTCATTTAATTGCATGTGATAAAATTTAATAGATTGAAAAAAATAATAATATATTACATTTTTAAAGCTTTTAATTACTTTTCATAAAATTTGAAAGAATTAATTGAAATTCGGCAACGATTATATATTAAACTAGCCGATCTTGGCGACCAAATTGGTCTCCCATAAATGTATACTACGCATTAAATCATATTGCTTTTATATATAATTTATTTTAATTGTTCAATTTTTTGTCAAATTAGAAGATTCTGCTAGAGAAATAAACATAGATGCCATTTACGCACGACATTGGTGCAATAACAACAAAATGGTAATTATATGCCTCACTTAGTAACCCAATGTTGGTTATTTATTAATTAACGGTTTATTTTCTTTTATTTTCTTTTTAAAAATGATATAATTTTTTTAAATAATTATTAACTAAATATTTATTATTATTATCATTTACTTTTTAAAATAATAGAAAATAGTTAAAAAATATGACTGATATGAATGTAACTGATATTTGAAAACGAAGTTTTCGCCAAATTAACATCAGGAAAATAATTGCGCAAGTGTGGTGCGTATATGACATCTGCGCCGAAACTTTAATTTAAAACTGAAACATTTAAAATTCGTGACTTTTATTTATTTTTTTAAGTAAAAAGAACAGAAAAAACAAAAATAATGATATTTTGAAGCTTCAATAAGTACAACGAAAGAACAAAACGTAAACAAACCTAATTTACAATGGCCTAAATACTGCCAAAGGACTTTTACACAATAACCAATAGGATGCGTTTCATTTGGGCGTTGTCATTGCCATTTAACATTTAACAAATAATAGCGATTTCTGTGTCACATATGTTAGCGTAATATTCTATAGATTTTAAACCATTCAGTTAAAGGAAAAGGTATAACTTTTATATGTGAACGGGTGGACAAACAGATAGACGAATGGACCAGACGACGACTATAGGTACTAGGAAATTAATATAGTTATGAATGCCCTTAAATACATTTAGAGGGGGATCATCAATAAATTCATTATACAAAAAAAAAAAAAAAAAAAAAAAAAAAATCTTATTAAAGTACTTTTAACTTTCTAAAAATCATTTCTCAAAAGAGGTCTTTAAAATCTATTGACTAATAAAAATTGGACTTCGTGGTATTAAATATATTTAGCTAATTTTATTAATAGTAAACTTGCTGTTTCGGCTCTTCATCCAAATAGATTTTTCCAATGTGGAGAAAAATATTTTTTTAAATGTCAAATTAAACAAATTGCCGTCTTAGAGTTTACTTTCTATATATCTATTGATTTCCACTTTTCTTAGAAAATAATTCATCCGAAATTTGTGAAAAGTTTAAACGTAATAAAAATGAGAAATTTTTAATACTCAGTTTTAATACAGCTTCCGCAATATTTCTTTTTAATATATGTAATAAAATAAAAAAAAATTGCGCCATTTTTTTTTTTGTTCTCTCTTAGCTTCAATTCTAAATTTGTGGAACATATTTCAATCTTAGTTTCGTAACTTGTAACAGCTAAAATTCTTTTTCTTACTTTAGTTATTAATAAATTATTGCTTGCTTCTCAAAAAGGCGGGAAGTATTTCGTAAGCTTTTTACTTTCTGGCATATTCCTGCGATTTTAATTTTATTTTTTATTTTAACATCGCGTGACAGGTGTTACTACGCGTTGCTAAAGGGCTTTGTCTTCCGAGGGAAAAATATAGTTCTTGCCAAGGACCGCCTATTACGACCAATTAGAATTGATCATTTTGTCCGTTTGAGGCTAGAGTTTATCCTGATTGGTTTTCTAAAATGATTGACGCGGAGTAGGAGGGCGCTAGTTTGTCGTGAGGATGTGGATTTCTCATTTGGCTTTTCAGGAAGTCAGAATGCATCTCTCCTTTAAACAACTCAGAAGCCATGTCATTTTTCCGAGAATGTCGAACGCCGAGAATGTTGCAGCTTAGTGAGCGAAGGCCGTGGTGATAGATGTGTGGAAAGGTGATCTGTGGAGTAACTTAAGCTCTTGCTCTAAATAATAAAGAACTAAAAACTGAATTTCTTGCATTTTTATTGGAGAAACTCCTACGACAACAAATCCATGGCTTATCCACTTGCCAGAACGACTGCTCATCCCACTATTGAGTTTTAGTGAATAGTGGTGTTCTACAAGCTTATACACTATTATAGAGCATCGCCTTCGTTATTATTACATATATATATATATATATATATATATATATATTGCTGTTGTTGTTCATTAATTTTTTAACCTTTTTTTCTTTACTAATTGTATAGTTTAAACAAGAACGAAACATCATTCGTGCAATATAAATAATGTAAATTATGTTACACTTTCCATCAAATTCAGAATTCTTTAACAAAATTTTGTAGCCAAGCCGAAGCTCAGAGAGAAAAAAAAATATTTCTGAGTTGGGTTTAGGGTTATTAAATTTTAATCTTGACTTATTTTAAATTTGCTTTTTACTCATTAAATAGAGGAGAGGAACAGTTGATAGTTGAATTAAGTTTCATTGGAGAATTCAAATAATTAAATTTAATATAATTAAAAAAATAACTTTAAATGTCTTTTTTTTCTAGAAATTAAATTATGAATTTATTTAAGTACTTCGTCGGTGACGTATTAAAGGTAGTATCAACAAAATAAATGTTCAACATTTTTTACATGCGTTTACACATTTTTAATTACAAAAAATGCCTTCCAAGTAGCATACTAAAACTATGTGAATATTTAAATTCAGTTCCACGACATTTTTCTTAAATTTGGACTAAACACATCTGACAATATCTTTAAGGATGCTGTAATCAGTTTATTTTAACAGTGTTAACATTCTTCTAGTACAGAGTTCCGTTCTAAAAAATTTCAATGAACTACCTCAGCAATAAATATAAATTTTAACATGTTAAAAATAGCATAATATATTTAAAATACACAGCAAACGATTTTTTCCCATAGACCGTAATGTAGTGGAATTCTTTTGAAAGTCTCTGCAAATGAACCATAAATACTACACGCTTCATTTTCAATAAAGAACATGCCATAATGTTACTCAATAACATCTGTTAATTTAATGGCAGTCGGACTATATTTATGTGAGCTGGAACACGGAGAGAAAGAGAAACTAAATACATAAACACTTTTCAACTTAAAATAAATGCAAAAGTAACAAATTAAAAAGCATCAATTATATTAAATTAAGAGCATACCGGTTTCGGTAGCATACAGCTTACCGTTTCAAAGTTGATATAATTAATTCTTTTAACGTTATAACTGTTACATTGAACCTATTATATTAACCATACATCTATTATATTGAACCGTTAAAGAGATTCAAGGTTGATATAACTGGTGCCTTTAATGTTGTAACTGTTACATTGAAACTATTATGTTGAACATACATCTATTTCATTGAACCATGAATCATCTCATTTATTACTTTTCAATTTAGTTGTAAAGGCTATTTCCATGAGCACTTGTAGTGTAAGTCACAGGCTACGATTTTTGGTTACCAGTATTTTAGTACGAAAAAATGTGATTTATTTTATCGGCACATTCTCATTAATTGAATAAGGCCAAGCAGACTTTTCGAAAATGACGGTGGCAAACAAGCGTAGTAATTATAAGGTAATGTGACCTACACTACAAAACCCATGGAACTAGCCTAAAGTGTTAAAAATCTGAGAAAAATACTTAAAATGCCTTTTTTGTTCAAAACGTATTAAATGCATTTGCAAAGATAGAGTTAATCCTTTCAATGAATAAAAAATAATAATAAAGAAAAATAATCTTAACGAGTTATGTTTTTCTTACGACTAACTTGTTCTGCCGGAAATTACGGGATGCATCACAATCATAACTGGAATGTAAAGCATCCCGTTTTTATCTACATTTGTGACGACATTTGAAAGGAACTGCTATTCATCGGCCGCAAAATCCGCCCATGACACAGAGAACAACCGATTGTGACCCAAGACAAAATGTGACCTTTCCAAGACATCTATTGTTCTTTGACTATTTACTTGACAAGCCATTAAGACTGCAGACTGATATAAAGGTTATTTAAACCTATTACAAGAAAAATGGGGTGAGACAGAGTTTTAATGGGAGTAATGGTCTTGAAAAATCTTCATTTAAATTAGCATAATAAAAGCATTTTCCCAGAGTTCAAGTATTCAAAGAGATACATTTTTGCTATGAAAGATTTTGAATTAAAAAATAACATTAATCAAAAAAAGTTTTTTTTTTTTTTTTTTTTTTTTTTTTTTTTTTTTTTTTTCCATGGTATTTTGTTGAACTCTTGCATAAGGGTCTGCGCAAATATAACATTATCATTTTAGGTTAAAGGAGGAGTCTAACAAATAATATCAGAAAATATTCGTAGAGGGAGGGGAGGGGGGGTAGGTTTGTCTATTATTATCGATATTATATTTGATCCCATCAAAATCTTCTATATTTATTTGTAATAAGATCCTTGGTTTAAAAAAAAGTATGTTTTCAGTCTGTTATCTATTTTTATAAAAAGCAAAGTTATACTATTAACTAGTTAAAATCTATTGTTCTTTGACTGTTTACTTGATAAGCCATTAAGACCACAGACTAATATTAAGGTTATTTATACAGTTACAAGAAATTACAAATATACATTGTAAAGAAATATTATATGGTAAGGCGTAAGCGGAATTTAATTACATGTTTATTCTCTCGAAAAAAGAAAAAAACTTCTTTTCTTTCACAATACATAATTAAGGAAATACGATTATTGAGAATTTATTTAAAATTCTATTTTAAGAGATAAAAATACACAGCTGGTGTGCTGTTAAATTATGAATTGAAAATAATGTGTTGTATAATGATTAAAAGTTTTTAAAATTTAATTTTTTTTTACAATAGGAGCTAAATTTAAATTTAATACCCATTAAAATTAGTTACAGCTGAGCGAGAAAAAGTTTTCACTTTTGTTGGCAAAAAATGACGCATTTTACAGAATTTGTGGGTAAAAAGTGGATGCTTTTGAATATTTCAAAGCTATGCACTTTTTGTGGAAATTGTTTGCATTTTTTATGCACACGAAAAAGTGCATATTCGATATTTAAAGAAATTTTTCGCATATTTTGGGACAAAATAAATGTATATTCTATGTTTGTAAAAATTGTGTATTCTGATGTACAATCGTAGAAAAAAAATAAATAAAATAAATAAATAAAGAGTAAACACCCCCTACACTAGAAACTTCTCCTACATCTTACAAGAAGTTACTGGTAACGAACAATTGAAAATAATTTCTACCTTTGAAAGATCAATATAAAATTTGTTTCAGGAAGACACTTACGAATTAAAAAAAAAAAAAAAAAAAAAAAAAAAAAAAAAAAAAAAAAACCTAACTTTGTCTTTTTAAAAGCAATACCCAAATCTGCCAGCGTAAATGAACTTTACACTCTTTAATTAGCCTAAAACAAATTTTCATGCAATTCGTACACAATAAGTTTCCGAAAAATTAATTATTTTAAAACAAGCATAATTTTGGACTGTATCCAAATTGAAGTTCTGTAGTCAATTGTTGGCCGAAGGAGCACCTTTTTATGATAAAGATATCTTAAGCCCACTCAAGCAGTCATTATAGACTGCCAGATTACAGGATAGCATAAGAAGTAACAAAATAACTAGTCACTTTTATCGTAGACGGCCCTTTAACCATCATTTTGCCATTCTTTAAGCATAACTTGAAAATCACTTGGAAGAAAAATTTGAAATTTTGGATTTCCACAAAGCAGGACTCAATAAATCTGAATCCATCAAAAAAAATTTCGGTTGTAACGCATAATTTTTTCGAATACTAATTTCATAATTTATAATTGATATCATAAAATTATAAAAATTGAAAATTCAACGTATTTATATTTCGGTAATTTAGACTGCTAGATAAAAAATAGCATGTGACGTATTGATGAATAAATCCAGGATGACTTTTGGCAAAGCTTTTATTTACAGCAACATAACAACACAACAAACAGAAGAAAATTAAAATTGGAAAAAAATATGAAGTAAGATGTACTCTGTCCGCAACTGTTACCGCAGTTGCGCGTGGGTTTGGGCCTTTTCACAGTTATAATAATCAGATGATGGCCGTAATGGACTTCACTTTCTTACGGGACAATCTGCGCCCCGGTTGACGATCCAGGTCGTCTCACTTCAGAATCAAAACCAAAAATCCCCTCTTGAGCCTCTTTGAAATTGCCTATATATAAAGCAGTTTTCTTTGATAATCGCCGATCATTAAGAGGGTAAATCAGACAGCTCAAGTAGTGTAGATTTATTATTTTCAAGCTATCTAACGTTAAGTTCTTGGCCTGAAATACAATTTTTATAACGTCAGTTGGAGAGGTTTCAAGTGAAATTTATTGCTTTGATAATTGGAAAGTTGGAGTTTTATTTATACACAAATGTATCGTACTTGTCAGAAGGTATTTACAAGGGCTAACATCTGTCTTTATTGACAGTGTGCTAATGAGGAAATTCAGACGTTACAAGCACATTAGGAACATAATTTCGGGAGATATTAATGAAAATATGAAAATGCAATTGAACATTAAAACCACTAAAATTTAAATGTTTATAATTCAAAAACCTATCATTCAAATGACTTGAAATTTAATGTCTGGGCACAGTTTGAACCAATCATTTGAAATATCGTGTTGCAATTGGGTATTGCCATTAAAAAAATGAAGTTTAGATTCATTTTAATATGTAGATGGCCCCTAAGCAAATTTACGCAAATCATTTAAAAGTATACTTTATTTCCAATCGTTTGGTACCAGTAACTTTCTTCTATGATAATTTGTTGAAAAGTTAGTAGGGTGTGTTTACTTATTTTTCCCACGATTGTACATAAGACTCCGCATATTCCAATTTTTCAAACTGCAAAATCTAACTTCTATGACAATTTAACGAGAAACTTCCTTCCAGAAAAAAGGAAAATCGTTAGTTCCTCTTTCTCTTAGTGTTTAACAATCTTACATTACTTGAAAAGAATTTAAGAGAACTTGATCCTTTATTTTCTAATAGTAAATAAATTTACCTTTTGAAATTTTGAATTGCTTTCAATGAATACTTTCAATATCTCAAATGATCTAAATTCGACATTTTGTGAAATTCACTCATCTACATAACATAACGAACCCAAACTTTTTGTTAAAAAAATACTAATATACAACTTTGACACCATAAATAAATTTTTCACACCAGTGAGACTAAATACAAATTTTCATGAAAATCGTACAGTAAGTTTCAGAGAAATTTATTATTTTTAAATGAGCCTATTTTAGGGGTTGTTTCCAAATTGAAGTTTGATACTCGATTATTGAAATGTAACAGAAAGACGATGTAACTTATATTGATGTAGTATTTCTGGCCAGTATCACCGTTTCATTCGTTTAGCATGTTTCTACAGTGTAAAAAAAAAAAAAAAATCAAGAGGTTACTAAAAATTTTTTAGTAAATTTTTATTCCACAGAATTTCTTAGTAGCCATTACAAGCATGCTTTTTGCAAGTGAAACAAACATTTCTTTTGCAAACTGAACAAAAGAATTTTTTGTATAACTAACTTAAAACTTTTTAGTATGAGCCACCAAGCAAATTTTAGCAGTAGCTCCAAAATTACTTTTAGTTAATTAAAAATTATATTTAGACTTCTGAAGCGGAAGATTTTCGGCAAAACCACAATAGATGGCAGCATCAAACATTGCTACCTGCTCTATTTTGACATGTTTCTAAAGGAGAGGGAAAGTCCAGAGATCATTACCCATGGTAACTGCTAGACAGGATTTTCTAATCCCTTTATTTAGCGAGTACTTACATTGCATACATTCGGTGCATATTTTGTGGCATCCAGCATCGAACCCGGATACTTTCAGTCTGGAATTCGGTGCTATGACCACTAGGCTACCAGGGCCACACCAAGTATGTGTTAGTAATAGCTATTAAAAATGTAAAACTATTAACTAAATTCGTTGCTAGCTTTTTTCTAGTAATTCTTGCAGATTCCTTGTAACCGAGTAAGATTACGAAAAGTTTTTTAGTAATTACAAGGATCACTAAATTTTTTTTAGTAGATCGACCCTTTTCTTTTTACAGTGTACAATACAAAACCATGTACAGTGAAAACAATACAATAAATGTTTTAAAAATAGAATTTAATCATTTGTTGCTTAATTAAATTTAAAGGACTTTTACCGTTAGCGAAAACATGCATGAAAAATCGCCAACTGTTTACTTCTTTCAAAAACAATCATGTTTTCATTTTACGCCAAATCACGCTCGACAACATATTGTGAAACTGAAATGACGAAATATTTAAAAAAGTACAATATTTAACTATAAATTAAATAGATATAACATTGTTAAAAGAACATTCTTCTAAGGGGTTCAGGAGTCTTACTTTTTACATGGTGTTGCAATTTAACAGCATGCCACATTTAATTTTTTCTTCTCAGTTCCTATGAAACATAAATGCATAAAATTTTTAATATAGAGAACTTAATATATTTTCTATTTAACCCTTTATCTACCGATGGTATTTAAGTACCATTAAAATAACTTATTATAAAATTCTTTTAATAAGTCAGTTAGTTGTACTACTGTTTTGAATAAGCTACAGATACATTACTTTAGCTTGTTCCAAAAGTAATATTGGTTATACAAAACAAAAATATTTTTAAAAGGATGATTTCTTTTGCCTTTGCGTCTTTTCAGCTTTCTTGGTGCTGAGAGAAGGGGAAGAGGATTTTTTAATCCCGAAATATTTCTATAGCTATATTGTCAGAACATCATGTTTGTACATTTTATAATTATACAAAATACTAAGAAAATAATTAAAAATAAAAGATTTGAGTGGAGTCATAAAAATTGCACAAAATCCCTGTGAATTCAAATTTTATTAATCCTTCTAAATCCTTCAATCCCTCTAAAATCCTTTAAATATTTATTAACTGATTAGGAAAATTTTTTAATTCAGTTTAAGCAATTTGCGTAAAATGCTTTAGAATATAAAATTTTCATGAATTCATAATGCGGTAGAAAAAGGGTTAAAATACTTTTTTAATATTCTATATTGAAATTTCATTTTATTTTTCTTATGTTTAATTTTGAAAAAATTTTTGAAACTTGTTCTTTGACTTGCATCGATTGCGTGCAACATTTCTCAAAAATTAATGAAGCAATTTGCATAAATTTTGGAAAATATCTTCATTTTAAGTTACATAATATCTTATATTTTAAATCGTGCATCATATTGTATTGACGATTTTAAATTAGTGATTTTTCAATGAGAAAATTAATTTTTTTTCAAAATTTTATGACTCAAAATTAAAATTATAAAAAATGAATAAAAAAATTGCCATAAAATAAAGTATAAGTTCAAAATACATTAGATTTATATCAATTTTAATATTTTGAAGGATCTTTAACCAGCAATTTTGCTACAGTCATGCGAGCAGTGGATGCAAGTCAAAAAACTTTTTTTTAATCAAAATTAAACAGCGATATATTTTTAAAAAAATAGAATTTAATTATTTATTATTTAATCCTTTATCTACCGAATTACGAATGCATGAAAATTTTACATTCTAAAGCTTTTTATGTAAATTGATTAAACTGAATTAAAAGTTTTACACAATCATTTAATATTTTTGAAGGATTTTAGAAGGATTGAAAGATTTAGAAGGATTAATTACATTTGAATTTACAGGGATTTTGTGCGATATTTACAACCCGACTCAAATTTTTTATTTTAAATTGTTTTCTTAGAATTTTGTAGAATTATAAAATGTACAAATATGATGTTCTTACAATATAAATATGAAAATATTTCCGAATTGAAAGATCCCCATCCCCCTCCCTCAGCGCCAAGAAAGCTGAAAAAATACAAAAGCAAAAGAAATCATCCTTTTAAAAATATTTTTGTTTAGTGTAACCAATAATGCTTTTGGAACAAAATAAAGTAGCGTATTTGTAATTCATTCTAAACAGAATTACAACTAATTGACGTATTAAAAGAATTTTATAATAAATAATTTTAATGGCACTTATAAGTACCGTCGTAGATAAAGGGTTAATTAATTTAAAGGCCTTTTATCGTTAGAGAAAACTGTATGAAATAAAATAATTAATAATAATAATAATAAAAATTCAATATAAAATTAAAAAAAATATTTTAAACAGAAGAGATATTAAGCTGTCTACATTTAAATTTTTATGCCTTTATGTTTTATGGGGAATGAAAAAAAATTAAATGTAATATGTTGTTAAACTGTACAACCAGGTAAAAAGTAAGACTCCTCAGTTCACTTAGTATTTGTTTAACTCTTTCACGTGCAAGACATTTCTGCTCCAAAAATAATTAATTCACATCCGAATTACAGGAACAAAAGGCAAATGTTTTATCTGCTTTTAAAACTTTTTCATTAAAACAACATCACATTACGATACACATCGTTCATTATAAAGAAAAGTGATATTTCATAAATAATTTAAAAAAAATTCTGAAAATGGTTCACGTTTTTTTTTTTTTTTTTGCTAACTTTGAAGAACAAATATGCTTACAGGCGTCAAGATGTACAACGTCCGTTTCATTTACCATAAGTATAAGCTCAGATAAAACAAGTTTTCAATTTGAGTTCTAAAATATTCGACGCTTCCCATTTAGATACCTATTAGCGATGATCAGAATGCTCAAAATGTGGAAAGAATTTTACTAGATTAATTGGTGTAAGTTTAAATGGTATTTTCATATATTTTGTTAAAGTTATGCTTAAAACAGACATTGCATTTGATTATGAGCAGAAATTGCGTTGAGTTAATAAAGAACGAATTTCAAGAAAATCCTTTTATTGTGTTCTCCTTTGACCGAGTACTTAAATACGTCTTGCAACTTATCAAACAGAAAAATACATGACCTAAATATTTATATTAAAAAGAAAAAAATGCGTAGTCCTATTCTATCGTGAATCCTAAAATGACGTTTTGATTACAATACCAATCAACACTATAAACATTTACATAATTGGAAATATGAGCTAAATAAAGTAAATACAAATCTTACCTACCAAAGGCTGATAAAAATTAGCTGTTAGCCAATGATTTATGTACTGACTTGTTTCTTGGCAATAAATTAAATTTTACTGATGATTTTCCATATCAATCAATAGAATATTAATGATGATCTTACTATTAAATATGATATTTTGATTCTTGATTTTTATATTAGAGATTATTTTAAAAAAAATGGTTAGTAAGGACTTAACAACTAATGCTGACTGTTCTGCAAGCACAGGTGTTCAAACTGAGCACGACAAAAGTAATAATACTACTTCTCCAATAATATGCGATGCATCTGTTCAAAGAATTTAACACTACATAACAAATAGACGCGAAAAAGATTTTGAATTGTCTGTTTTCAATATTTGCAATCAAGAAATGCATATTTAAGAAAAAAAGCTTGCAAAACTTCATCAGATTCTTTTCAAGAACAGACTAGAGTGCAACAGAATCGCACTCACAAATACATCTTCCTGAAATTCAATTATCTCATTGTTTTGAAATATGTCTGGTAAAACAGTCTTGTCTCATTTAGGACTTTGTAAATCTCTTTCAAGTTTTAACTATAGGTGCATATTTTCGAAATTTTTAAGGAGCCTATGGCTCCTAAACCTAAATATTCTAGTTCCCGACAGGACTTCATTTCTAAGGGAAAAAAAATACGCAAATTTCGTTAAAAGATCGCAGAATAAAAGTTGATTTTATAAAAGAATCGCAAAAAAGTCGCGCTTTTTGTCGCAGAATTGCTGAAAAACGCAATTTTCGTCAAATAACCGCGGAAAACGCAAATTTGGTTAAGATTTTGCTTTAAAATTATATGGTAACAACTTATTAAAAGAGTCAAATGAGCACCCAACTTTAAAACTAATAGTTAATATCTAGTTGAACTATAAAACTAATAATTAATATTTAGTTAAATTATAAAAATACCTTTAAAACTATATTTAAACTGTGAAACTACTATTTAAACCAGTTAAACTATAAAACTAGTAGGTAATAACTAGTTAAGCTGTTTAATAATTAGCAAAATTTTAAATCAACTGATCAATAACTAGTTAAACAGTTTAGTAATTCACTAAACTTTAAAAATACCAGTTAATACCTAGTTAAATTGTTTAATAATTAAAAATACTTTCAAAATACCAATTAATAACTCATTTAACTGATTCAGACTTATGTAAACTTTAAAACTACTACTTAATAAATAATTAAACTGTAAAACAACCTCTTAAAATAATTCATCACACAAGAAAATACTGTTGAGAAACTCATTATGCAGTCGTTAAATAAATCTTTTAATATTTAGAAAAGAAATATTTTCTAATTTCTTTTAGTGAATAAATAATCAAATAAGCATATGAAAAAAGTCATTGCACGCGATGTGTATTTATGTCTTTATTCCTTCTAAAATGTTTTTCATTCTAAATAATGAAAGAAATTTACACTGAGCTCATTCTTTGGCTCACATTCTGGTGCGTTTTGAAATAAAAATTAAAAAATGCTAAAAATAAGAATGTACTCATAAAACGACATAAATTTGGTAAATGGTACATAAAGCAAGAACATTTACACGAACTTGTATAAATAAATATGATAATAAAAACGTCTACATTATAACGAGATAATCTGCGTTACAAATTGTTTCTGCAGTCATCCTCAGGATGAAATAAAATGTTGAATTGATTTAAAAGTCTAAAATGTCTAGAAAGAAAAGAATAGTGTATCAGAGACAATTTTTTCAGTCTTGACCAATTAGATGATTTGAAAACTGCAGTGGCGTCACCCACCGAGTGCACCAGAAATAAATAAATAAATGAATAAATAAGTTCGAGATTAATGAAAAAGTCAATAAAATATCTTCAAGTGCCACTATTTATTGATAGGGAAACGTATTGCGTTCAAAGAAGTTTATGGCGAAAGTAGGAAATTTTGAAATAATGCAAAAAGAAAAAAGATATTATGCCAGATTTTTTAGGACTTTGTAGAATAAATTATAGTTGCAGGTATTATGCTCACGTGCAATGATGCAATGATTTAGAGCAATTTTGTTACCATGCTTTCAAATGGGTTATTACATGGAACTATTATTTTCGACGCGCCAAAACTAACATAAGAGCTTTCCTTTTCTAAATGGAATTCGCAATTTTTCCCTCTTGTATCATCAACTTGTTTGAAAGTAATTAATTTTCCCGTTCATAGATGGTGACATTTGGTAATCGCCAATCGAACTTTCAATTCGTCTCCAACTCATTTCACTTTAAATTTTGTGATGTACTCGCTGGATAGTGCCGCTGCAGTTTTCGAATCATGTAATTTCTCAAGACTCAACAAATTTGTCTGTCATACGCTGCCATAAATTTCGGTAAAAATACATACACACAAAAAAAAATTGGAAAATTCTTTGTAAATTTACACTAGTTCTCAGTTAAAATCATTCGATTGAATTTTTCGGTCAGCATTTTACACATATTTTCCCAATTCTTATATAGAAATCCCGGTAGGGGTCCATGTCTTTATTTAAAGATATTTTTATCTTTGTTAAATTTTGTAATTCAAAATACACACTTTTAAAATTCTTTTGCAATTTTATTAGAAATATCAAAGAAGAAAATTTTGTTTCAAAGTTCTGTTTTTTTAAACTTTAATAATAATAATTTAGAAAGGGAAAAATCATCTCATCATATTTAGTGGAGATTTCCCCCCGCTGAATCATAAAAGACATACTTTGTGCTCGAAAGCAATAGTTCCTATAGCTCAATCAGTAATGCATTCTTCCACTGTCAAGTGGTCTCGAGTTCAACCCCCCCCCCCCCCCCCCCAAAGCTGCTAGAAACGAATTGTGTTAAAGTTTAATGATACAGAAGCAGTGGTGCCAATTTATATGGCCCATTAGGCCCAAGCCCACCCAATAATTTTTATCCTAATATGTTCAATTTTCATTGTTTTATTTAGTTGCATATTTCATTTTTTTTATGATTATTTTCTCCCAACAACAAAATTTGTTTTATCATTGACTATGCGTTTTAATTCTCCAGCTGACATTCATAAATCCCAAATGACTAAAATGTCCATGTTTGACTTTCCGCTATTTCAACTTGTAGTCATGTTCATGACATGGTGATATTACAATAAATATAAATGTCTTTATAAGGAAAAACGCATGAGAATGTTGTTTAATAAAATGGCAACTTTATTAAGATAAGATCGCTTTACTTAAAATTCTCATCTTATACCATTTGCCCGCCCTTCAAAGAAGAATAAACTAGTCATGCCGTGTTTCTAAAATATTTTGAGCCCACCTAATATTTTTCAAAAGTTGGCACCACTGTACAGAAGTTCAAATTTACTCGGGAAATTTGAGTTCTTTGAAGCTTACTGGAAATTGACCGATTACCTAATTTTAAAAATTAAATTATTATTGGTAAAAGTAAATTTACAGAGTCTTGTGTATTTTTAACGATGTTAATTTACAGAGTGTACTTTAAATTTACGGAATAACTTCTCTGTTATTTAACAGAATATCAATTATTTTTATTTTTTGTAATTTTACATAAGAGTTTAGATAACAGATTACCCGTAGATTCTTTGTAATTTCACAGAAAAAAAAATTAACAGTTTACAGAGCGCTTTCATTTCTAGAATTTTGTAACTACTTTAATACCATATTTTATCCTGAATATGACTGAAAAGCAGTTTGAAACTTTTTATGCTTACTGTATTGCGATATTATGATATTACGATAAACGATATTATGTTTTTAGCTATACATTTATTTGTAGAAATTCATGGAAAGGGTTTTGTTTTATGCACCATTTACAGTTTTATGCGTTTTTATAAATATATTCTTATTGATAATATTTCACGGTGCAATAATCCAACGTGTGTTAATAAAAAAATACTATTTTGCTACTAAGGTGTTCTGGTGTAATAACGCCAAGTGCTAATATTATGCATAATTATGAAATAATCCGGTAAATGACACATATGTTCTCTGCGGAGAAAGATTTTGAGTCATATAAATCGCAAAAAATAGCTTTAAGTTAATTTGCTCCATTTGTAGGACCTATTGATTTTACAAGCAACTAAAATTAACGCTTGATCTAAAATTTGCGAGATAAGTTTTGTGATGTGAAGACTATATTTTTTATCTTAAAATACTTTGTTTATTACATTATTTTGTAGTGCGTTTCATGTACTTTCAAAATGTTGTAGACGATTTTGGATATCTTCTCAAGATAATTTGTAGTTTAAAATCTACTGTGCAATAAGTATATCGGGGTAATAACGCCAATCCTTGGCGTCATTACCCCGGTTGATTCCCAACAGTGGCCGAACTACATCCGAAGAGGGTTTATTTATTAATATGGGACAGCATTATTATCATTGTTGAAATGGTAAGATTAAGGGGGGAGGGTATCCAATACCCCAAACTAATCTCTTTATATATTTTTTTAACACTAATGTAAAAAAAATTAAACTCTTATAAATAAAACTATATCAAAATGTTTTCCATATTCTAATTCGAACATCTTCAAAATCAGGTTTCTATTAAATTTCCAGTGGATTGTTCAATTGAGTTCTAAATTTTAACTGCTCTTTTAACTTCAACTTCTCCGCGTTCGGTTTTTCAAAATTTTCAAAATTTAACCTTTAACCGATGTGACAGAAATTGTAACGTAACTAATAGAAGCGGTTCGTGAAACGGATTGAAAGATGAATAAAAGGCAGAAATAACTCATAGGATTGTGTTTTTGTACTAAACTTTTTATACAAGACTATTATACTTAATATTAACCTATTTAAAAGTCTCTGGTGATAGTAATAAAGTTCCATAAGGAACAAAATTTCGGTAGTGTTTGTGGATAAACTGAAAATTACAAGTTAAATTATAAAAATTAAAAGAAAAACAGTGGTCTGTGAAACCGGTAACATTAGATAAAGTTTAAAAAGCGATCGATGATTAAAAATCATAGAATACTGTTCCTGCACTAAACTTTTAGTACAGAATTAATTCTAATTAAATTTAATCTATTGAAATATTTCTAACAATAGTACGAGGACTCCAAACGAAAGAGAATTTCAGTTGTAGCTATAGTTAAACTGGAAAATACAAGTTAAACTCTAAAATTTGGGGGGAGAGGGGAGAGCGTTCAGTGAGATTACTAACAGCAATTAAAGGTTAATTTTGTTGTTAATATAGAGATAATGATGTATAACCACATGAATCATGTATAACATTTAATAAGAGATCTCATTGGGATAATATTTTTTATCAAAAATCTTATTTAATTAATTAAAAATTTATTAAAGCATGTTTTGTACAATGCCAAAAATTTAACTTTAGGTTTGGATAATTCGCATTAGTGTGGAGTTGTGGATTAAAAACTATTTACAAGACTACTATAATAGCATTAACAAAAATATTTATTACATATAACTCTAGTTATTATAAAATTTCACATGATTAAAATATTACATTATAAATGGTTAAAAACATGCAATGTTTCTTATAATTATATTTAAGCGGGACTTTTTAAGCAAAGAGAGGCACAGGGTGTTATACTCTGTTGAACCTCCCTCTCACTCCTTTTTCTTTCACTTTCACAAAAATTGAATATTTACTATAGCATACATAGAATGCATACATGGGAATATAAATACTGATTCAAGTAAACACAGTTAAAACCGTGAAATGTTTCTAATAATTCTATTTAAACGGTCATTTTAAAGCGAAAAGTAGCTTAGAATCTAATATTCTTTTGCCTGCTCCCCCCCCTCCCCCCCACCACCATACCTTTCTTTTTTTTTATACTTTCACAAAACATTGAACATTTTCAACAGCTTAGAATGTAATTTGTAAATTTCTAAAGCATTAGAGTTTGTATTTTTAGAATTGGGGAATCTACATGCCATTATTCCATCTTATATCTTAGTTTTGTTTGCATGGCGTTATTACCCATATAGGTGGGTAATAACGCCATATAGCATTGGTCAAGAAATCACGCGATTGCATTTTATGATTACATATCTGTTAAATAATTTTTTTTATATAGATAGTCATTGAGTTGCTGCATCAAATCCTATATTTGTTTGAAAAATACAATCTAAAACTAAGCCGTGAAAATTGGTAGAACCTTAACGTGGCGTTATTACCCCAGGGTACCTTATAATAAATCTTTACAGTAAACATTTCTTAATGACTATTATCCACAAAAACTAAATGTAGGGTTAAAAAAGTAACAACAAATAAGAACAAAACCATTAAAATTATTAATGTTGTAAAAAAAATAATAATAAAGTTTATGTTTATTTAATAAATTTTACATTTGTTAAGACTGCGGACTATTTTCAGTACGTATTTTGATCTTATAAAAGGAAAAAAGCCTCTCTCCTTTTTTGCTTGCGAACTTTATTCTAAAATTTAAAGATTCTTTTTATTGCAAATTTCTTTTTTACCTTATTCTTATACATTTTTAATTTTAAAACTAATTAGTTAATTACAAAAGAAAGAAACTGCTACACAGAACTCATTATAGAATCACGAATTCAATCTTTTAATATTTAGGAAATTTACATATTTTCTCGATAACTTTAGGAAATAAATAATCAAATAATAAAACATTAATGGATGAGGAAAAATTCATTACCTAAACGATATTTAATTACATGTTTACTCCTTGTAAAATATCTCCAAATTCTTTCACAGCACATAATTAAGGAAATACGATCGTTGAGAATTTTGTTCAAAGTTCTTTTATTTCTTCAGAATAAATAACATATGCAGCTGGTACCGCTGTTAAATTAAAAATCAAGAATATTTTAATATGTTATTTCTTTTCGCAAAGGTTTTAATTTACAAATATTTCTTAATTACTATTATGTCTTCATCGTAATCGTATCAAATAGAAAAGTATTAATTAATTAGAAGTTTTTAAAATGTACATATTTTGTAAAAAATGAAATAATTAACTATATTTCAAGTGTAAATTTGTTACGCTTTATACTTTGAATAAAATAATTAGAAAAAATATTTTCTCCGTATTTTTATTTAATCTAAACTGATATAACTATAATTTTTTTTGCAATCTCCGATCAAGTAATGTGAAATTTAAATAGGCTTAAAGATAATTTTAAAGCATTGAATTAAGTATGTTTTATCATAAGATTCTTTTTAATGCAAATTAAACAAAAACGTAAATGTTTATAATTATGTTATTTTATCGCGAGATTAATTACGGCAGCGGTTCGCAAACTTTCTTGGTAAGCGACCCATCTTTTAGCGAAAAAAAATTTCGCGAACCACCTTTCAGTGAAAAAATATTTCGCGAACCACCTTTCACAGTGAAAAAAAAAATCGCGATCCACCTTTGAATAAAAAGAATTTCGCGACCACCCAAGATGAAGTTGTATATCAGAATAGCTATTTTTTTACGATCTCTATACGCTCGGCTATCCCATCCTATGAAAAATGCAAATTTTCGTACGGAAGATATATTATCAACAAAAACAAGAATTGGTAATCTCAATGTGTATAAGTGAACAGTAATTAAAATTAAAACAACGCACAAACTACAAAGATAGCCAAAAAATACGTTTAATACGTTTAATTATTATGAAAACATAACATTATAACTAATGAGATTTCTGGTACTGGTGTTTTCCAGTGTGTCAATGTATATTAACTCGCAGTTTGTCTCAGTACTTGTCTTTCAAAGTAGCAAACTAGTTAAAGCATGTTCAAATAAGCACGAAGTGTTGAATTTCGTCAAGGACCTCAAAACTGATTTAAATATTTCTGGATATTCTGTTTCTATATTAATCTAGAAGAAAATTAATGAATTTCCCTTGAAATATTATTTCCTGTTAAAATCGTCGTATCATAAATAGATGAAATAAAACTTATATTTTGATGACAAACCTCGATTGTTCCACGATCCATAGATTGGGAACTGCTGAGTTACGGTACTAAATATTGGTATCTTCTTTGAAAAAATTTCCGCATTGGTGTCATCGCCGAAAAGAAAAATCTATATTTTCTATATTTTTAAATCAATATTGCAGTGACCACTTTCCTTTTAATATCTTTCTAGACCGGAAGATTTTGTGGTTTTTGACACTCAGTTTCGAAACTCCTTGGTGCACGGTCCAATATCAAACTGTGTGAACTGAAAATACTGTTATTTTTGCTGCCCTTTTCTTTTTCTTGAAACGAGATGTACATAATTTAAATTGAAAATATAGAAAGAGCTTTTTCTGTAATTTTTTAATGTTAGTTTTGATCAAAAATTTTGTATTTTAGTGCAAGGTAGTTTTTTTTTTTTTTTTTTTTTTTTTAAGTAAACATTTTTTAAATGAGATGATCCAATTAAAAGCATCAAGAACTCATGGCTGAGTTAAGAAAACTTTGGGTTACAAAAGATTCGCTTCTTTAAGGCTAATGTCAGACGACAGATTATTTTGACGCTTTGGTTTTCCAGTGAAAAATAAACATCTGCGCTACTTCCATCCACACGAACGTGACCTTTCCGTCAAAATATGCAGACGATTATTGTCTCCATTGATAATAGGAAGCTTTTAATTCGATGTTTTTAATTTAAATAGGATGGATTTTTTGGAGGAAATAAAGTATTCTGTAATTTTTTATCAATTATTCAAGAAATTAGAAAAAATATATGCATACACAGACGGTACTGTGTTCATTCTACGGTAAATGACAGATTATTTACCAGGTATTTTTATTTAAAATATCCAAAATTACAGGAATTACTTTTTACTGAAATTTTACAGGAAAATTACAGGAATTACATCTGATGTTAAATGAAAAATCCACCATCTTTAAGAAACACATATAACTGCAGATATTATTAAAATGGTAATAATTGTTATTCAACTTTCATTTAAGTGAAATTTCTTATTTATTTTATTATTAAATAAATAAATAAATAAACTAAATTGATTTAAAAAAAAAGTTGCTACAGAACGTGATAGCAAAACAAACATCTTAGTTGTATGAATGAAAAATAGGATTGACAAATTTCTAAAGTGTGAAATTGGCGTTACATGAGTCAAAAAAGTATGTGCTACCCCCTCCCCCTCCCCCATGAGCAAAGGGTATATTTTTTACCATTTAGAGGCTGTACGTGCATATATAACGATGTCATAATTTTTTTTGGTAAATTTGGATGATACGTAATAAATGATAAAACGTAGTAAATGATTTACTACGTTTAGCGTAAAATAGTAAATTTAAAACTTTACAGGAATCCGAATTTTCAGCCGAAATGTAAAAAAGCTAAAAATTTGCCCAAGATTTAGCACAGATAGTCAGGACTAATGTGATGGGGGGTGGAGGGGGCATGTACCAGAGGCACCAAAACGAAGGGGCGCCAAATGAAGATTTTGTGTACCAATTTTACTCATGTCACTGTATGCATTGTATTGTTAAAATCGTCCTGTCTGGGGTAGAGGTCTGCACGGGCACGGGCCGGCCTGCGGTCCAGGTCGGCAAAAACAAGAAAAATTGAATGGGCCATACGAGCCGGGCCGGTAAAAAAATTTAGCGGGAGCTACCGGCCCGTTATAAAGATTTGCGCAGAAACGATAAAATATGAGTTATTTTAAATGGATATGGCTTTAACGAAAATAACATTTAGAAATGTACGTCATGAGCCGATACTTAGTTTGACAGCATCAATGCAGAAATGTAACTTCTACAGTGTAGAGATCGGCATCGGATAGTTGCATCGCGTGTAACGCGGGCTTAATATTATTTTAGCAGACTCGCGTCGGGCCGAGATCAGGCTTGCATTGTTTTCCTACTTGTAGACGAGCTGAGCCGGAACTAGACTTAATTGTTCTCAAGAAGTTAGGGTAGACAATTTGATTTGTAAAATTATTAATAGCGATAAAAAACTTACGTTAACATAATCTTTGGATACATACTTCTTAGTGATTATTAAATTCACTTCTCAACAACGTGAAAGTTTGACACATTTTCTGGCTAATTTTTAACAGCAAAAGTATAAAATTGACAAGCCTGACTATTAAAGGAATTTGGAATCGAATAGCATTTTTGATTTTGGCAAATAAAATACTTGTATTACCTTGTTGAGATATACGATATTGTTGTCAAATGGTTGCAGATTTTTCTCCCTTCCCATGCTGTCACTTCCGGAAATTCTATTCAAAACACTAACTTTGGCAGTATTTTCTTAAATTGTTTGTGTCAAAAAAATGGATAAATCCATTCGATTACATAGTTTCTGAATAAAAATATCTGCTAATCTAATGCATTTCTAAAAAGAAATGAATTTAGATAAGTGTCAGAAAGTAGCTCCTTTGGATTTGAGGAAATTTTTAATAAAATGATGTAGAAATATTTTCATAAATCTATTTTTACTGTACAGCTTCAAAAATTACTATGTTTTTAACTTTCTTTTTTTCTTTTATTCTAAACTATATTAATTTTTTTATGAATCTTTATTTGAATGTCGAAAATCTAAATATCTAAGTAATTATTAATGTTGCTAATGTGTATTTCCTATAAATTATGCTGTAAAATGATCTCATAGACATGTATAAAGTATTCTTTAAAAAAATCTTATTTATATGATAGAAATCTGAATTTTTTAGAAATAGTAGAAATTGTGACCGGCCAGAACGGGCCAGGCCGGGCCTAGAAATGTAAAAATAGGAACTGGGCTGGCAGGGCCCAGGCCGAACTTTTTGTTTTTACAACGGGCTGTACCGGGCCTGGAATTCCCGGCTCTGGGGTATGCTAAAGCATTGAAGAATCTAAGAATGATATGGCATAAGGATACTGTATAAAATGGATTTATTTTTACTATTGCTTTTTATTTGGTTTACAAGATTTTATTGAATCAATATTTGACAAAGCATATTGTTTGGTATCATTTTATGTTTAAATGTTTTAAAGTTTAAAATAAGTCGGATATTAATAAAATGCTGATACTTTTTTTTTTTGTTTTATTCTTTATATGTTACTTTGTATACTTTTATGTACTAAATATACTTTACAGAGGAAGTTTCAAGCGGGGGGGAGGGGGTAGCCAAAAACCATGTTTATCCAGAGCGCAAAAAAGACTATTTTCGGCCACGCAGATAGTTCATTTAAATGCAGTATGGCAAAGCCGAAGAAAAAAATTTTAAGCAAATTGCAGGACACAATTTTTACAAAAATGTCGATTTTTTATGATTATTTTCCTTCAATTAAAAGCTTTTTGAAAGGATACACAGTAAATTTCAACTTTTACGCTGTTTACCTACCACTATTTTTGATCAGAAAAATTTGATTTTCTTAAAATTATATTTCCGATGATTAAGTAAGGTAAATTTATATGTTAAAATATAGTGGTGAGAAAACACCCCGTAAAACTTGGCTGGTATTGTATACATAATTATACAAAATTATATGATTGCAGTAAATAGAACCGCTACTGCGATATGATCACGACGCATTATGATCATATCTTTCCTGTCCGTTTTTCCATTCCAAATTTTCAAAACTTTATTTAACTTATAATGATTTTAATTTCGAGGTCAATTCAGGCATAATTAAGGGCCTATTTAGAGCCATTAAACAAAAATTCATTTAATAAAACACTGTAAAAAAAATCCATTAAATTTACCGCGTACCGAATTGCCAGCAGTTTTTGCCGTAAAAATTGCAGCAAAATTAGATGTAAGGAAAAAAATATTACGTATGTATTACTGCAGTTTTTACGACAAAAATACTGGCAAAATTGCTACCAGCAGTTTTTGCAATAAATTTAATAGATTTTTTTTCAACAGTGAACAGCCCCCCTTCTCCAAAAACCAAACATTAAAACAGGCTCCTTCTCCGAAATCGAAGTATTAAAAAGACCCTTTCATAAAATTCTATAGCATAAAAACATACTATCCATTACTTTTATATTGTTAGGTTTAAAAATCTGCAATTTTCAAAGAAAACTAGTTCCCCAGGTTTTTAATTTCAGTAACTGTATTTCATATTTCCTTACAAAATGTTACTTTTCACAAACATAAAATACTATTTACAAAAAGTCTTTTTACTTTTCGCAAAATCCCCCCCCCCCCCTAAAATAAAACACCTGCAAAGACCTCTGAATTTAATTTAATATTCTGGAAACATACTAAGACATAATAATATTACTATAATTTGAAAAAGATTACTTTTATTTTATTGATTTTATTTTATTTTTTCCTTATAATAATATTTTATTGTTTAATATTTTCCATATAAAATCTAATTTGTTACAGTAAAATTACTTTAAATGATTTTTTTAAATATGAAACAAAATTAATTAAAATAGTGTCCCCATAACTTCCTGATTTTCTTCAGATTTTTCTGATTTTTTATGTTTTTTTATCTAGAGTGCAACATACTACTGATCAATTTATTGTTTTTTCTATTTTTATCTTTAGTTAATTCTGATGATATACCCTACAATATTCTTAATTATACAATATACAATCCTCTCGTACGTCAAAAATTATTTATTCCACGGCAAAATCCACTTCAAACTCTAACGAGAAAATTCGTTGCGCAATGACAACAAAAATTCATGAAAAAATGATAAAAAAAAGTCAAAATCAGCGTTGAAATAGAAGTTCGTCTGCCCATCATAATTTAAACAACAACCATCAGACTGTCAGCAGAGGCGAGCGGGCTGAGGGGAACGCCAGGTGCAAGCGTCAAGATTTTCTTCACTTTTGCGAACTGTCGTCTGACTAGACGAGAACATTTCTATTCCCTCAAGAGAGGGCGTCAATATCGACGTTTTAAAAAATCGCTCGTCTGACATTGCCCTAATAATATAAACTAAGGAGCAACCGAAACAGGTTTTAAAGACCAAAACTGAAACCGAAACCAAATTTCGGTAATTTTCCTATTTTCAGACGAAAATGAAAACGAAGTCGTCCAAAATAAATAAATAAATAAATAAATAATACATAAATTACATAATTATGTATTAATTATACGTGTAACTCAAGGCTCTATATGCGTCTGATAAAAATATTTTATTTTCAAGCACAATAAAATGCCATTAAAAACATGAGAGGCACAAAATAATTTTCTAATTATAGGAACTTTGTCTGATAAAAAAATATTTAAAATATATATACCTCGATTTCTATTATCTTTTGTAGTGATTTTTTAAAATGATCATCTATTATACTAGAAATTTCTCAAAGAGTATTCGTAAAACTTCTGTTATTTAAAATTAAGACAATTCTATTACGATTAAATATACAGCTTTTAATGAACAGATGAAAAGCATCTTTAAAGTTTAGTCATTTTTGGATTTGTTGCTTTATAGTTTTCATTCAGGCCTTTGTGTCAGTTATGAGTGCTAATTAAAAAGTAATGATTGTAACAATTAATAAAGAGTATCTCATTTGAGCCGGTGCACTCAAATTTAAGGGTCATTCTGAAAATTTCCCGAAACAAGATACTGGAATTCGGTGATGTTTCGTTGGGACCTAATTTCAGTATCATTTTTACCAAAAACGAATTTTCCGCGAAACTTAGTTTTTAGGCCGAAAGCGAAAACGAATACTAATCTCAGGGATTAAAGGACTCGGCACCCTTTATTCTTTGAAAAATGACGAGAATATCGATTTTCTATTTTTTTTGCTAAAATTATACTTTACTATCCCTGGTAACATTCTGATGAAGTTTCGCAATGACCCAAGTCTTATAAATACGGTTTAAAGCGATTGTATTACATCGCTGTCCCTTTAAATAGAACAATCTATTTCACTTAAAAATGATTTTTCCCATTTGTGTCTTTTCGACCAATAAGCATGTTTAAAGTGATAAAACATTTATTTATTTTTCAATTGACTGTTTTTCGTTTGTTGTTTTTTATGGTCGATTTCCTGAAACTAAGTACCATATTTAAAATATAGTAAAAAGTTTTTATTACACATAAAAATGTAAAATAAATTCAGCTTTTACTGGAATTTGATATGGATTTGCACATTTTAATTTTTTTCTTTTAAACTAATTAAATTATGATATTAATTATTTTAAATTTTTTTTTCAATTAACTTTTTTTCGTTTGTTGTTTTTTATGGTCGGTTTCATGAAACTAAGTACCGTATTTAAAATATAGTAAAGAGTTTCTATTACACATAAAAATGTAAAATAAATTCAGCTTTTACTGGAATTTTATACGGATTTGCACATTTTAATTTTTTTCTGTTAAACTAATTAAATTATAATAAATCCGATACTTAAAATTATGCAGCACATTTCTAGGAATAATTTTTAAAAAATAGCTCAACTTCTTGAAAATTGTACGAGAAAATTCATTTTAAAATTTATTTGTTTTTTTTTTTTTTTTTTGTTTTTTTAAATTGTACCAGTGAAATCAAACAATTTCTTATTTGAATTATTCTCCTTCATTAAGTTCTTTATTATTATGCCAAAAACCTACCTTAAAATTCTTAAATAAATAAAAAAAATCAAAGAGTGCTGAATCACTGTAAGAACAACAAAAGGATAGAGGCGGAAATTTGGGTGTGTATGCAGGAAATTTAGATAGTTAAGAGCTATTATTTTGAAAACCAAAGTGCGATTGTTGCATTTTTTTATTTGCTTGATATGATTGATTGATTTTTTTTTAATGTTGAAGTAGATTACATTTAATGAGTAATGTGCAATTTTGAAGCCCTGAAAAATTTCCTCTTTCCTATAGAAAATGTCAAAGTTTAAGGCTATGAATGCCATTTTTCATGAAAAATGAAAAGCTAGTATGTGTGGAGTGCTATATCCATGGCAAGCAACAACATCCCGAAATTACTTTGGCATAAACTGTTAGTATAACACTACCTGCTTATTAAAATTTATTTGTTTCTATGGGGCATTGCTATTTTATATTGTTATGTTGCCACAAAATACAATAAAAATGACTTTTTTGTCTATTTTCCGCACTTAATACATTATTTAAGCAATAGTACTGCAAATTTTTTCTTATAGAGTATGAAACTATGCTATTAGGACAAGCTAAATAATATAATGCTGCGTCGAAATATTGTTGCTGTTAGCAGATGTAATCTGTTAAGTATTCAAAATTTTCAAAATGTGCAACATTTAAATTAGTGTTATCTAAAAAAAAGCATCACGGTTGAATAAAACAAAATATATCATGCAATAGTTGAACATGTGTACAAAACCATACAAAAGAGAAAGGAGTGGGGTCTCTTGATATTTTTAGAAAAAAAGAATGACAAAATTTAAAAAAAAACAATGTCGATAATCACGCTTCTTCACTATCAGAAAATGAAAAATCCTTTTTATCTTTCCTCTTTCTATGTTTTTTCCAAAAGAGAAAAAGGGATATCCCTTTTTTTTCTTTGTACTTCCGAAAGACAAATGAGATATTTCATTTTCTCATACGGGAAAAATGTGATCATTGATATTGCTTTTTTCGTAACTTTTGTCATTTTTTCCCTAAAAAGATGACGAGAACCCACTTCTTTTTCTTTTCCACGTTTTTGTACATATGTTCAACGACTGCATGCTATATTTTGTTTTATTCAACAATGATGCTTTTTTTAGATAACACTAATTTAACTGTTGCAGATTTTGAAAATTTTGAATATTTAACAGATTATACCTGCTAACAGCAACAATACCTCGATGCAGTATTATATTATTTAGCTTGTTATAGTAGTATATTTTTATATTCTATAAGAAAAAGATTGGGTTACTATTGCTTAAGTAAAATATTAAGCGCGGAAAATTGACAAAAAAGTCATTTTGATTATATTTTGTGGCATTATAACGATGTAAAGTAACAATGCGCCATGGAAACAAATAAATTTTAATAAGTAGGTAGTGTTATACTAGCAGTTTATGCCAAAATAATTTTGGGGTGTTCTGCTTGTCAGAGATACAGCAGTACAAACATACAAAAACTTCCCTTTTCATAAAAAATGGAATTCGCAACCTTGAACTTTGACATTTTCTATGGGGAAGAGGAAATCTTTTCAGGGCTTCAAAATTGCACATTATTCATTAAATATGATTTACTTCAACATAAAAAATATCAAGCCAATTAAATAATACAACTATTAAAACATCACTTTTTTGTTTGAATTTCAAAATAATGGCTCTTAATTTTTATTTTTACAGTAAAAGCAAAAAATAAAGCAGAAAAAAGTAAACACTTTACAAGTTTTTAACACGTAAGAAATTTGAGATCAAAAAAGAAAAAGTGGAAAATTTTGAGAGAATATGTTTTTTAGATAATGGATTATTTCTTTTTTTTCCTTTTTTTTGCTACCATGTTATAAACAAGATAGAAAATGGAAAATCAAAAAAAAATTAAGCTTTGTATGCTCTTTGCTGAGGGACAAAAGAAGCAAAAAATGCAAAAAAAGAAAAAAAAAAAAAAAAATATATATATATATATATATATATATTTCTGACCTAAAAATATTGTTGACTTTTTAACTGACGTAAAAGTCGTTTACAAGCACTGTGGAGATCAACTTTTGAGTGATATTTGGTGAAATTCTGGTGTCATAACTTGTCTCCAAACGTGTATTTAGAATATTTCAATTATCTCGCCTCCACGTCAAATAGGAGAGTCTGCGAATGCTGCTTATTTCGGGAACTATTACTTCAGAGTTTTAATCTTTCTTTTAACTAATCGCTGAATTCTATAATTAAATGCAGTAAATGCCCGATTAACCGACCTAGCACATAAAATGAGGAATGCTGCAAACGACCAACGAAGGTAGGTTCCGATCCATGTGAGTAACAGAAACATGGGGAGAAATCCCAAACATAGTAGTTGCACGCTCTTAGGATATTCTTTGGGTTAAAAAATGTGGGTGTAAACCCATGTGGAAAATTGAAATGGGCGATAAGAATGATAAACTTCTTCTGTTGTGAAAAAATGTCTGACGATATTAATGCAGAGGATAATACTGAATGGATGACAAACGACGAAATTAAATAATTAATTGAAAACAATGTGGTAGAAATGTAGAGAAAGGAAGAAATAACAGAAGAAAAAGATGAAAAGAATTACAGGACAAATCCCATCCAATATTTATACTGTTCAAGATGATTGTGGCTGTAATGCAATGCATTAGTTAGCAGGAATCGACGCTGCCTGATATCATCTATTCGTGTAAATGAGGGAGAAACTGCTTTGCGAAAGAGGATAAGAGAGAAGGAATCCTTTATTAACCCTTTCCGGCACACTGTGCCCGGTCTGAGATATCTAATTTTAATTCCAATCTTGCAAACGGCTGCAGTAATATTTTATTAAAATTTTGCTTTTATAATAAAATCTGAAATTAAGGAATTCAAAATATCTAAAAAATTCGTTTGGGAATTCCGGTGTCAGTCGATAATTTCTCATTTTACAACAGATTTTGCCCGTGCCGGAAAGGGCTAAGGACTTTTTCAAAAACGTAAGTTTGAACTTCTAAAATTTTTTACTATTGTCTTATGCAGAACATTTCATATTTGTGCAATAATTTATTAATAAATAAATATATATATATATATAACGAAAAAGGATTACGTTTTATGCTAATGTTTTGCTTATTTTGAAACTGCATTTATAAAATTTATCTCAATATGCACAACATCTGTTTTTAACATCTTGGCGGGAGATGGACTCAAAGTTTGTAAATATTTGTAGAGCTCCGACCTATTCTTCATTAGACCGGATAGCCGAGAGTTTAGTGTAATAGGAAAGTTACTATTCTTAAATAGGGATTCTAAAAAATAAGTGCATCTGCACAACTTATAAGGGGCTGTGCAAATGTAAAGTTGTCATTTTAGGGGGGAGGTGGGGATCTGGCATATGATATCGTAAGATATCTCTAGGGGTAGTGGGGGTTTCCTCTTGATATCGATATCATTTTAGATCCGCTCAAAATTTTCTCCATCCCTCTTCGGTTTGGGGTATAGGACTTTATTGTTGATTGCATTATGTAACAAAAAATTTTTATAATTTTTTTAAATAGTAACTATTTCTTTTAAGAATTTGACTTTTGTTCAGTTGAATCAGAAATGTATGCGAAAAATAAATATAACCAGTTTTGTATATCAATTCTTATAAAGAAAAAAATGAATTCTAAAAAATCAAAGTGTTTTTACACTTTGATAACGATATCATTACCGGGGGAGGAATTCAAAGAATGATATCGTATGATATCAGAAAGGGGGAGAGGTCCAAAATTACCAAAAAGTTGATAACGTTACATTTGCACAGCCCCTAAGTGTAAATTTATCGAATAAGCTTCAGATTTTGTTGAATATGTTTCATGTATTCTCGCTGCTATAGCAATAATTCCGGCAGCGAAATTTTTAGTAGCACATTTTAAGCATGATCAAGAACATATTTATTTACATGTAACAAACATTGTGCATACAATTTTGTACATGTTTTTATTGCTTATTTATGCATGAAAACTGCAAATTTTTATGATGCCGAAAAGATTTCGCATATCAAATACATTCTTTAATGAGATTCGAAAGGAATTTATAATTTGAATGCCAGTCCCAGTTAATCAAGCGGTTTTTCTTTCAAAATTTTCAATTTCACTTTTTTTTTAAATATTGAATAAAAAAACTAAAGTAATTAAAAAGTTAGAAAATATTTTGCATATTTCACTTCTTTTGTTTCGGCTTTGAATATACAACGTTTGCGATCAGAACAATCATTAATAAAATGTTTTTATAGGGAAATGGTTATCCATCAAAATTAATTTAAAAACCACGAAAACTCAGAAAATTAAAATTTCGCTATTTTTTAAGGCTTGTACTTTTAATATTTTCTTTTTTATTGTTTTTTTTTCTTTTTCAGAGATTTTTTAAAATTATTTTTTAAATAATTGGTGGGACAGTAATGGCAAAATATTGGCTTAAAATTAAAAGAATTAAAATTACTAGCTCTAAACACAGAATTGAAAATTTTTTATCGAATTTAAAAATAAAATCACGTCACTTAAAGTCTGACTATAATTCATTATTTTTCCGGATGAAATTCATTGCATATCTAGACATAACTAGATAATAAATTATGAAATTTGTAATATTCCATTAGACATGTCTAGTGTATGCTTTATCTGAATTAGACGAGGGGGAAATATTGATTTTAAATACTTAGGAGAGGTAAAATTCAGGAATAAATTCTACAAACTACTTTATTGATGTTTTTATGATTTTGTTTAAATTTAACTTCTTATCATTTATTAATGATCAGATACGCAATAAATTAGCTGGAATTTTTATTTTATCTGCACCATTAAAATCCGACCGTATGTATGTTGTATGTGTGTGACGCTATCTTCTCTGATCCCGGAAACAGAGAAACGTCGCTTTTGTTTTGAATTGAAGGGAAAAAATCCCGGGATCCCGGGTTGCCCATTCGTCTATCCGTCCGTCCGTCCGTATGTTCGCATATAACAACTCAAAAACTACTCAACCAAATCGTTTGAAACTTAAAATGTATAATTATTAGAAAATTTTGTCGAGTCATTTAAAATGTTATGAAAATCGAATGCATAGTTCAATTACAGGAACAATCAAAAGGATTCCGATACATTACGGTCAATCGGGAATAAAGTTTCAAGTGAATTTTAATGGTCTTACACTCTTTAGAACACAATATCGTTGATATGCATCTATGAAGTATATAGTATAATATACATTCTGTACAATCTGTGGTGCAAATAACATTTCTTATTGACTTACAGGGCCACACAAAAAGTATTCCATTGCATACTTATATATTGAGACATTGTTTGGTATGCATTTTAATAGTATAAAATTATTTATTACTAACATAAACTATTTAATGCCCGTAATTATTTAAGCTATTAAACTATTTAATGCCCGACTTTCCCTCTAAACCGACCAGTGTAGCGGGCGAAGGCCACTAGTTTTTATTTTAAACGTCATCTCGATGACATGCAGAACGATCTGATTCACGGGCGTTATTTAACTTTTTTTTTTCGATTCACTCTTTATAATCCCACAAATATGAATTTTTTTTAACACTCTTTAAATACTACTCAAAAGTATTTACGACGTTAATTTATCTGTGCTCGAAATATCATAAATAGACTTATATTATCACAAAATTGATATAACCAATTGAGATTTATTATTGTATTTCCCTATTGAAAATTGGGAGTCTTGATTTCTGTCATACTTGTAAAAATCTTTCTTGAAATATTGTCTCAAACAAATAACTGACATTAAATACGGATGCGCTGTGTAATGGAGTTACAATTTTTCTGTTTTTTTTTTTCTCGCATTTAACATTTCTTTTTCAAACGTCATAATTTCCAAGTTGCTGATATATTTTTCTGGCTTATTATTATTATATAAACAGATTTCACATTTAAAAAGTACTTAGAATGCTATTTTAAAAATGTCACTTAGAAAACTAAATTTTTATACTCCGATATTTTAAAAAGGCTCCGCTGATTTTTTTATAAGTCGAGGAAATATAATTTAAATTTCTATGCTTTTATTTATAAGAAATCAGCTTTTCTTAGATATTTCGGTTACAAGAAAACAAATAGCTCTTAAAAATCTGTGTTCTTTTGAGTATTAGACTTTTCATCCAAAATATACTTAAGCCCAACAAACTCTTACAAAATATAATTTTGTTCCATTCTCATCACTAAGTACATTACCAACTTTATAACTTAGACATTGTTTATCTTTGGAGTTTGCGGTTGGCAGTTAAATCCCATTTACTAATGGATTTTCAGTTGCAAACAAAGAAATATATATACGAATTACCTATGTGACTCAGAAAAATTCAATAATATTTTTTGATATATCTTCTCGAGCGAAAGATCTATAAAAATAATTTATTGCTAGAACTTTGTAAAAATTTTTATTGGGAAAATTTGATATCATAAACTAAAAGAAAACATATGATAGAAGAGAAATTTTTAAAAAAGTATGTTTATTCTTGTCTAGCATATTCCTTTAAACTCTTTTCTGAGTTTTTTACAAAGTAATCATTCAAGATTTTCTTTTTAATAGTATCTTAGGAAAATATTTTTGACTCCAAAATAAATCATTCTCTTTCGCTTCTAAATGTTTATAACTTCAGGAAATGATTTTTTTAGAAAATAGTTTCTCGTAAATCTTATACTATGTTTTAGAACGCAATACCTATTTTATGTTAAATAATAGTCTCAGTATGAAACTTAAGGTCACGTGGAATATAAATGGTTTACATTTTTGAATTTTTAATTATGGGGCTAGAAAAATAGAACAAAAAGATTATCATGCTAAATGATTATAGATCTAAAAGATAATTTGGCTGGAAAGTTTTAAAATAATATATTTTATGCACTGAGGGTGTGTATATACTTGTTTTTCCTTTTTTTTTTTTTTTTTTTTTTTTGAAATGTGTTAAAAATGTGTTATGTGTTATAAATGTATTTTCGAAATATTAAAATTATAGTTTTAATGCCTTGGTACATTTTACTAAAATACTATTTTAGACAAACAGTTAAAATCTTTCAACATTGTGTAACTAATTTGTTTCTTTAAAAATATAAAAAAAAAATTAAAATAACGAAAAATATATTCTTAATTTTTCTTAGCTTTCTAAAGTTTCAACAAATTTTAAAGTAATACATTTAACCGTTTTTAGAAAAGTGTTCCAAACATTCTTCGAAAAATAGCTAAAGTTTAATTGGTTTTGAAAACTAATTTATATATAAAATTAATTTCTTTTGATTTATATATGTACTGTAATGTGTATATTTACTGTAAAAAAATCATTCGTATTTTTGTTTTAAAGTAAAATGTATATTAAATACATTTCGCAAAAACTACAAAATTATACTTGTCGAAATGTCCAATGTGTTTTTAATGGAATTTATAGTATTAGAAAAGAAGTTCATAAATAATTTCTGATAAATTGACCTTAAGCGGCAAATAATTGATAAAACAAAGTTAACAATACTTTAAAAAGAAATAGGACAAAGTTTCAAACTTACATTAAAAAAATAAAAGAAAATAATATCAGTAGAATCAGTTATAAGAATACATAATAAATTAACATCTTGTAATGATGTAATCTAATTTTTATAATAAGTGAAGATATAAATTGTATTCTGCATTAAAATTTATGTGTGATCTATGTACGCTGTCTACATTTATATAAATTTCTAATGCATTTAAATTTTTTTTTTCAGTAAAAAATATACAAACTCCACTATTTACAAATAAAATAGCATCAAATTACTTTAAAAATGTAATAAAGCTTTTTCTGCATGAAAAACGTGACTTTTGATGCAGGTAGAAGAACATCAATAATGAATCTTTGAAAAACTAAAACTTCTCTAAACTAAAGATTCTTCATTGGTTGAATTCAATTTGATTTTTTCAAAAAGTATGAAAAAAAATTGGTTAAGATTACTTAAACTGGATACAGCCTCCTAACTCTATACTTTTTTTTCTGATAGCAATACAGGAGTTTAGTTTTACTGATGTGGAAGAAAAACGGATTTTATACGAAATATTGCAACATTTTTATGTACTTTGCTTTGAAGAAATTTTTATTTTTCAGGTCTGCAGAAGATATGTAGAAATATTTTTATTTATATATGTTTTTTTTTTCAATAGAGACATATTTCCTTTGACTTTTTCAAAGAAATGCGTAGTATTTTCAAAAAATAAATAAAAAAATAATATATGTTCTATTTATAATTCAAGCAAACATTCGAAATGGTTCTCTGCATTTTGAAACTAGTTGGATAGTTAAAAAGATAAAAAAAATAGGTAGACTTTTTTCTTCTTAATTTATTTGTCAATTTTCCCTTTGTCCATAACGCCATTTTAAATTTTAGCATTTTGTAAATTTCTAAAATATTCATTTGTTAATAATGTCTCGAAATAAATATAATCTAGTTTGTGGAAGATTCCTGTTTTTTAGAAATTTTGCCCCCTGAATTTAGCTTTTATCGAAAAAAAAGCCTATGATGCCATTTTGTTTTTTGAAAATATTCGTTATCCTCATTATATATTCGAATACATAGATAATGAATATATTCCTATTTAACGATGCTGTCTTTAAGGTTCCGTACTTAAAAAGTCAAAACAGAATCATTATAAGATTAGTCCTGTGTCTATCTGTCTATCACAGAATATGGGAAGTTCAAATTGGGGATAGTAATAAAGACTATATTGACCTCATATTTACAGATTTTTAAACATTCATAAATAGATTTCGGAAAAATGTACCGGAGCTTAATAGGAGTAAATTAAGTTGACCAAAAATAAAAGACATTGTTTCTTTTTATATAGTGTGAAAGATTTCGCAACACTGAACTCAAAAATGCATTTTTTGTAATTTTAGGTTTTATATTATCAGAAATATCGTAGGAAATGAAGTGTAAAAAATATGTCCCCTCCCTCGTAGTAGGAGTTGGTGTCGGCCATTTTTGCCACCGACTTCGCACCCCTCTAAAAACACTACATGTACGCAGGCAGCATTTCAAATTTGTGAATTCCTTTCGAAGTGCGCTTATAGTATAATGCCAATTTTAAGCTTTGGACAAGGGTTTTAGGTGCATGGAAAAATGAAAAAATTACTATTACGCAGGATTTACTTTTATGAGGTGAGAAATGAAGTTTAAATATGCACTACTTTTATTATCAGTTCCCAATTAATTTCATCAAATAAAATACGGGAACGAATACATTATTTTAATTTCCTATCAACCAATATGTTATTTTCATTTTCATGTAAATACTTTAAATATTTCATGGTTTATTGAAAATATGATTTTGTATTTTTAATATGATTTTTTATAGTCTTGAATTCTTGATTTTTAATTAGAATAAGCATCTACGTTTTCCTCCATTTAACATGTTTATGTAATGCAGTTTATTAATATAAGTACAATTTTAACTGTGAATATTTTCATGTTTATCTAGTTAATGAAAAGTAAAAACAAAATAATAATAATAATAATAAACTTTAAAAATGTTATAGACCATAAAATTATACTAATTTTAAAATTTTGTGCTGCTATTTATTTGGACCTGCTGCCAATATAGACCAATAAGCTGCTATTCTTCATAAAATGATTTAAAATATAATGAAATAAATTAAAAATAGGTTATATGAAATTATAACATGTTGCTTTATTTTTCAAATTATAATTTTTCGAATATCATAATAATGTACAAATATATCGATTTTTAACAACTAGCATTTTAACATTTAGTATTTTTAAATCTTAGACTCTTATGTTCATAGTTAGAATAACTATTTGTGTGCTTAAAAAAAAGTTCTAAAATATATTTAAAACGTGAAAATAGCTGTTACTTAGGCAATAATTACAAAATCAAGAATTAAAAAAAAAAAAACATGCATTATAAAATACAAAATAATATCTCTTGCAAAATCATTAACACGTTCGCTGCCGCTTACATGAAGATGTGATGATAGTTAATGCCGCACTGTAGAAGTGGGGTTTTCCCAGAAGCCGATTTACTTTTTATAATAAAGAATCAGGGAATTATTTTCCCGTGCCAGCGCGTGACCGGCCATTGGACATCACCCCACATCACCCGCTGGAGCGTGAGTGGCTCCTTAACGTTGGCGCCATGTCACGCGCTATCGCGTGAGCAGCAGCGAACATGTTAAATGCTTAAAATGTTTGCAAAATGAAACACAATAAAAGTAACATATCTATTCACGTATTAATAGCACGTATTTTTATTTATTTTTCTTTGGAAAATAGTCGATTGCTCCGTGAAATAACCGTGAATAATTTTAAATAACAATAAATAATTTCAGGTCTATAATCGTAATTGTTTTTTTCTTTATATCAAATATAGAAATTTCATAGTAAAAAAATGCATTTATACGCGACAAAACATGCTTTTAATTTGCATTTTTAGTAGGTTTCAATTAAAATCCATATATTTTTTAAGTACTTTTCGAAAATAACTGAATGAAAAATATTTACGAAAAAGCAAGTCCGGGTGGTATTCGAACTAAGGCACAAAAATCTCGATTCCGGTATGCTGACGGCTGTGCTAATGAGCCGGTGGTCAGATATGAAAATTCATATGATTATAAACTGTAGCGTAAACTTAGCGACTGATTTTCTTAAGACCTCCTGGATGCTGCGTCTTACGGCTGTCATATATATATATATACTTATACTGTATCGGTTCACGACGTTCCTCCAATTCGGTGATACAAAGCTCGGATTTTCTCTTTGTTTTCTTTTCGTTGAAAAGAAAATTCGTTAAACAGAAATCAACTGAAATTTCTGCAATTTCTACAATTTCTATAATAAAATACACATGCATAAAATAAAAATACACATAAAATGGAAATGAAAAAAAAATCTATTTTAATTCGAGCAGTTAACTCTTATTATGCAATGGTTTTATGCAATATGAAAAAAATTTAATTAAAATAGTCTAAAAAACACATTTTAAAGAGCCGTAAACAAAAACTGTAGCACAGTGTATCTTTCAGTTTTGTACTTTTTATTCCAAATTCTTAACTCTAAAAGAGTATGTAATATTATAAGTCTCTTATGAACATAAAAATTTTAGCACTTTGTGAGTATTCGAACTGTCTAAGATTTTCGTAAAAGTGGAATACTCTTCTTTTTTGTAACTAAAACTTTTAGAATTTCTTCTTTTGAATGCAAATTATTAAATAAATAATTTCATTTTCATACGATCCGCTGAAATAAATTCATACATTCATTGCAACAATTTTTTCGGAGGAAGGTGTAAACACATAAAAATGGAAATAACTTTGTTATATAGAATATTGTTTTTGTAATATGGAGATTAATTTACATGTTAATGGCATTCAAAATCAAATTTCAGCTGAAAATTTCGTTAAGTCGAAAACATCGTTAAATAGGGGCTTTGTTATATGGAAATTCCACTATGCATCAAAACCACCGGCGCTAAAATTGGCTACAAAAATTGACATTGTCACTCAGACTGCTATATTGCTCTTAAAAAGCTTTGAAATATGTGTTAAAAATAAAAACAAATAAATAAGAAATTACTTCTGATAAATGTAATACTTACCTGGAAATGACGTTACGGAGTGGAATACTTCCCTGACTTAGCAAAGGAAAGACAGTAAAAAATATTTTCGTCCATTAACACTGCAGTGATTGATAATTTATAAAGCATTCCATCTAATAAATAAAAAATGCTTTAATTAGCATAAGGAAGAAAGTTTTTAAAAAATCATTAACAGGCATTTAAAAAATAAATTTGTAAATGTTATAGAAACTGTGCCATAGACGACAATACAAGGTATGTTAAAAGTCTTTAATACATTTTAACAGTCTATAAAAAGTGAAGTAATTTACACTCAAGTTAGCTTACAGATGTGCGTTTGAGACGATTATTTTAATGGTGTTGATGATAGAAAGTTCGTTTAAAGTAAGTAAAAAAATAATATTAGTTGCCGCTATTAACTTAAGATTAGCAATTAAAGATCGTTTGTCTTTTGGAAACTGCTACCTTATTTTAATGTGCGGACACCCTATAACTCAAATAAAATTTCGATCCATTTTTTTGAAAAGACCTCCAGCGAGTCATATAAATTATATAACGCTCCTATAGAGCACATGATGCATGTCTGTGAAAACTATCTTTTACAGATTTCAATATAAATGTGTGATTATTGATTTAGGCTAGATAATTTGATAAAAATATCCATTTATAGCAAACAATGGCACTATCTATGGCGAATTATCAAAACGTTGGATCATTAAACATTAACTATTAGTGATTTTTTAAATTTTCAAATTTAAGGCCAATTTTTTTACAATACAGTATATAAGTCTATAAACTTATATACAAACATTAAAAGACAGCAATTATTCTGGAAAATTAATTATTAAAGTATTTAATTAATCAAGCTACACGTGAAAGTTGAGGGTGTTTCTAAGTAAAATTATATTATTAGAGGAACTAAATACGCTTTATTTACACAAAACACATAATTATTTATGATAAAACATTATAATAAATATCTTATTATACGTTTCAGGACATCAGATCAGCTTTAAATATAAATTTACGGGAAAAAATTGGCGTTTAGATCGTTACGCAGTTCGGACATTCCAATTTCTTATTTGGAAAAAGTGCATTTATTAAAAAAAAAAGTTACGAAAATACATCTAGATACTTTTTAATTAAACAAAAATGATTTTAAAGATAGATAAAAGAGATTAAAGTACTTAATTAACGTGTTTTGCGTGAAAATAACAGCTTTGTTTCGATCGTTACTTTTGGACATAAGAAAATACAGAAAACATCTATCTAGAAAAGTCCTTCTAACTTTAAAAAGCAATAAATTGGTAGTGCCATTTGTTAACAAAATTATAAAACAATCATCCATTTCCTTTATGCATTCGCTGTTTATAATTAGAATCTCCTGGAAACAAGTTAAAACTTTTTTTTTCTTGGTACATTTGAACAGTTAGCATTATGAATGTCCAAAATTGGCCACTTTAGTCAAAAAAATTAAAATTTTAAGATATTTATACAAAACTTTTAATATAAATTACATAAATTTTTGTCTCTGAACAGAATTAAGAATTCAGTGAAAATAAAAATTAAAATCAATGATGATTAAATTTATTTATTCAAAAGCTTAAGGTTATGATGTGTGTACAGTGCCCACCTCTTGAGAACGTCCCCTATACATATGTGTGAGAATAATTGTCGTATTTACGCATGCAACATACATCTCGTTGATGTCAAGTCCATTCATCTATGCACTAAATAAATGATTGAAGCATAAACCAAAAAGTAAAAGACAGCGAGAAAGAGAGGAAAACATAACAGCAGAAAATCCATACTTTGAATGTACATCTGAACGGAAATTAGTATTTCTAAAATTTTCTATTTTTAACTTGTAATATTAAATTTTATGATCTGTCTATTATTTGTGTTTTCCCATTGCTATGAGTTCAATTTTGTCAGTGTTCCTTGTACTTACATTAAATCTGTTCATTATGGTTACCAGCTAAGTGATTTTCTACCGCTGTTAATATATGTCCTGTTATGTGTCGGGGATGTGTGGCATTGCCCACAAGCTCCTCAAAGCTAATGATCTACGAAGTCTCGCTAAATATCTAATTTTCACCTTCAAAGTCTAATGTCTAAGAAATGGCTACAGAACATTTCCAATAAGCTAGAAAGAAAAACATCCTATTTTATTTCGATATCTGTAACTAAACGAACATCCGTAAATCTTAAATTTACTTTATTTGAAGTACTTAAAATTTCCCATCTTATCATTTGAAAAGCATATCTAAGTTGGACTAAGGCAATAGATGTAATTATTCCATTTTTCATTTTTGTGTGAAAAAAGTCCTCGCCAGGATAATCGTGTTTCAAAATTAATCTAAGGCAATAGAATAAAGCATACCTTCCCCTCTCCAAATGATGGTCATTGTATAGAGTCCAAACAACCTCGCATGCATGATATTATTATAATGCTCAAATTACTAATCGAACTCCAACTCTGCCGAATCTTACATAAAATCAGAAACAGGAACGTTTGAAAAAAAATGGAAATGTTTAATAATGCACATATTAATGCATACGAAAACTAGAAGTTCACATGCAAGAGATTTGCAATTTGCAGAGGTCTTTTATGGCAAAAGTAAGGAAGTCTCACCTTTTCACATTTTGGAATATTAGATCATTTATAAGGTTTAGATTACTTGCATTCTGCACACCTCATATATCAAAGGATAAATGGGAAAATGAAAAAAAATTAAGAGGCAATAGTACACACAACTACAAATGATTTTTCATAAAAAAATATGGCCACAACTCATCTATTCTGTAAAATATATATGTATCTCATTCGAATCCAAATTCAATTATAGATTCGGATGAGACATCCTATTTCTCAGAATGATGAGACAATTTTGGATTTTTTTCAATAAAGAAGATATTTTAACATAATATAAAAATGGAATGATCTTTATTTTTGTTTAATGAAAGGGTGCCATGAGAAAAGTCAAAAGTGGCTATTATCATTAGCCGAAGAATGCTGAACTAGACACTCCATATTTTCCAATACAATTTATACAGTTGCACTTACCCAAATACCGCTACATATCCATCACTTTTTATAATATCATTACACTTCATACAAAATAAGAAGAAATGGTTGAAATTGCTTTCAAGTATCTATATTTCAGTGTAGGATAGTTACGCTTGGTTGAAGTGAAACACCCTGCACTTTCGAGTGAAAAAACTAATTAGGACCCTGGCTTTCTATACAAAAGCTTTTTTTTTTTTTTTTGTTCAGATGTATACTTTAATCTTTTTAACTTTGCCCATTTTTTAATCAGCCTGTTTATTATTTGCAAGTGAAATGGTAGTCATGGTTACTTTGTTTTTGCAGAAATTTGAAAAAACATTTTTTAAATAACTTGATTTATTTCGAGCATACATTTCATCTTTATGTATAAATAGTTTCGCTTAATCCGCATTTAATTAATTTATAACTTACGTCAGGTACTACCAAATCATAAATTCACAACAAAAAGCAACATAATTAAGCATTACTCAGTATACGCACAGATAAATTACATAAATAAATTTTTAATCTGAAACCAGGTTCAAAAACACGCCATTAAATGAATTTTCAATATTTTTTAGGTCTTTCGCCTGCAAAACAGAATATAAATTAACAATTAGAAGAGCTAGAAGAAAGAAATTTTCATTTATTTAGCAGCTCTTTTTTTTCTTTAAATCCACGCCGAGTTTTCTCAAATTTAATTAAAAAAGAAACCTAAAAACGAATATGTGTATGCCAATGAATAATAAAAAATTAATTTTATCATTATTTTGAAAAGATTTTAATACACGTATTTATTAATTCATTTTAAAATGGAATATGTGCATATATGCACTTTGAATAATAAAACGTAAAAATTGTTTTAAATTTTAATTTGCTTTACATTATACTGCTAAAAGAAAACGCGCAAGAGGCTAAATATTTGGCTATAACTTTGAATATTAAATAACATTTCGTTGGAGAAAAAGCGCTGCACCTTATTATAAGAGAATTTCACGTTTCAAAATATTTTGATCTAATATTTTTTCCGTGTTGTTTTATCACATAGTTTTAATGCCGCAATCTCTAAAAATTCTATATATATAATTAAAGATTAATTATTTTTATGATGTCTTTCTATAGCTCATAGAAAATTATTTCTCTAACCTTTGTCTGTGTTTGCGTTAATTCTTAAACTACGAAGAATGCTTACAAAATGTACACTTGTGCAGAATTCCCAGGGCTCCTTGAATTTGAGCACTATCATTTCAGAATACTAATATATTCATCTTATTTAATCACAGGATTTCCGTCATTCAATGACACGAAGATTACTATTCAGATATAGTGTGACTCAAATTTTAAGATGCCCGGGATAGATACTCTTAAAACGAGAGAGTTGATTTGGCTTCTCAGGAAAAATCTGTAATTTATTGAATTGTTAATCAGAAGCTTTTAAATGCTTTACTCATCTTGATTTTGATTGCTTACTTAAATAACTTATCTTGATTTAAATTGTTTAAAAACAACATACTCACTTGAATTGTTTCAACTCTTTATGAGAAGCTGCCTTTCAAAACGTGAGATGAGCGAATTCAGTTATTTTTTGACAGACATTTTAAGAGAGTATATACTTTTTATTCATTATGGGTAGTTCAGAAGTTAATATACATTCTATACATATTTCAATTTATTATGTATTTGTTACTTTTTTTAGGATATTAGTACTAATAATATAGATGAAATATCATCAAGTACAGCAACTGAGGATTTGTTAAGACTATTTGTTTTCAAATCCACTGGTAAACAAAACCGCGACACATTTTCTGACTCATTTTTAAATGGAAAGACATAAACTTGGCAGAGTTGACCAGTGAACCGATTTATAATCAAAGGATGTTTTATAAATAACTTAACGAGTTATAAGTAATTTTGGTCATGTGACAATTTTTTTTCTCTTTTCTGGTGTTGTAGCGTATGGAAATTTAGTCAAAAACGCCACATTTAATCATATTTTCAACAGAAGATATCTTGCGTTCACTTAAAAATGGAAAATATTTTTCGATTTCATAATTTCTAAATAACAAATGCTTATTTCATTTTTTTCTGAACAAAACGGAATTAAAATTTGTAAGAAAAAGTCCTATTTGGATTTGAGAGCAGCTGTTATACCGAGAATAAGGCATAGAAAGTATAATGAGCACAAAAAGACATTCGTCTTTAAAATTAAATAATTTGTTAACTATAATGAATATAAAGTTGAAATTAATATTCTTTACTTTAACTCTTTATGCACCGATGGTACTTTAAAGTATCATTGAAGAGAACTTTATATAAAACTTATGTATTCTGTCTATTAATAAAAGTTTTTTATTCTTTCCACACAAAACACTCTTCTAGATCAAATTTAGGTAGAATAGAGAAACAATCGAAGCTAAATATTTTCAAAAAGAGGTAGTTTTGTTATTTATTTTTGTAGGTATTTCTTTTCTTTCTTTAAATAAAATTATATAAAACATACTCAACTGCAAGAGTGTTTCCATTTATAGAAAAGATCATGATGCATTTAAATTTATTGCTATTTTAAGAATTGTGCTATTTTCAAAAGAGCAATTTTAGCTAATTATTCCGATTATTTTGTAAATATTTCACAAAACAAATTATAACTCCGATATATTTAATTAGTTTTAATGTAAAAAATGTCGAAATTCCACATTTTTATTATCTAAAAATTCCAGTATACCTTCAGATATTAAAGATGGTAGTTATTGAGGTGGATCAATTTCTTGCTAAATAGTTCGATAGATAAAGGGTTGAGGTATCTCATAAATTTTGTATCGTTCATCGCCATCGACAGGCTAAAGTTAGAACTAAGTTTTTTAATTTACCGTGTAAAAAAATTATAATCCAACTTACAAACAAGTTACTTATTTACATTCTTATATTTGATATAATTAAAAAATTACTAAAAGTAAAATAGCAGTTGAATCATTAGGGATCCGTTTCTGCTCCTCTCGCGTTACATACACTTAGGTGTTTGAAAATACAATGCCAAACAAAATGAAAGATGTAGAAAATGCCTTTTTATTAAGAATTTGTATGATAGTTTAGTGAGTACGGAAAAACGTTAATAAGTTTTAATACACAAAAGTATACTTTTTGAGAGATTACTCAGATTATGCCTTTCTACATAAAAGTTACATTTTAAACTAACGTGCTTTCAGAAACAGACTTTAGTTTTAAAATACAAAGAGTATTTACCGTGATTAAATGTAAAGTATATGTATCACTTCTGAACATGAAAATTATAGCATATTTTATTATGGCAAATAATATTTCTTATATGCCATTTTATGAAATATGAAACAGAAAATACAGCCTTAAAAAGAAATACAGAAGAAACTTGGTACTCGAACGATTTAGTTGTAATGCAATGCTGTTCTTCAAGAAGAAATTTATTAATTATACACGAGATGGAACCCGTTGACATTCGCCGTTAAAATGAGTTTAAAAATGTCCTTATCAATTTTTCGTTGCTTTAATTTTATTTCTTCTAAAACGCATTCATCGTTTTAAGCTAATTTAGAAATAATGATTTAGAAGTAATGTAAGTATGGTAAAAATGAAAGCGATAGAGTTGTTGATTGTCACCATCGTTATGCATTTCTAATAACTGAAATTTCGTTTTGTTTACCGTTCAAAAATAGACTACTATTTTTTTACGACAACAGAGAAGTCCACTGTTTACACAATGAAAGAAAGAGGACTTTGTTGATAATAAGGAACTGTTAAATGAATTTATAATAATTCTACAAAAAACATTCATATAGAATATAAGCCTTACATCAAATATCCCGTACGTCACAATAGTTTTACTGTAAAACCATTCTTTACTAATCTTAATTTTCCTGATTTTTCTTTTCTTTTATGATTTCGGTATTAAAAAATGAATATAACCTACCTAAAATTATTTTTTTAAATGCTAGAGTGAACATATCTTCAAGATGAAATAATCAATAAAAACTCCAATTATATTCTTTACAATCAAGAAATGAAAAAACAGTGAAAATTACATCATTTTGACATCATCAGATTAATTTTTCTCTATACATGCGTCAAGACAAAAATACATTTAAACTGAGCATGCAAGAATTTTCACCAGAACAAATTTGTTACACGTACATTATATACATATTTTTATGTTTAACCAGTATGTATTAAAACTAGTTGGATGTGTCAATCCCAAAACTTTCTTCTATCTAATAAGTACATTTTAATATTTAAAAAATAAACTTGGTGATCCCAAAGTTACCCACTATCGAATTTCCCGAAACATTTGATCTAGCCTAATGAGATTCTGGTATCCGAAAAGCCTAAAACGCAAAATTTAATTAATATTCTGAGAAAATGAGTTTAGTAGTGCCTCATGTTGGGTAATTTATACTAAAACCTAATAAGCATCTATTTATGTCACGACCTAACAGAATCTGAAATTTGATGAAATTTCGTCCATTAGTTCTTGAGATATAGTTATAACAAAAAATTTGTAAAACGTAGCACGGTAACACCATATCTTGGACAATTTATGCCAAAACGTAAGAAAGCATCTAATTATGTTATGGTGTAAAAGAATATGAAGTTTCCTGAAATTCTGGGCATTAGTTCTTGAGATATAGCTAGTTTAAAAAAACCGTGTAAAGTATAGCACAGCAGCACCATCAATTGAAGGATTTATAACAAAACGTAATCATCGTGTAATTATGTTATATGTCATTTTGTAACAAAATCTGAAGTTTGATGAAATTCTGTGCGTTGGTTGTTGAGATATAGCTATCGGAAAAATCGTGCAATATGCAGCATAGTTGCACCACCTGTTGCAAGGTTAATACCAAAATGTAATCAGCGTCGAATTATGTTATATATTCTAGTGTAACAGAATCTAAAATTTGATGAAGTTCTCTGCATTAGTTCTTGAGATATAGCTATCGCAAAAATCGTGCAAAATGTAGCATAGCAGCACCACCTATGGGGCAGTTCACACCAAAACCTTATCAGCGGCTATGTATCTCAAGGTATCGCGGAATCTGAAGTTTGGTTAAATTCTGTGAATTAGTTCTTGAGATATAGCTATCGTTAAAATCATGAAAAGCGTAGCATAGCAGCGCCACCTGTTCTGAGGTTTATACCATAATGTAATCAGCGTCTAATTATGTTATATATTCTAGTGTAACAGAATCTGAAATTTGATGAAGTTCTCTGCATTAGTTCTTGAGATATAGCTATCGCAAAAATCGTGCAAAATGTAGCATAGCAGCGCCACCTATAGGGCAGTTCACACCAAAACCTTATCAGCGGCTATGTATCTCAAGGTATCGCGGAATCTGAAGTTTGGGGAAATTCTGTGCATTAGTTCTTGAGATATAGCTATCATGAAAATCATGAAAAACGTGGCATCACAGCGCCACCTGCTGGCCAATTTACACCGAAACTTAATCAGCGTCTATGTATATTAAGTGGTCACAGAATCTGAAGTTTGGTGAAATTCTGTGCATTAGTTCTTGAGATATAGCAATCTTGAAAATCATGAAAAACGTAGTATAGCAGCGCCACCTGCAGGCCAATTTTCACCAAAAACCAATAGGCACTAATTCATATCAAGGTCTAACTGAATATAAAATTTTATTAAATTTCGAGCATTAGTTCTTGAGATAGAGCGCCCACAAATTTTTTGTCACAGACAGACAGACAGACAGACAGACAGACAGACAGACAGACAGACAGACAGACAGACGGACAGACGGACAGACTCACAGACAGACATTTTCTAAAAATAGTCAAAACGTGTTCAGGACCTTCTAAAACGTATAAATCCGTCGAAAACCGGAAGTCGAAAATTTTCATGAATCCAATACTTTCTTCTTGTAAAGATAGAAGAAAGTAAAAAAACATATTTTCTATTTCATTGTAATGAAAAAATGGCATCAATAAAATTAAAATGAAAAAGATAGACCCAATAAGCAATATTAACGTGAAGTCACAGTAAATGTGAAATTTTATTCATTTATCAAAATGAAGTACACGTATATATGTTGCGGCCAAAACCCGGAGCCTGGCCAATTCTAGAACTGGCCGGCCAATACCCGAACTGGCCAAGCTTCCCGGCCAATACCCGAAATACATGAAATGAATAGCGTATTTCGGGTTTTGGCCGGCCAATTCGCGAACTGGCCGAGAAGCCTTGGCCAACACCCGAATTGGGGATTTAAGGCTACCCAGTAGATGCGGCGCCGTCATGAAATTCTTTTAGAAATTGTTTCTTATTCAAAGAAGAACGTAATTTGCGACGGTTCCGTTTGATGGCACTGATATGCACACGTGACAGAAAAGGATATTTCCATGCTATTCTGATATGCCACCTTAGTGGTCTAAATTGCCATTTTTTTCTAATAGAAATATTATTTTTTATTTGTATAAAAATGGTCTCAGTAAATTTATAGTATTTCGCATTATTTCCAATTCTTTTGAACCTGATTAACTACATTCTGCAGAAGATTCTTTACAAATTAAAATAAACATGAAGGGGGATTTTTTTTAAGTAATAAACGTAACTCATCGACAAATATGCAATTTTAAACTTAAAACAAGAAAGGAAATGAATCACTGTGTAGATTACAAAATATCATGCAACTCTATTGCAATGTTGTTAAGAGAATTTACTCCGGTTCTTTTTATGTAAAGAGATATCCACATAAGCATAAAAAAAAAGTAAAATTTCATTTCAGCAATAGGTTTCCGCAACTAGTGATCTATTTATTTTATCTTTCATTAAAGCTTTCTATGATCTACAAATTGCTTTACAAATAAATATTAAAAGTTTATCGCAGCTGGAAATGCACATGAAAAACAATCGGAATATAAATGGTAAATTCCACCTACTCAATAATCTATAGAAAACATGTTGTAGAGCATATTAGAAATGTATAAAGGGTTTATTATGTTTGAAGTTGTGAAATATAAAAAAAAATACTCTGTAAAAGTATTTCTCGCATATATCATAATTCCTTATCGGAATACTTTTTTGGAGTCCCTATTAACGATTTATAATGATTTCTTAATCAATATTCTACAAAGAAACCTACTGCTTCCCTCATGAGTGAGGCATATAAATTTTACTATGTTTGAAATATGCCATAATTCTTTATTGGAATTGTTTTGGCGCCCCTATAAATGATCTACAAATGCTACTTAATAAATACGCAACAAAAGACATTGTTTTTCACATCAGTGAGGCTCATGAATTGCATTATGTTTGAAATAGTGTAATATCATTAAAATAACCTATAACAGATTTTTTGGGCATACATCATAATTCTATACCGGAATTCTTTTTGGCGTTCCTGTAAACGAACTGTAACGGCTATTTAATCAATACTTTACAAAAAAAGTATCACATGTGCATTATGTTCGAAATCGTGTAACATCATTAAAATGCCTTATAAAAGATTTGTTCGCATGTATTATATTTCCTTATAATGGCTACTTAATCAATATTCTAAAAAAAAAATATTGCTACTGACATGAGACAGGCTTGTAAATTGCATTATGTTTGAAATAGTGCAACATCATTAAAATACCCTATAAAAGGTATTTTGGCATACATCATTATTCTTCATCGGAATTCTTTTTGGCGTTCTTATAAACGTACATTAGAATGGCTACTTATTAAATATGCTACAAAAAATTTACATCCCACATATGCATTATGTTGAAATAGTGTAACATCATTAAAATACTTTATGAAAGATTCCTTGCATTTATCATAATTCTTTATCGGAATACTTTTTGCGTCCCTACAAATGAGCTATATTGACTACATAATCAATACTCTACAAAAAAGCATTGCTTCCCACATGAGAAGGGCATATAAACTTCATTATGTATGAAATGTATCATAATTCTTCATTGGAGTCATTTTTGATGTTTCTATTAACGAACTATGATTACTAATTAACCAATACTCTACAAAATATATATTGCTTCCTACATAAGCTAGGGTTGTAAATTGCATTATGTTTCAAATAATGTAACATTATAAAAATGCCCTAAAAAGGATTTTTTGGCAATATCATAATCTTTATCGGAATTCATTTTGGCGTCCCAATAAACGAACTAAAATGGCTACTTAATCAATATACTCTATAAAAAAAGTTCTTCTACACTAGAGAAGCATGTGATTTTCATTAAATTTGAAATAGTGTAACATCATTAAAAGACACTAAAAAATTCTTTCATCATTTTCTTAGTAATAAAATTTTCAGTGTTTCTGAAAAAATCTAGAATTGCTATATTTCATGCACTGTAATAAATAACTGTTTGTCGTCTTTATTAATGATACATAGGTACCAATTTTATTGTAATGTAACAACATTAAAATGTACCGTAAAAACGATTCTTATTGATTATATTGAAACGAAATAGTTTTGTATATCCCAGTAAAGTAACAAAAAACAGTACACAATTCCCTATCAGTGCCAAAATAAACATATACATATATATAGATATATACATATACTATATATATATATATATATATATATGCCGGGTGTCCCAAAAATGACTGATGGATTTTAAAATTCAATAACTTGAAAACAGTGACAGCTATTTAAAAAAATTTTGCAGGCGGGTTATGTATAATGTCAGGAGTTTTTTTACCGTAATTTTTTATTTTAGTTCGAATTTCAAACAATAGGTGGCGCTGACGGCGATTGAAGGCCAGGTGATCAGTGCTGAGTTAAGCGTCGACCTGGCCTTCAATCGCCGTCAGCGCCACCTAGTGTTTGAAATTCGAACTAAAATAAAAAATTACGGTAAAAAAACTCCTGACATTATAAATAACCCTCCTGCAAAATTTTTTTAATAGCTGCCACCGTTTGCAAGTTATTGAATTTTAAAATCCATCAGTCATTTTTGGGACACCCGGTATATATATATATATATATGTTTCCGAAATTTAACTTGCAAATTAAAAAATACGTTCAAAAATCCACGTCTCAGATTATTTTTCTGTCCTCCACAAGAATGCCCCGATTGCCACTGTTTTGAAGAAATCTGATAAAAAAGCTTTAAAAATTAAAAATAAAATATAAAAATGGAAATAAATTAAAAAATAACTAGAATGGTCGTATCTACGTATAAACAGCTTTCATTTAAAAAAATAATTATAAAAATCGGTCCAGTACAAGTTTCAGGTCTGACGAGTAAAAAAACAGCCTGGTCTTTTAAATATTAGAGTAAGAGTTAGAATTTATTAATCAAAGCTTAAGTTATTTAGAAAGAAACATTAAACGAAACCCCATTCCTGCGATCTCCCATCTCACTTACTCACTTTTTTATATATCAGAAATCCGGAATTTTCCAAAATCCGGCTTTGTCTTAATTCCGACGATGCTGAATTTTCGAAATTATAGCGCAGTAGGATAAAAAAAATAATTATTTGTATATTTTTATAACCTGTAAATTAATTTTTTTTTAATTTCTCATACGTATTGACAACTTTAGAATTTGAGATTATCATTTTTCTCAATATTTCGTTTTGCAACAGTTGTATTTATATTCAAACAATATTTAACTTGAGAGAAAAATTCTACAATAGCAATAAAATTTCAAAACTATTGTAATCTTTTCAAGAAATTCTTTTCAAGTTCTAAGACGCTTACAAAGGATCTAAATGTTATAATCCGAGACCGTCTTAATAATAAATTTGATTTTTCTTTAATTTAATTTAATTCTTTGTTCGTTTATTGAAAACAGATATTCAAAATGTTTTCTATGTGGTATTATATAAGAAAACGGAGAATCCTACTTTTTACAGTTATCTTGTTTCATCAAAAGCTTAAGATAATGTAAAAAAGTATTAGTATTATTATCATTTTACTCGTTTGCGTTGAAAGATTTATTCATTTTTCATAAAAATGTTTTTCTTTTTAATGATGAAACATAGGCTATTGAATTTTTTAATTGCTCCACAGTGTCATTTATCGTTTTCACTAAAATATTTTCATATTTTACCTATTACTAACGGATGTTCCTATTTTAAAATGTTTTACATAAGTTGATGTAAAGATGTACCCAAGTTTTACATGAAATGAAAGCATTCTTACATATATAGAAGAAAACACTTAAACTAACTTAAGTCTGCATTTTTTTTATTATTATTTTAAATCTATTTATTTTTTCTGTGGTTGATAAGCACACACTAGTTTTGTAACCAGAAATGAACTTATGGCATGAGTTAAATGCTAAAATATAAGTAAATTTTCTGCATGAAATGTTCATAGGAAAAAAAGTATCCTGCATACATTATTAATGCACTTTTTCAAGATTGCTCATACATTTGTTTTTAAAACAAATCTAAAATACCTTGCCATTTAAAAACGTATCTCTCATTTTTATTACATGCATGCAAAATTATTTTATTACATTATGCATTCAAAATTTACACCAGTTTAAACTTTTATTTTTCGTAAATGGATAATTTTTTACATTATGCATGCAAATTTACACCAGTTCAAACTTTTATTTTTCGTAAATGGGTAATTTTTTTTTCTTCAAAAAAGGCTTGATTTTTATTTTATTTTATTTTATTTTATTTTTTTTTGGGGGGGGGGGATATTTTATCTTAAAAGACTTAAATACTTTTACAGTAGTAAATAGAAAATTGAAAAATTACTTTTTTTGAATAAAAACTGAATTGGGATTTTTACGAGAAAAACATACTGTTGGAGTGAAATAGACCAGCAGTTGCTTTTCCACAAACCACTCATATTCTAACTCTAAATATATATCTTTTTTTTAGCTGAGTGACTTTACGTGATCGTATATATAATCCCTAGCTAGAATGATAGGTCCTATGCTGGACTTTAAGGAGCGATATTTTACTTAATCATCGCCAAAGCGTTGTGAATTTTTAGTAGACATTCTAGCTTATAGGATTCCCTTAAAATCTTTAGAGTTTAATCATCAAAATATAAAGAATAACTACACTCATTTTATTAGAAAGAATGATAAAAGGGAATTTTGAATTAATTAATTTATTTGCAATTCTATTAAATTACATACAATTTCCAATACCTTTAAATGTTACATAATTTATTTTAAGCATCATTTAAGCTAATCTAGAAACAGATGCTACATATATTAAAGTTATACATTACTCACTTTCCCATTTCCTCTTCTGGGTACAAAAATCCCTAATCACAAAACATGTAATATAAATATGGGAACAACAATATACATTAAGCATTACCTGTTCTCTTTTTTTACATCAGCAAAGATGGAACATCCACTAACTTTTTTTTATCACTGACTATTTTTTTACGTGCAGAACTCACCAACACTCTCATTCTTCTTCCAACAAGAAAACTGACTAACTTCTCTGGGAAAAAAAACTGGAGGCGGACTTCTAATTATCATATTCAGATTTTTTTTGGGGGCATCATTCTGGCCTTCGGAAAGCCCCTTAGCCAATCTGTGATTAGCCCCACATCTGATTAGTATCATGAACAAAGCTATTTGCACAAGGGTCCTACATGCTCCTCCCCTGGTCCGGATGAGCTGACATTTGCCCCGACGTCCCTTGCCTCCAACATTTTCCCAGAAGTGGCCCCTTCAAGGGGGTAAGAAAAGGGGCGCAGTCCTGCGGACTGTCATAAATATTTTTTGTGACTGGCTATAAACTATAGCCGACGTATACTGTCAGCCCCATTGTATGGGCTCCCCAGCTTGGCGCCTCATGACTGCTCAACAATTAATTATACAGAAAATCATACATCTCTGTAAACAAAATTAGTTACATTTTTTTTTTTACACAAAATAAAATTTCACAAAATTTTACTTTCACTACAACATCTTCCCCCCCTTGGATAAATAAATAAAAAAAAAACAAGTTCTGTTGTGTGAAATGTTAAAAAAATGAGTTCTGTGCTGCTTTTTATTGCAACGCACCGCTGAAGAATCCAGTTCATTGATCATAGTGGCCCAGTCATCAGTGTCTCTGAAAAGTTTTACCGTCCATTACAGTGTGGTGCAAGAGTCTGTGACACCTTTTTGAGTGTCCTTCAGCTGTATTCCAGTCTATCTTACTGTATTGCAACAGTCTGTAGCACAAGTATAAGTGTCCTTTTGCTGTGTCGTAATCCGATTTTCAGCCGTGGAATTCGTGAAGCCAACCTCTTTGATACAGCTCTTCAGACAGCAGAGAAAGAAATGCTTAGCTGCTATGCCGTAATTGAGACTTTTTACTTTGTCCCGACCTCGACCGGTCCTTCACAGGCTTACTAGAGACTGGGTATTTAGCAAATTTTTTGTTCTAGTTCAAGCAATGGCCTATTCAAAGAACTTTTCGTGTAATATAACTTCGAAGTCACTCTTGCTTCAACTACTATGGTAATGATTATTATCATTGTTCCCAAAATTTTGAATATTTTGGTAGATGAGCCCTGTACACATAGGCTCAGATTTCTAGACCAAATGTTAAACCAAACTCTGATAGCATCTAATATAGAAAGTAAAACTCTGGCTAAATTTACATCATTGTACTGAAGAATGGCATTTTAATATATATAATTAATATTTTCAAATATGATGTACACACAACTTATAAAATTGATGTATGACAATAGTATATAAAGAAACAAAACAAGAATAACACACTTCAATATGCAAGAGTCCGATTCAAAATCAATTCTATATTTGTTCATACCCACATTATGACAATATCTTCAATTATATATATATATAACATCCTGAAGAGGAATCAATGTATGCAAAAAAATATATATATTATACTAACACATACGCCAGAAAAAAATATTTACAGCGGACAGAACAAAGTTCACGCGTATGCAGCAAAATCATTCTTGACTATATATAAAAATCTATACCGATTATATTGATCCCTAAATTCTTTCAATTCCCTTTCAAAAACTAGTCATCGAGAGAGAAAAAAAAAATTTTTTTTTCACCACCCGTTCAAGACAACTGAATTTATGTGAAGACGAAATCGTGAAAAGAGAAACAAAATATATTCCTCTTTTCACCCCAACACTGACAGCCAGGGACGGGAATCCAGTTTCCCACGATTAAAGTGTCATTAGTACTTCACACCCCTTTAAAAGAACCACAAATGAGCTGACCCTAGACTTCTGCCGACGCGGGAGAAATACAACGCGTCTGACCGCTCAAAGCGTCATCGGAAGGATTACTCATACAAAGTAAGTACATATATATCTCTGTATATGTTGTATAACTTAAGTAAAACAGTGTGCTTTATTCTTTTAATTTTAGCCTATAAGAGAGAGACAGTAATCATTCCCGTATATTAATTGCCTTATGTGTCTCGTAAAAGTTGAATTATTTACTATATACTTTAGACAACATGGTTGATAGCCTTAATCATTGGCCTCTCACTTTTATCCAGAGAGCCAGACATGACACACAGTTTTGCTGTAGAGTGTTTGATGCTATATTATGTTTATAAACTTTATACACCCAATTATTTTGATCTATTAAATCCTCAGTGACATAAATCAACTAGCCTGCTTTGTAAGCACCCTATTAATTTTTGTTTCTTTTTTTTTTTTTTTTTATGCTACATCGCGTACAGAGTAGCTCTCTGGCGACTCAACTGACCCAACCAATCCCACTGAAACATATCTCCGTTTGTTTACCAACACCTAGTCAGTGAGGGGACCAGAAGTGTCGTAATATCACGAGTAATCGTTTCACTCTGAGTCCTTTTTTTTTTTTTTATGCATTACATGACGAATCCCTAAGCGAGATCCCCGCATCAAGTCAAGTCAAAGTTATTATTATAACTCAGTGAAAAGAAAATAAACTAGATACCAACAACAATAATTTTTTTTTTTTTAGATCCCAACCATATATTTCTTTATTATGTTTAATATCTATGTTTCAATTATCCTGTAATTTGATCATGATACACACACATCTCTTCATAAGAAGAACCGAAAACCATCAATCCCAACATTGACACTCCCCTCTTTTTAATTGCATGAAGAAGCATGAAGAATTGTCATTCAAGCTTGCGTTTGCACGCTGTCTTTCTTTTTTTTTTTATTATTCACTTATTTTATTATTATTTTTTTTTTATGAGAATCTTATTGTAAGCTATAAAGCGAGATTGCATGATATTATTATTTCTTTTTTTATGAATTTTATCTGTCATTATAACATGTTTTCAGGACAGAAGAAGAAGCTGTATGTCACAAAGAAATTTATTTAATTATTATGTTTAACTATATTGTATGCATATATATATTTACTCGTGGAAATTTGCCCTGTATAAACTGTGTTTCATTGTTATAATATGCATTATTTTAATTTATTTATTTATATTTCAAGTATATATTGTGATTATTGTATCACTGCTCCTACTTATATAGTGTGATAGCTGATTGTTTAATTATTTATATTGTTAGAACAAAGTTTAAATATATTGTGTTCGTACTGTAATGAACTGAAACGTGTTTCAAAATTTGTAAATAACTAATATTTAATTTGTTAAATTTATAAACCGGGACTGCAGATAACCTCCATGCCTAGTGAGCTTATAAAACTTCGTCTGGGGACAGGGAAAACCTAAAAATTTATTATGTCTATATTTTTTTTTTGTTTCTTTTGTTGCTTATTTTAATCTGACCATTTTTTTTTATTAAGATTGTCCATATGTGTGTGTGAATCACGTTAAAGTGAAAAAACCGGTATTATTCATATTATTATCATTACTGACTCCAATAAGCGCTTACTTAATTTAGCTATATGCTTGTACGCCTGCAAAACACGATTCCCTGTGAATTGTCCCGTATTAATAAATTCTCTCTATGTGTTATCGCTCAAAGTACTTAAATGAAACTTTAGCAACCAGTTTCTTCATGTAGCTAGCGTAGAAAGAAATTCTCTCTCGACAACAGCATACACGAACTGGCTATTACGCCTGTATACACTGACCCCGGAGAGAGACATAGTATGACGTCACCATACCCTCCTACTACATCGTAGCATAGAAACTTAGACAGCGCATTTCTCCTCTCTCCACGAAAAGCGAAAAGGGAGGGGAAAACGGCGCTCCGACACTCGTAGCTCATTTGCATAAAAAAACATTCCTATTTCTCATCGGGGAGAGAAAGCAGTGTGTTACGGAAGAAAAAAAAAGCCCTCGCCTCCGAATGGGTTACAGGGGAAAAAAAACCGCTTTCTCCGCCGAAGAAAAAAAAAAGCTGTCCCAACAAATCGCTTTTATTGTCAATGCTGACCTCTGCTACTTCAAATAACAGAGTAATTTATACCTAATTAACAGTGCAAAACTCAGCGAGCTAGAAAAAACAAAACTGAGCTAAGCTGAGTTTTGCTTTTTCTAGCTTTTCAGTTTTGCTTTTCGTTTTCTGAACTTAGCTCAGTTTTGCTTTTTCTGGCTCGCTGAGTTTTGTACTGATGAAAAATCTCGATAGTAGATTCGAAATAGCTGTTTGCTACCTTTTTATCATTATTTGCGCATTTACAATCGTTGCTTCTCTATCTTTAAACATTTTTGCACAAAGGCTTTATTTGCTATTTTAATACTCTACTGAAATGCTGCTTTCTCATCATCTCCTCATAATGACATTTTTATATATTGTAATTGTGCAATTTGATATCATAATGCACTGTCTCGAATAAATTTTTGTACACTTTTAAGAAGGGCTGTAGAGACAGAGGGAAAAAAAGGACTCCGACTCCGGAAATTTTAATGACTTCGATTCCAACTCCGGGCTGGTTAAAATACTAGTGTTGCTGTTGGTTAAAATAATGTGGGAACGCGAGAAAAATAAAGCCAAAATTTCACTGTTTCGGCATTAATGCTGTTCTTAGAGGTTGAAAGAAAAAAGGAAAAAGAAATATTTCCCGTTTTACCATTTTTTTATTTTATTTATTTATTTATTTATTTATTTTTCAATTTTGCGTTCCACGAACTTGAAAAATCCAACTATCGAAATGTAACGAGGAAAACAAAACAGATATTTTAAGATTTCGGATCTGTGGCCTTGAAAAGGAGAAATGTTTACAAATTTGATGTTACTTCATGTCTTCCATAGCAGAAAAATTTCGATGGAAAAGGAAAAAAAAATAATATGGAAATTTTACTAGTTCGGAAATAAATCGAGATCTACCAGAGATTTTAATTAAAAACACTTTTAATTTCCCAGGTACACTGGGTTGTAAATCAGGAATTTTTCATTTGGGTAACCAGATATAATCCAAAAATAATAAAGAATAATTCATTTTATGGAATTAAAATTACATGTAATGGATTTAATTTAACTTCAAACTGTTCAACAAAAGGAAAAAAATCGGAGTCAGAGTTTTCTTATTTTTTAGCGTCACCGACTCCAACTCTCTTGCTCAAAAATGGGCCCGACTCTGACTCCACGAATCCAACTCCGACTCCGCAACCCTGCTTTCAACACGAACTTGGATTTGTTTTATTCTCACAGTCTATCTTATAAAGCATGTAGTCATCGTTCAATGAAGTCAACTGGAAAATATGATGATGGCATAAAAATCATATATGTAGTTCTCATACTATTAAATATAGTTATTAGTATATTCTTATATAAAAAATATAATTATTTGGTACTACTTGGTTATCCCGTACACCAATTTCGCTAAATTATACAAATCGCCAAACTAATAGCCAAATTATACATATTGACATAATTTTTATTTTAAATAACGTAAAAACAAATAAATAGTAAAATATTAATAAAAATACAATTAAAAAGTCGAAATAAAATTTTCTTAATGACGTTTTAAATACATGTATCGTATTAAATGTTATTGAATGTGACATTTACGATCATCCATTATTGACATTTAATCGTATAGTTTGGCGACAGTTTTTTGGTCCACTGAATAACCAAGTAATACCAATTATTTGTATGCTTCAACAACTTGTAATATATTTGATCTCTCATACATACTGATAACTTTAGAATTCGAGATTATTTCATTTGTCGCAATATTTCCATATTTCATTTTGCAACAGTACTATTTATATACAAACAATATTTAATTTTAGACGAAAATCTGACTGTAGGAGTAAAATTTTAAAACTATTTCAATCTTTTCAAAAAAAGTAATGAGATTTAAGACGCTTACAAAGGATCAATATGTTATAATCCGAGGCTGTCTTGAAAATAAATTAGATTTTCCGTTAGTTTAATTCAATTCTTGTTCGTTTGTTGAAAGTAGAAATTCAAAATGTTTACTATGCGGTATTATATCAGAAAACGAAGAAATTTAGTTTTTAAAGTTATCTTGTTTGCATAGGAAGAATATGATAATGTGAAAGAAATATTGTTATTATTATTATTTTGCTAAGTTTGTGCAGAAGGAAGATTTATTCATCTTTTATGAAAAATGGTTTTCTTTATAATGATGAAACAGATGCTATTGAATTTTTTATTGCTCTGAACTAAAAGTTGTCATTTTGAATAAAATATTTTCATTTTTTACGCATTACTAATACACGTTTTTGTCTTTAAATGTTGGTAAGATTTGCATTAAATATATGTATTTTTACATTTATGTCCACAAAACATTTTCTCGTTTCAACTCTATTTTTCTAGAAAAGAAAAAAAAATATGTGAAATAGTATTATTTATCGGCGAAACATAAGCGTAAATATTATTATCAAAATTGAACTTATGGCTAGAATATTAAAATGATATGTGTTTTTCATGAGGATTTTTCTTCAGATTTTTTTTTATATTATACTAATATTAATAATAAATATATTCATATAGTACATATCACAAATATTAATACTTATATATATATAGTGAGGCAAATTTACCCAATACTGCATAGAATGTTGTGTAAAAAATTTCATTATGTTTTTCAGAATTTGTTTCATAAAATTTCGAACTCACAATGTTTTGTTTCGTTGCTTGCATAATTTATTTTGAAGAAATTTTCACATGGAATCACCAAATTTTATTACTGACGACAGGTGAGTACAATTCCAAATTTCCGGCTTTAAAGGAAAGGCATATTTTAAGCTTTGAATTTTCTAAAAATTAACATTAATTATCTTTTGTATCATTACCTAATTAAACTTCTATTAAATATAGATTGTTAGAAATGCAATAGTTAATCAGGTACTGATTAAAGTCTTCAACTTAATCAAGTTATTAAAATCTAAAAGTCATTTGCCAGAAAATGACACATGAATGTCTATTTAACTCCATGTAAAATCATTTATACCGGATATTCGTAAAATGACGTAAGAAGCAAAACTGCAAGGCGTGAAAATACCTATAGAACTATGCATGAAAATCACTTAAAAACATACAAACGAAGCTTAAAATTGCTAGAAGTGATGAAAAATTCACTTAACAGGCATATAAATGCCCTTATTCAGATAAACATATGTTTTATTGCTCAAACGGCGACATTATCACAAGCTTTATCAATACAAATATTTTCGCAAAAAAATTTAAAAGCATGAAATAAAATCACGAGAATACAGGCATAATAAAAAACAAGTGCAAACATAAAATAAAATGAAATAAAAATGGATATCTGGAAACGCGAATAATGTCTACTATTGTTTCATATTCTGCAGAGCATCTCTTTTTTCCAAATTTTAAGTAGTAACTCCATGGAGAATGATTCATTACAAATATTTTCACTGCGTAAAAAAATCTCTACCGAATTAAGAATGTCACCGTCTGTTTGATGAAACATATGTGGATCTGGATAAAAGCATTTATATGTCTTTTAAATGTATTTTTTTTATCACTTTCAACAATTTTTAGCTTAGTTTAGGTGATAATACTTATCAATACAAACAATTTTTTATATAATTATGAAGATATGTCATCGGAATCTTAAAAATATATATCTTTTTCCTTTTTTTAGATTTAATGATATCAAAAGATATGTTTTATATGTATTATCATCCCATGCAGTTGTAATTATTATTTCAGATAATTTAACATATATACTACAAAATTTAATTTTCTTCGCCAAGATTAACCTTATTTTATATTAATTTCCTTTTAATAATATTCCATGCATTATATTCTAGCTTATTAAATTAAAATTCTTTTATAAAACTAGGACTTCCCTCTGAGGGATTAGTCTGAGCGTTATTATTAAAAACATATATTTAATAATAGCTCGAGAGAAGTAAAAAAAAAAAGAAAAATCACACTAGGATATCAACCTGGTTGCTGAGACAATATTTCGCGAAAATTTAGAAGAAATCAAATGTCGGCTCAATAATTACTGAAAAAGTTAGTGAATCTGATAGCAGCCTTAGCCACATTTCAGCAGTTATTCAAGGAAGGTTTCTGCAATTATAGCAACCTTTTCATTTTAATTGATTTCGTGTTTAAATATTTACATGTTTAAATGTTTACATGTTTAAATGTTTACATGTCTGTTAAGTTCATGTTGTTACTTTCGCTTTAATTTCGTTCGCCAATTTAACTATGGAATATTACACAGAAACAACAAAATTTTGAATTATTAAATGGAGTCAAGTGCAAATAAGTGTAATCTTCCGTAATTTGGGTGTATGCATATAGTTCAGATGTATTAAAAAAATTCATATTCTAAAAAAGTTTTAAAAGTCATAAAAAATCAGTCAATTGAGCTATCGTTTTCAGAAAAATTAATTTTAAAAATACTCGGTTTTTTTTAGCTTTAAAAATTGAAAATTTATTAAGGTTAAAAACTAAAAATATTGCGATAAAACAAAATTTATTGTTCAAGTGATGTCGATATGATATCACCGTTACTAGTGGCTATGATTTTGCTTTTTAGTATAAACTGAATATCCACAAAACTAAATATGTTTGTAATACAATCATTAAAAAAATTCCCATCTGAAAATCGTAATCCTATCACGAAATTTTAAACTGATTAAAATAAGCTATGTAAGGATTTTAATAATGTACAGCCTTTTTCAAAAGGCAATATTTGGATAAGTAAAATTATAGAACATAAACGAAAAAATACATTTTGGATTCCTACGTATTGATTACTCAGGCATAGCAGTCAAAAATGCAAATTACGAATAAAGGAGGCGTGTAAAAATAGATTTTAAAAAAATCAGTTCTTAATTTTAAAACTAATTATTTATTTTGGTTATTATTTTGTAACTTTCCTCACATATGTAATTTTATAATATTCGAATCTGAAATATGGTGCATTGCTTATTTAAATGCATTATTTAAAAAAATATTTTAAAATGATTAGATTTATAGTTGAACAACACTTAATTAGAAAAATGAAATAGACGTTAGAAATAAAATATTTGAAATATATTTTGAAGATTTTCGAAAAAGTAATGAGACTTAAGCTCTTTACAAAATACAAACATTTTATAAAACAACGTTTTCTTGAAACTTAATATAATTTTCTATTGATTTAATTAAGTTATGTTTTGGTTCGTCGAAACTAGAAATTCAAGAGATTTATTAAAATGCATTATAAGAATAAAGTGAAGAAATCTGTTTTGCTAATACCTTATTTAATGAATAAAACAAAATAATATCAAAGGAATATTATGACTTTTTTTATTGCTTAGTTTATTTAGGGGAAAATAAGGGTATTCATCTATTCAGAAAAATTCTTTTCTCTTTAAATATGAAGCACATGAATTTTTTATTCTTGTAAAACATAATTTATGCTTTGGAATAAAGTATTTTAAACTTTTACGCATTACTTACAAATGTTATTTTTACTTTAAATTTTTCATAAGATCTACTTGAAATTTAAATATTCTTAAAGTTACAGAAGCAAATATTTAAACTAATTTTACGTTTACAGAAGTTCTCCGTGTTTAAAATATAGTTATTCTGGTAGAAACACATACATTTAAACATATGTTTGGAATGCAATAATGTAATAAATAGAGGTTTTTTTCTATATTTTCTCAAACAAAAACAAAAAATCAATGAAATCTAATTCAAAAAATTGTTTTTAAGTTTCGCGGTTTTTTTTTTTTTTTTTTTTTTTTTTGTAATATTTTATGTTATTTATAACACTGCCGCATGATTCGGGTTAAACTCAAATCCGCAAATTCCATTCTAAGTTAAACTGAAACATAAACCAAACTGAACTTCAATCCGAAAACATAGTCGATTAAAAATATAGAAAAAACATCGCGCTTTCTGAAAATATTACTCCACATTATCTAATATAAATATTAATATTTTGTAACTTTTAATCTGTCACTTTTTTCTGTCTAAGTTTATGCACACGAGGTGTATAACTATCTTTCTTGGAAGTCAATTAAAAATATAGAGAAAAATTATACTCCATATATTTATTACTGCATGTTTTCTAACAAAAATATTGTTAATATTTTCTGACTCTTTATCGGTCACTTTCTTTCCTGTCTAACTTTATAAAAAATAAGACGAATCTTCATTGAAAGTTGGTTAAAGAGATAGAGAAAAAATGCATTTATTCGAATAATATACTGCGCTTTTTCTAACAAAAAGGTTATTATTTTGTAACTTTCTTTCCCTGTCTAAGTTTATAAATATGCGAAGAGTATAATATAACCAACTTCGTTGGAAGCCGTTCAAAAATATAGAAAAAAAAATCTGCTTCATATATTTATTGCTGCATGTTTTTCTAACAAAACTATTATTAATATTTTCCAACTACTTATTGATCACTTTCTTTCCTGACTAATTTATACATATGAATACGAGTATAGCCATCTTCATTGGAAGTTGGTTAGAAAGAGAGAGAAAAAATGTACTTCGGATACTACTGCATATTTTTTAATAAAAAGATAATTATTTTGTAACTCTTTATGGGTCATTTTCTTTTAATGTCTATGTTTATACATGTGAGTATATATAAACAACTTTGTTCGAAACCGGTAAAATATATAGAAAAAAATTGTTCTCCATATAAGGTACCCTGGGGTAATAACGCCACGTTAAGGTTCTACCAATTTTCACGGCTTAGTTTTAGTTGTATTTTTCAAACAAATATAGGATCTGATACAGCAACTCGTTGGCTATCTATATAAAATAAAATAATTTAACAGATATGTATTCATAAAATGTAATGGCGTTTTCTCTTGACCAATGCTATTTGGCGTTATTACCCACCTATATGGGTAATAACGCCATGCAAACAAAACTATGAAATAAGATGGAATAATTGCATGTAGATAGCCCAATTCTAAAAATACAAACTCTACAAACTTAGAAATTGACAAATTGCATTCTAAGCTATTGAAAATGTTCCTTTTTTTGTGAAAGTGTAAGAAAAAATAAAGGTGTGGTGTGGGAGGGGGGGGGGGGGGGGGGTGAGGCAAAAGAATATCAGACCGTGAGCTTCTTTTTGCTTAAAAAGGACCGCTTAAATAAAAATATGGGAAACATTGCACAGTTTTAACTGTGTTTATTTGAAACAGTAATTAGGATGTAGCTCGGCCACTGTAGGGAATCAACCGGGGTATTAATGTCAAGGATTGGCGTTATTACCCCGGTATAGTTATTGCGCAGTACATTTTAAATTACAAATTATCTCGAGAAGATATCCTAAATCTTCGACAACATTTTGAAAGTCCATGAAATGTACTACAAATTTATGTAATTAACAAAGTATTTCCGGATAAAATAAATAGTCTTCACATCACAAAACGTATCTCGCAAATTTTAGATCAAGCGTTAATTTTAGTTGTTTGTAAAATCAATAAGACCTAAAAATGAAACAAATTAACTTGAAGCTGTTTTTTGCGATTTATATGACTCAAAACCCTTCTGCGCAGAGCACATGGGTGTCATTTACTTAATTATTTCATAATTATGCAAAATATAAGCACTTGGCGTTATTACCCCGCCTGGCGTTATTACCCCAGGGTACCTTATTTATTAATGCAAATTTTCAAACAAAAAATATTCTTATTTTACTCTTTGTAGGCTACACTCTTTCGTGTTTCATTTTATCGAAATAGCCCAATTAATTCGGCTAAATCGTTCAGGTAAGTAGCGTTATTTTACATTTAAAAATTGTCTTTCTATTCTCTAGATATATCGATACCGATTTATATATTCACTCCTCAAAAAAATTAGAGGAGCAAGCAAATAGGTGAAGAGAACAATGCGAGATAGCCATGATGTGGCATAAAATAGACAGTAACATATATATCAATTTGCAATACAAAAAAAAAAAAAAAAAAAAAAAAAAAAAAAAAGGGAAAAAAAGACGTACAAGATTGCAAGAGAACTTTAATTCTTTGAAACGAGGGATAGAACGTGAAAAGATGGTTTAGGACAACAATTTTGTTACATATAAATGACAAAAAAGTACTGTTTAAGGATGAGTAAAGTATATTGCGTTTGGTACCTTCAAATAGATAAAAATGTCGCATACTTGATTTCCATGGATTCGATGGAAATCAATTTTCGATCAATAAATTTTCGGAGAATAATGTTCCAGTCCTTAAGATTTGCAACCTCTAAGTCCCGGACAATAAAAGAAAGTCTCAGTCTCAGTGCACTGCGCCGGTCCGTATGTATCTCACTCATACTCAATCGGATTAAGATCAGAAAAGCATGTTGGCTATTCCATATTCTGTACTATTTGAAATTTTATAATGTTCTCCACAAGGCGAGATGCATGCGATCTGGAATTATCATGCATGGAAAAAAATCACGAGTTCCGTCAATATAAAATACTACATGAGGTCTCACTATCTCATCTGTATAAGTTCGGACTATCAATGTGCCATTCCCAATGACATGCAGGCCCGTACGTTCAATTCTACTGATTCCAGCCCATAGCATCAACTCAACTCGTCTCTTATGTACTCTTTCACGAAGGAACATGAGATTATTTTGAGTGTACATTTCTCTCCTTGGCAAAATACATCAGATGTCACATCCAGAGTAAATCGGGACAAGTCTGTAAACAGAATTTGATTGCAACAACCTTACCTCAAAACTCTATGTATAGTTGCCTAACTTCTTTGGGCCGCATTGTTGCTTGAGGTCAACTGAATAGAGGTCAACTTACTTTTTTTATTTTGAAGATTAACATATTTTTGCTTGCAATATTTTTTTATGTTAAAATGCTTGATATCAATCTTTTTTGTATGAAATCTTATCCTTTTCTTGCCCAGAGGCAATTTCTGATGCGTCTCACACTAGGTGAATGCATCTTTAAAAAGCGCGCGTACGGCATTGATATTTTGACCATTCCTCTATTTTTCCTATTTTTACCACGATCTCAATTTATTTGCAAGGATCATTCATTAAAAAGAGGTGGTTGAAAACATCCGTCTAGTTGCCAATTAATAACATCGAAATATTCCTTTGCTTTGAAGAGCATTTCTAGTACTTCAAAAATTCTTATTTCTGGTGTTCCTGTATTTTGATTTCGAACACAAATTAGCTTTCCGATGACTGAAGACCTGATTTGCTCTCTGTTATCTCAAAGCATTGACAGTAACAAATTTTCAAGATGACAAAAAGAAGCTATGTCGTTGAACAACAGCATCTATTATCTTTCTTAGACTGAGTTCCAAAAGTGTAGAAATTGGGATACGTTTTGGAATATGCTGAGCTCCTTTTGTTACAAAGGGCTTTGTTTCGATACGGAAGCATATAGAGGCTCTTTGTACCGCCATAATATATGTTGTTAGCATAATGAAATTCATAAAATAGATTTATTTTTACTGTTGCATTATTTCAGTCAAAAAATCAACTCTATAAAACTTTGAAATCTATTTTAGAGTTTTCGAGAAAGTAATAAGACTAACAGAAAATGATAAAACATAAAATATCAACAATCAGAGTTTGTTATAAAAATTAAGTTTCGCCTGGTTTAATTCAATAGTACACATATTTTGTTTTGATAAAATTAGAAATACAAGATGGTATTATATGAAGATGAAGAAATCTACTTTGTTCTATTATCTTGTTTGTATCGAATGAATGAGATGATGTAAAAGAAATATTAGCAAATTTTTATTTTACAAGAGAAAAATGCATTCAGGAATATGCTTTTTGCTTTAAAGATGAAGCAGATTTTATTGAATTTTTTATTGCTTTAAGGCATAATTTATGTTTTTGAATAAAATATTTTAAAATTTTTACATAATTCTAATGCAATGTTTTTATTTTAAAATTTTGATAAGATTTACATGAAATTTAGTATTTTTACATTTAGAGAATCGAATATTTAAATTCATTTTAAATTTATAAATGAATTATTTCTTATTTGAAATGCATTTATTTTTGCAGTAAACAATTCTGCGAATAAGCATTTTTACAAACGAAATGTATGTATCCAATTTAACAGTAATATTGAATTTATTGACGGAATAGGAAAAAATGTTAGGGACCATCCACTAGTTACATCAAGTAAATTTCGTTGTTATGTTCACCCCTTCCTTTTTCTTTCAGAGGTAGTACACTCGCATGATAAATTTTACAGTAACGAAACTTCTCACAAAGCTGCCCCAAATAAGAAAATAGACAAGGATGTAGTGGAGGGTATTCGGGGGTAAACGCCGTATACCTTCTGAATTATTTAAGGAATGCCGGATACTTTCTGTTTCTCAAGAAAGCTGTAGTATACACACTCTAGGGTATAAACTCTGACTTTAGCGTATATCCTCTGCTTAGAGCGTTTATTCTCATCATTTTTACGACTACAGCCCTTCCCCTGGAAATAGAAAGGTGTATTCCAATCCAAACTGCCTATTTTCCAATTTATTTTTAAATTCATTATTGCTCTCAAACGTATCAAACTGGCAAGTTCGCTTATTTAGAAACTACATAATGCACCGTACTTATCGATTTTTTGATAAATGCAGAAAACATTGCAAATTATGCCGTCAAAGTTGGCGTTTCGAACCGATTTTTCAGAAGCGAGAGATCAGGGAACAAAAAGTATAGTCATACTGAGAAAATAATTGTTTATAAATCAAATTCTAATTAATTGAGTAAATAATTAAATCACACAGCCTCTTAGACATCTCTTCAAAAATCATCCCAGCAAGTTTCATGTTTTTACGATTTAAAACGAGTCTGAAAATGTCTCAGAAAATTTCGAGCTGTTGTAGGTGGAAAACAACTTTGTGTAATTGTAAGCAAAGGTGGCCTAAAATGGTCCTAGCTGGCAAAACGATCTACATGTGTTTTCTTCTAGACAGGTCGCGCTATCTAGCGGGAAACACATAAACTAATTATGCCAGTTAAAGAAGAAAGAATGGGGGAAAGAAAAAATCTTAGCATTAAGCGTTCCGAATAGAATTCTTTGAAAAATTACTTTTTATAACATCTGTTAAAATTTAAACACTAAATTTCATATTTATTTAGATACATAGTATTTTATGAACAGAATTATATTTTTCTTTAATGGAGTATGTTTTTAGATGTGAATTACATTAAGTTTGTTTTGTTTCTTGACGTCATCCAGTACTATGACTTGAAATGGACGGTCATGTTGCCGGGTAATCTTTTTTCTGCCGGATATTTTTTTTTTTTTTTTTTTTTTTTGCCAAAACTTTCCAATTCGGCATGTGCTCCTCTATGATTGGCATTTCCCTTACAGCTAGCGCCACTCTTTCAAAGCTGTACGCTTTCCCCTTTCTGCTCATTTGTCCCTTTAACCCCTTGAAAAGAAAATTATTCCAATCTCAGAAGGTTTTCTTGTTCCATAATAAGTTTATTCAAAATATGATGAAATATTTACAAATATGTACAATACCAGACATTCTGGTATTTCCACTATTATTCAATTAATATAAAATTCCAAAGATCCATTAAATTCCATTACTCTCATAATAAACTAAACTAAAAACATTCCAAAACACTGGTCGTCAAGACAACGAAACTAGTTGCCACTTAGCATCATATAAATACATTATAAATACATCGCTCGCTCGCAGACGAGAAACAAACGTCACTTTCATCGGAGGAGATTTCGCAACATCCTCCCCCCCGATGAATACATTCATCAAAATTAAATGCAAACAATAATGAACAATAAGAAGGTAAATATATATAACAAATACAATTATTTTACTTACTTAGAGAAATCATAATATATTAATTAAAGTTCTAACTTATAAATCAGTTGTATGGGTCGTTTTATAAACCCTGATGCTGTCTTCAACATTACACTTCTGACCTTTTCATCTCGTCCCTTGAAAAGTTCGGTGATTTTAGCTAATTTCCATAAATGTCTCGGGACCTTGTCATCACCTACTAAAACTACATCATTTACATTAAATTCACAATTTTCACTTATGGGATGTACATTATGTATACCTTTTAGTTGGAGCAGATATTCTCCCTTCCAACGTTTCCAAAATTGGTTCAACAATTTTTCTCTGTACAAATATCTTTTCAATAAAAATCTTTTTGAGCTGGAGAAGATCTGCTCATTGTTACGACCAGCCTGGTGGTGAGGTAAAGATGTTATCCTTTCCCCGATTAAAAAATGTGATGGGGTGAGAGGTGATGGTTCTGAAGCATCATTATACACATACGTAATGGGCCGAGAATTTAAAATTGCCTCAATTTCGGTCAGAATAGTTTGTAATCCTTCAAATGATAATAAAGCCCTCCCTAATATTTTCCTTAATATAATTTTAGTCATCTTAACCATCCTCTCCCAATAACCACCCCACCAAGCTGCTCTTTCAACAATATATGTAAATTTTATGCCCTTTTTTCCAAAGTAATTTTGGACATTTGGATCTGCAACGTTCGCGTAGAGTGTTTTTAGTTCATTTTCAGCTGCCTTGAAGGTTTTGGCATTGTCGCAGTTAACAGTTCTGCATATCCCTCTTCGAGAGACAAATCTTCTGAACGCCATCAAGAATTGTTCAGTGTGGAGACTACTAACGATTTCCAAATGGATGGCGCGAGTAACAGCACATGTGAAAAGTGCAATGTACACCTTGCCTTTGTCTTTAACATATAAAGGCCCTGCGAAGTCGATACCAGTAACTTCAAACGGTTTAGATTCATGGATTATATTAAGTGGTAATGGAGCTATCACTTGACTGCCAGGTTTAGCTTTAAATTTTACAAATTAGGCACTTATTTAGACAAGATTTCACCGTTTGGCGACCTCTAAGGATCCAATAATTTTCACGTATCTGAGTCAGTGTGTCTGAAACTCCAGAGTGCAACAGATTTTCATGTTCTCTTATAATTAAAAGTTCGGTAAATCTTCCTTTGCCGGGTAATAATTTAGGATGTTTTTCGTAAAATTGAAAATTTGATTGCTGCAGTCTACCGCCCAGGCATATTATTCCACTTTCAGACAAAAAAGGATTTAAAGAATACAGTCTTGAATCGGTTTTGATGGATCTCCCTGCCTTAAGAAGACAATATTCACGATTAAACTCGGTCTGTTGAATATATCGTACCCAATATTCTTCAGCATTAAACAGTTCCGTTGTTGTTAATACTCCTGTGAAATTTTCATTTTTCCTTTTGCAATTATGGACAAATCGAAAAATGTATGCTGTAATTCTTAAAATCTTATTTAAGTTACTATATCTGTTCAGATTCAATAACGGTTCAGTCAGTTCTACGAACGCCTGCAGCACAAGATAACCTTTTCTCTTTTCCTTTTCAAAATCTGGAATGTCTTTGTCAATGTAGTTGCCATCAAAACTATTCATATCAATTTCATGAAGCCAAGAAGGACCCTTCCACCAAATCTCGTCATTAATTAAAGACCGAGCACTTACACCACGAGTCAGTTTATCCGCTGGATTTGACTTTCCTTCACAAAAATTCCAATTCAAGGGATTTGTTTTTTCTTGAATTTCTATAATTCGATTGCATATGAATTGTTTGTAGTCATCGGCTTTACCTTTGATCCAGTACAAACATATTTCTGAATCAGTCCAAAAAAAGATGTTATTTTCAGGTACTGTCGGAAAGGTAGATCGTAGATATGATGATAGTCTTGCCGAAATCAAAGTTCCCAATAATTCGAGTCTAGGCAACGTTATTTTCTTGAGCGGTGCGATTCGAGATTTAGAAATGATAAAACTAGTCAGTGTTTTCCCTTGACAATGGCATTTAAAATATGCAACAGAACCGTAGGCTTTAGGACTTGCGTCCGAAAATATGTGGATTTCGATTTTTTCTATTTCTAATTCATCGAAATATGGCCTAGGTATTTCAAGTGGCCTCAAATCCGGTATTTCATGTAGGTATTCCTTGAATTGTACTTCCAAATCTAATGAAATATTTTCTTCCCATTTTATACCCTTTTGCCACAACGTTTGCATTAATAGTTTAATTCGTATTGTGAAAGTATTTATCAGACCTATAGGGTCAAATAGCATACCACATACGCTCAATACCTGGCGTTTTGTTGCTGTCGTATTCATTATCTTCAATAATGGACTCAATTCAATTTTAAGAGTGTCAGAATTATTATTCCAAATTAAACCCAAAATCTTTAAGGGCACATTAGAATCAACAGGATCTTCACGACATTCTAGGTTATTATTTTTCCATTGTTCAGTTAAATTTGGCGAATTAGAAGTCCACCGCCTTAAATTCATGTTGGCTGCTTTTAAAATAGATACGGCATCTTTAGTTACCGTAATGGCTTCTTCTACAGTGTCCGTTCCATTAATTAGGTCGTCGACATATAGTTCTTTCAGAATATTATATGCCTTTGGATTCGAAGTTTCATATTTCTTCAAATGCAGTCTAATGGTACCGCTCAAAAGGAATGGACTACATTTAACACCGAAGGCTGCTCTGGCGAATCTTAGAATTCTGACATCACGGCCACAGAAATCTAGATCTGCCCCACCCTTATACCATAAAAACTGTAAAAATTTCCTATCTTCCTCTACAATACCGACCTCAAGAAAGGCTCTTTGTATGTCCGCGCAAAAAGCAATTCGATGATTGCAAAATTTTAAAATAATTTTAAGTAAATCTGGATTAAGATTGGGACCACTATCTAAACAATCGTTAAGAGATTGTTCATGTTTATCCTTGGAAGACGCATCGTACACAATCCTAACTTTAGTACTTTCTTTAGATTCGCGCACTACTGCATGGTAAGGCATAAAATATCCCTTATCCTTATCAAGTTCGGATTGGCATTCAACTTGTTCAATTATACCCTCTTTTAGCTGTTCCTCAATAATATCCTTATATTTAATGTACAAATCAGGATCGCGACGAAATTTATTGCATAGGCTCATCAAACGCCGTGCGATCTCGTAATTACTTTTAAGCTCCTTAAAATTTTCCTTCCACAACAGCCTAGTTTCATATCTGTTATTTTTATATAAGGTATTTTGTTCAAATTTATTGATAATGTCTAAATCTTATCGTGACATTTCCTTATCTGGTTTTATTCCTATTGCCTCCAATTCCCATAAATTTTTAACTCTCTCGTATTCTAACTCTTCCCTCATAACAATCGCATGATTTACCAAAATATCTCTAGATTCAGAATTTCCTTCCCTACCTTGAACTACAAATCCGAACAAACTCTCTGTTGCAACTAAACATCTACTTAATCTAACAATTTTATCACACAAAACTCCCCATATATAGTCTGAACCGATCAAAATGTGTATATCTTTATTAGTTGCATTATCAGATAATTTAATTCCTTGACGTAGTGCAAGATTCTTAACCCATTGAGAAGGAATTTCTATTTTTCCATGCGTAATCTTATCAATCACCACGGCTTGTATTTTGATGCATTTATGGGGATCTGTTGTATTTTCCAATTCAATTTCCACTATATCATAACACTGAACTGATTTAGTTTGTTTATCCGCAAAGGAATGAATTCGAAATGTTTCTCTTTTTATGATCTTTAAACCTAACGAATCCACAATCCGTTTTTCAACAAAAGTCCGATTCGATCCCCCATCTAACAAAACACGAACAATTTTAGATTTTTTGTTTCCCTTTGCTATTGCATTGAGTGTCTGCAACAAAACAGGAGAACATTCTTTTATTTCCCTTTTATTTTTGAAACATCTGGTGGAAGCTAATGACGTCACAATATCTGGCGTCGAGTCAGAATTTTGATCATCCGAATTAGTTTTAACGGAGGACAGCGATTTGTCGCAAATTAATTCATTGTGAAGCAATTTACAAATTTTGCATAACTGATTCTTTTTAAAACAAAATTTAGCGATGTGTTTTCGTTTAAGGCAAATAAAACAACGACCATTACTTTTAAGAGAATTTTTTCTTTCATTTATTGTCAGAGGACAGTTCATACTTGCGTGATTCTTATCAAGACAAAAAATGCAAGTTTCATTCGTAGCAGTTGTTAAGACAGCGGCTGAAGAAAGCCTTGTGTTATCATTTCTTTTCTGATTCAAATAATATTTATTTTTACTGTTTTGAATTAGTTCCTTATTACGGAATGCTGATTCATTTGCATTCCCACCCTTAGAATTAGCTAACAATAACGATGTTTCCCGACATTCTACCTCTTTCCTCAAAAATGCCATTAAATTCTTAATATCAAATAATTCACTCGTTTCCCGATTCCTATTACAACTCAAATTTAAATCTTCGGGAATTTTCTGTGAAATTACCGGACATAACAAGTTACTGTATGTTTCAGTTGCAACATCAAGCGATTGCAGTGATCGGATCTGTACTTCAATCGCGTCATACATTTTTCTTAACCCTACTACATTTGAAGAATTCCTTACAGGTTCCGTAAGCAAAAGCTTGTTCATATGGGAACTAATTATTAAATCCGATCTCCCAAATCTACTTTTCAATAATTGAATTGATGAATCATAATTCTCATTCGTTAGCGAAAACCACCTAGCTAATCCACCTAAATACGTCTTTAAATAAGTGAATTTCTCGATTTTACTCAATGAGTCGTTGTTATGAACAGCAACCTCATATGAGTTCCAAAAATCTAGCCACTGACTACAGTCCCCATAAAACTTAACTATATTCAATTTTGGCAATTTAAGTGTTCTGGTTTCGTTATGCAAGATCGCGTGTGAAAGATCATTGTTACATATCGCTGGCTTATTCTTAGATATAGTATCATTAGATTTAATGTCGTTTTCTTTTATAAAACGCGTCATTCTACCTCGATATTTAACAATTTTTTCTATATATTCTTCACAACACGAAACTTCATTTTCAACCTCTTTAATATCCGTGAGCTCAAAAATTTCTTTATCTAGCTCTTTTAGTTCCGAAAATTTTTCATTTATTTGTTCCTGACAATCTTTAATTTCTTCTATTTTCAAAGAAATTTCCATATCATTATTCTTCAAAATAGATTCAATTTTAGAAATTAGTTTCGTTGTACTCCCTCGAACAGAAGTACGTTTCTTTTTTATTTTTTCCAGATCCATACTCAAAACGATATAATAAAATATTTCCTAGTATAATATCATTAAATATTTCCAAACGAAACTAAATTTCAATAATCATCTATTCTTAATCCGAGATTAAAATAATTAATTTATCAATTTCGGAACTAAAACAATAAATTTCATAACGAAACCAAAACATTCTATTTATTTATTTTCAAACAATATTCCATGCAAATTTATAAATTAATAATCAAATTGGTCTTACCTCAATCTCTCGTGGCCGCGAATTTCAAACCCGTCAGATTCGCCAGATAAATTCTTTAAAAGCTGTATCTGCTCTCATTATTTCCAGAGAAATTTTTTTTTTTTTCATATTCCTTAATGCGTGAAATGGCGTTTCATAAACAGCTATATTCTAGCATAAACGATCAGGTCTTGGGGCACCATGAAAAGAAAATTATTCCAATCTCAGAAGGTTTTCTTGTTCCATAATAAGTTTATTCAAAATATGATGAAATATTTACAAATATGTACAATACCAGACATTCTGGTATTTCCACTATTATTCAATTAATATAAAATTCCAAAGATCCATTAAATTCCATTACTCTCATAATAAACTAAACTAAAAACATTCCAAAACACTGGTCGTCAAGACAACGAAACTAGTTGCCACTTAGCATCATATAAATACATTATAAATACATCGCTCGCTCGCAGACGAGAAACAAACGTCACTTTCATCGGAGGAGATTTCGCAACACCCCTAATGGACACGTATTTACAGTAGCTGATAATCACCTGTTACATTTTTCATTCTGAAACGCGTTTTGTGAATTACTTTGATTTTATAGTGATTTATGGAAAGTTTATATTTTAATTATGATTTACCGCCAACTTTTGGAGTTATTTCAATAGAAGGATCATTTTGTATTTTGGTGAGAGCGAAGTGATATTTTGGACACTTTTTAAAAAATCTATAATTTTTTTTATAACTTAATTTTAGTTTAAAATAATATTAAAATACATTTATTATGTAAAATATAGTGAAAAACATATTAACAAAGCGCCAAAATTAAACAGTTATGCTATTCTACACAATTTTTCTTATTTGAGGATCATTTTAAGAAACTTGCCTATACATAGCATATCCACCACAGGGGTCTTTTATTTCAAAAAATTAAAATCTCGAAAACAAACATGGACAGAAGAATGCAGTAAATGATACTTTTATTGTGAAAGCTATAAGAATTTCATACACCAGTTTCGAAAACTGTTAACAGATTGCGCGGTAATCGCATTAAGTACGAGTCTATAAATCGTGATTCGAATTCCTTTGAATTATTCCAAATTTAGTGGCACAGGCATGAATTGGTCTCCATATTAGCTCAATCTGACGCCTAGTTACTATTTTTTGCGAGGTACTTTGAAAGACACAGTCTACCAAAACCATCCAACCACACTGGATGAACTTCAGTCATTGATGTGTGTATACTAAATCCATTTCCGTAGAGACTTTTTTATGTAAAGTAAGCAAACATTTCTCTTTTTATATATTTAAATAATTATTATATTTTTCTTATTTTATTTATATTAAGAATATTTCTATTCATGTCATAATTTATGAGATAATCTATTTCTACATTGTAAATATCGATTAAATGTTATGGAGTGAGCTTAGTGTGAAACGGTATGAGATATATAAAACACATCTTTATTTACTTGAATATATGAAAAAGATAAACTAAATGATTAGAACACTGAGGACGAATTCTATATTGCACTCTTCTTCCTTAACATAAGTCTCTACTACGGAATTCAGCCAATGAACCACATTCTTTTGTGTTTTCGAAGTTTCTCGATTTTACGGCATGCCAGGAAAGACCAGGGACTAATGTTTAAAAATCTGGTTTCCCTCGAATTTGGCGGCATGCCGGCTAATGCGGCGGAATACGGTACAGTTTTTGCAAAAAAAAATATCGTTTGATGCCTTCTTCTATTAATCTTTGATGACGGGCTCTAATTTTATCTTTTGCACACGATGGCCAAACAAACCCAGAGCTTCCATTTAAAAGGAAATCTGATCCACTGCAAACGCACATTCCTAAGTTAGGATTCTAACACAGTATTCCTCAGTAGCCAGCGCACTCGATTCTAATTTTGAAATACCTTGTACGGGCAGTGTTAGTGATATAAATAAGTCTTGGGATATCCCTTGTCCATCCTCGTTTTTTTGTTTGCAGTCCTTTTCTAGAATTACTGAAAAACATAGATCATGTTTTTTGTGACATTTCTAGAATTATGGTTAAGAAATTATGACTTTTGCACATTTCGAAATTGTTTGTCATAAGTTTCAAGTCTCTGTTTTAACCAGATTTTCAGGAACACCAACGTTATCATAAATAGGTTTTTAAGATTGATATTTATTTCTGCGTAAGAGATTTTTTTAATGCGAAAATTATGTTTTAAATAGCTTTAAAATACGAATAACAAATTTCTTTGGAAAAAGTGTCAAACTCATCATTATTATATATCCTTGTTACACTGTGTCACGCAGTTTCCATCACATAGTCTTGAAGTGTGATTGAATTAATACATGGTTCGAAATACCAGTTTTTGGGATGCTATCAATCCTCAAGTAAACATTTCAATGTTCAGCAAACATGACAAATTAACGGCATTAACATTAACATTCAAATTAATAACATTAACGTTAACATTAATAGTAATATTATTTTATTACTGTTGCGTATATAAATTCTGAAGCAGCTGGAAATGTGTACTTGAGAATCGATAGCATCCGAAACAGCAATATTCTGATTTAAGAAAATTGATTAATACTTTGTAATAAAAAGAATATTGTCCAGTTAAACTGATGGCATTGAGATCACAGGCTAAGCATACTAAATACACATTACAGACTTATGTTTTCAAGGGTTAATTCAGTTCAAAAAACAAATTAAGGAGGAGAAACAGCTCCCCCCATTTCCCCTTTTTATACTTAATCATTGAACCCTTTAAACTAATAGGGACATGCTTTATCATATTAAAAAATCTATATCCAAAATTCAGAACAAATCGGAAAATTCTTAATAAAAAGGATAATGGATAAATAATTATATTTATCCATTGATCTCCCAAAACTTTTGATGGCTGTGCCCTCATCAAAATGAGATCGAAGTCTAAACTTTGAATGCAATATAATAAATTCTGCATGAAAAACACATTTATATAAATGAAGGGGAGGGGCATTAGCCCCCAGTTCCCCCTGTTCATAGTTATCCAATGAACATCAGAATGATCCTATATCTAAATTTGAGCGAAAACTGATAATTCTTCATGAAAAACCCATTTATATCAGTTAAGGGGAGGGGCATGAGCCCCCCGTTCCCCCTCTTATACATATTACAAATTTTAATTTTTTTTTCGCCAAAACTAACCTTTATACTATCTTAATTTTCTTATAATATTATTCCGTACTTACTTCAAATTATTAAATTAAAATCTTGTTTCTAGATCTAATCTGTTAATCTTTATGCAGACGATATAAATTCTTAATTTGCCTTAAAAAACATTATTCCAGTATGCGTAAATTTAAAAAGATGGCTCTAAATTAAAAATATTCTTAATTAAACTTTATTTCTTAATATTCCAAGTAAAACTCATTCCTTCTATGTTTTTATCAACCCTTTTTAAGAAAGTCTTTTAAATTTATTACAAAACCACACCTTTCAAAAAATATCATTATTTTATTTTATCTATTTATTTATTTTTCCTCCGTCAACCTTTGATAGTGTGCATATCAATAAATTCATTTCTTTTCTTTTTTCTCTTAAAATTAATTATCTATAAAAATCGTCTTCCTAAGAAATTCTGAGTCGATTACAAATTGGTTAAGTAATATTTTTTTTAAAAATAAAATTATCGTCTGTGAAAAATAGTCTCGTAGCTGGACAAGAATTCTGTTTACATAAAAGAATGATGGTTTGAGGTTAGAGAATGTTCTAGAATTTTCTTTTTAGATTTAAAAGAGGAAGCTCGAGAGGTGGTAAGGGAGATGAGATGAGAAGAAGGATTCTTGGGTGCGCTCTTGCATGAGTATGACTTGATGCAGTAAAGCATGGAATATTTTTTGGATGTTTCGGTAAAATATCGTCTGCAACAGGAGCTTTTCCCTAGATTATAGCTACCGTTTAATAAAATGAACATGCAGCAGCCAAGGAGTGATTATTTAGACCTTATACATTTATTTATTTTGTTTTTTTTCTCGCTGGCCGTGACTTCTGTGCGGAGAAAGGGAAACCTGGCGATGATGTTTCTGCCCCCCCCTAACTTTAAATCGTCACATACATATCGAATGAAATCCAAAAACTAATTAGGGAAGCGCCTTGTCAGGATATACCTATATACAAAATTTCAAGTGGATGGGATATTTTTATCATGAGTTATCGCGTTACGCACGGACATACATACATACAGAACGGGCGGGCACACAAGCTCTCAGGCTTTGATAGCCTGTGAACTAAAAACTACACGGAAACTTTTCCGAAAATAACAGGCAGAAAAATAAAACTTTTTTTTTCAGAAATGCTTCATTAAATTTCGTAATTCTCTTGGTCTCTTTTTGAATCCGTCAGTAACACGAATCAGATTATATCGCTCACCCTCCAAGAAAAGTGACATATTTCGGAAAAGTGGATTTCAGAGGAGAAGCAAAAGAAGATTCACTACTTCTTGCTGTAAAATGAAATTGTAGCACTTAATAAAAAAGTTGGAAATTGCATATCAAGTGTAGCAAATGAAGTGCGTTCGTAATAGTATACGGAAGGGATGCACAACCTGTGGCCCGCGGGCCACAATGATACCACTATTTTTATGCAGAATAATTTTCCTTATAATAATAACAGACACTTTGCTATTAAAGTAAACAAACGTCACTTTTCAAATATTCTGGTGGCAAACGATTTTCTGGCAAAAAGGTTGTGCATCACTAGTATACGGTATTTCGGATATAGTATTATAATCGAAATCTGCTGTGAGTCAATATAAATACTATCTGCTTTCTATTATACAGAAAGTAACGTATATAAATTTCATAAAATTTCCTAAAATCAATTTCCTCCAGTACCATTATATAATGTAATATTTTTGTGCGGCCCTGTACATTAATAATAAATATTCTTTGCAAGATTCTGCACAATGTATATTTTAGTATATACTTCATAGATGCATCTCAATTTTACTGTCTTCGAAAGAGTACAACAACATTAAAATTAACTTGAAATTATTTTTTTCTAGTTGGCCGTAATGTTATGGAATACTTTTGATTGTCCCTGTAATTGAACTATATATTCCATTTTCATAATATTTCGAATGACTCGACACAATTTCGCAAGAATCATATGTTTTAAATTTCAAATCATTCGGTTGGGTACTATTTGCGTTGTTATATGTGGGCAGACGTACAGACAGACGGACGAACTGAACGACGACTATAGATGCTACATATTTATATAATTAGGAATACATCTAAAAAGGGCATAAAAGAAAAAAACTTTAATAATAAAGCTGCAGAAATTTTTTTTAGGGTTGAGTAACTTTACTGCCCTACACAATTTGCCCATTCTCCACTTGTGTGGTCAGGAATGGACATATAGCGTAATAAAATGATTTTCTGAATAATAACACGTACGAAATTTATGCTGCAACAAGACGAAACTGTTACCGACCGTTTAGGGGAATTTAAAAAAATGATTTTTTGCGAAATGTGTCACTCTTTATGCAAGCGAGTGGTGTTACACTTTCGTAAACTTTAAAAAAGATCAAATTTAAATAAAAAAAAAAACTTCGTCCTTTTTAAAGTACATTAATTGCATTTTCAAAATTTCATTATTAATTTAGATATTAGATTTTAAAATATACTTTAATTTTTCCCATTATATTATTTAAAGGATTTATTCAGAAACAAATTCATTTATACTTAAATAACTATTTTTTGAGACAAAAAAATAAAGAAATCCTAAAATGTAATTTTTTTTTTAAACGTATTCAAGAGTTTTGGAAAAATGAGAGAACTTTAAAACGCTTATGGAAGATCAATTTGTTACAATACAATTTTGTCTTAAAAATAAATTCAATTTCCCATTACTGTATTTTTTTTTTTTTTTTTTTTTTTTTTTTTTTTTAATATAATTACGGATTGAAAGGTAGGATTACAACATGGCTTACTATGCAGCATTATAAATAGACTAGAATTACATTTTATTACTTCTGATTTACATCAATGAAGTATGATAATGTAAAAGAAACGTGTTTTTCAATTGTTTAGAAAATATTTATTCATCGATCAAGAACAAACCCTTTCTCTTTACAATAAAGAGTATGCTGTTGAATTTTTTATCATTCTAAGATGCAATTTTGCTTTTGAATAAAATATTTTTCCTTTTTATGAATTCCTGAAGACTCTTTAAACACATGATAAGATTTGCATGAAATATACGTATTCTTTATCTTATTTATTTTATTTTATTTTATTTTCATTTATTTATTTTTTTTTATAGCAAATACATATTTAAAACAATCTTAAGCTTACAGATTATTTTTTAATTAATGTTCTTTCAGTCTGAATATAATTCTGTGAAAGAAATTTTTTATAGGCGATGCGTATGTAGCAATTATAATAGTTCAAGAGCCGACCGCACAAAACCCTAAGTCATCGAGCACAAGAAAAAAAAAAACGTTATATTATGGAAGAGTAATCATAGGGGAATCTAATGATCCATGTCTGCCGGAAGTGAAGTCGTGCATAAACCAAAAATGAATACCACTAGTGGTTGACTCGTAGACTTAGCATTATGTTTTCCTGCACCCAGTTTTCCGTGTTTTCATACTTTTGATTGTATGGCAAACACAATGACAGACTTACAAGTGAGCCACTAGTGGTATTAATTTTTGGCTTATGCACCACTTTATTTCCGGCAGACATGGATCATTAGATTCCTCTATGACTACTCTTCCATAATATAAAGGATTTTTTCTTGTGTCCAATGACTTAGGGTTTTGTGCGGTCGGCTCTTGGACTATAAACACCAATATTTAACTGATGAATAAAAAGTTGAAACATAAGTTGCCTTTTTTGCAGAGAATTTAATTAAAAAATAACTAGTTAAAAGTTCTTCACAGATAAATTATAGTAGGCTTTTTAAATGAACAAAAAAAAATAGTTTTTCTTTCTCAATTTATATGTTTCTTCCTGCTGTAACTTTTATCTAAATAGAATAGTTTACCGAGAAATGCAGATACGCTTTTAAACATACAACTGTCATTTTATAGTTTACTTTTGTTTCACACGAATTTTTGAAAATTTTATATATACATATCATTTATTTTCTTTGCAAATTAGCATGGATAATTTCTAAATTAAAAGATATTTCTCAATAACACATTAATAATATCTCTTTTGAAAACAATGATCTGATTATTAATACAGTTTTAACTAACAAACTAAAATTAAAAATTAAAAATGAAATGCATTTATTATTCATGGTAAGATTCTAGATTAATTCGTAATTATTTTGGCATATCCTGACAAAGGCAGCAAATTGAATATTGATTACTATTTTTCCGAATAAAAGATTTAACGGTAATCGTACCTACGTAACGACTGAACATTGGAAGTCTGGGAAAAAATCTCAGGGACTGATTTTTGCATCGGAGTAACATAATTAAGAAACATCCGTAACTAGAGTTAGACTATAATATGTAAATCACTGCGAGATGTTTTCTGTATATTTGTTTACAAAATACTTTTTAATTTTGCAGTTTTTATTAATCATTTAAAAAATGTCTGTTGTTTTCGGTTGAGAATAGACCTTGTGGTGTCCATATTTTATTTATTTATATTTGGTCGAGAAATATTAATGTTTAATACATGGCGTACGTAATACATGACGAAAATTGTCGCATTTAAAAAAAAAAAGAGTTTAATTATTAAGCCCGTTGATTATGGAATGTGTGACGATCACGAAAAAGGAGACAATCTAATGTTGAATCAATTGATTCTAAAAGACCATGTTATATACGTATATGTAGGGGAGACCGGGACTAGTAGTGACATTTTCGACATTTTTCATATTAGCCGTAAGATTTAAACTGAAGTGAAACATTTAGTGTATCTTATCATGAGAGTAAGTCTTGTGTAATATATTTATAAAACTATTATTATCATTATTAATGTTTTTCATAACACAAAATGAATTCTGCGTAACATCGAAATTTGTCACCACTAACCCTTGGTAGAGGGCAAGTTGTGGCATGCTTGGGGCACATTGTGACGCGTAAATGACACATAGAAGTACATTGTAACAGATACAAATTATGTAAGGAAGGCGATTAAATGAGATATCTTAAATCAAGAATGAGAAATGGATTCATTTATAGCGTTCTGAACATAATAAAACACTTTCATGCTTTAATAATAGTGTAAATCAAATGAAAATAAAATAATTAAATTGTTAACACTTGTAAACTCTTAATCCTTTATAAAGATACTTTTAGAGACACTTAACAATAAAAAGAAAAAAACTGTCTTAATCAGAAAAAGAATAAAAAGAAAGCCAACACCAATCTTTGGCCATATTGACCTTTGTCTCAGGAGCCTACTAAAATGTGTAGGCTTACATCCTATATTTTTAATAACTCATTGTCATAGCTTGTTTCAGTGTCTGATTTGCAGTTAATACAAATGTAATATGGTTCATTTTGGGTACATTTGACATGTGTCCATCTTTTACATGTCATGCATTGCACCCAATCTTCTCCGGGTCTAGAAAGTTTGTATTGTTCCAAGCAAACTAGACATAAGCAATTTTCGTCATCTTCAGAGCTATCCAATACTTGCTTCTCTCTTTTTTTCAATAACCGAGGTGTAATTTTTTTTATGCACTGCTTGGTCTTTCCATACAGTTTCTTTTTTGCTTTTGCTTCTTCAATTTGTTTTCTACGTTCTTTTGCTTTTTGTTCTGCTAGATTTTTCTCTTTTACAGGTGTGCTTGTTAGAATGGCAGATTTCAAACATTTAAGAATTGATCGCTTGCCTTTTCGAGGTCCTGCATTAAAAAGTGGTCTTGTTTCTGTAAGACTTACCACTGACACATTGTTATTATCAGCTGGCATAGAATCATCTAATTCAATGAGATTTCTTATTTCTGAAGACGGTCCTGCAATATCACCATCATTGATTAAACTTATTGCTGAAGTGCTTGGTTTATTAACAGTTACAAATTTACTAATTTTTTTATCATTGTCATTCTGGTCTTTAACGCTCTCATCTCCGATATATAACGGTCGATCAGTTACTGAGGAACATGGGAAGTCTTCATCTGTAAAAATGTTCCTATTAAATTCCCAAATTCCACTACAACGAAATTCTGCTTGAATGTTCTTTGGAGTGGCAGCACTAGGAAGGGCTATTTTGACAATACATGGTATGTCGTAGATAGACAGAGTGCTTCCAGGATGCGATTTCAACCATCCACATACAGCCTGATTGTAGAATTTTTTGAACGGCCCGTATACTGACACATCAAGGGGCTGTAATCTGTGACTCGTGTGAGGTGGAAATGATAACAAAATCACTCCGTTGTCCGTGCAATAATCCAAAATATCAATATTTCGATGAGAACCATGGTTATCAAGCAATACTAAGACTGGCAACTCTTTCGAGCACCTTACATTTTTACCAAAATGTTTCATGAAAAGTAAAAAGTCAGGTCCTGTAATCCATCCACTCGGGTTTGATGTTCCCCAACAGCCTATGGGACCGTCACGAATAAAACGAGCTTTAAAAAACTTACGTGGAAATACAAACATCGGGGGGGACTGAATTTCCCAGAGCGTTAATGCCATTAACCATAGTTACGTTTGTTCCCCTTTCTGCAGATGTCATTTCCCCAACTCTTTTTTTACCCTTTTCTGCAATTATTTTTACAGGTTTCTGCACTGTTCCTACTCCTGTCTCATCAATATTCCATATATCATTTGAATTAAATTTATTAGCTTCTAATACAGACTCTAAGTTATTAAAAATAGTTCTACATTATGTTTATTAAAACTTGTATTTCTACTCAAACTTGTTGCTTCAGGAACTCGAAAGAAAATTGTAGGATGTCGTTGCATAAACTTAGTCAACCAATCAGCACTTACAGTTATTTTTGTTAACCAATTTTCAGGCATGTTTGTGCCATTTCTAAAGGCAAACTCGTATGCTAAATTGCGCAGTTCTACAGGACTAATTCCGTAAAATAAATTCGCTGGTTGTTTGGCGTATTCATACAACTCCATCTCCTGTTTAGCTGTGAATATCATACGCGGTTTTTTATAATCCATTTCAATATATCCTTCCGTATTAATACTCTTCTTTTTATTCATATATCTAAGAAGGAACACTCGGTTTACATTGTACAGTTCTTGGGCTTTCCTTAAACTGCACTTTAAGGATTTAACTTTTATTGCAGCTCTTTCATAATCTACTAAAGAAGCTTTAGCTCTTTCAATACGCCTCTTGTAATTTCCCACCATTTTTCCTGAAATATAAAAAACTTCATTATAAATCATGCTGGGGTAAGTAGTGACACTGTCACAACGTACCCCTTAGGCTTCGTCACAACTAGCCCCGCATTTTGAACTTTACGAACGCCATTTTGAACTTTATTCATTAGTTTCCGAAATATTGGCATGATTAACAAATGAAACACATAGAATGACAGCTCAAAATATAAGGATTTAAATAATGTTAGGGAAGTTTACATACCTCAGTATCGCTAGTAGCAATGACGATTCAAATTCAGGTCGCAAAATTTACTTTTACGATAGAAAACAAGATAAATATTTTTATCTCGAAAACAACGCGAAGCTATACTTCAAAAAATACGCAGCACATTGCGACAATCAACTTCTTCACTCAGATGACGCGAAAGGTGCTACAACCTATTGGCTCAATCAGGAAGCTCGATGGCATAACTTGCCCCTGGCACAACTAACCCCTGTCTACCCTATATATGTATATATAATTTACTTATCTCTTAAATTTTAGTCTTTAAAAAACAATTCCTAAATGAATGTTGTAATTTGTCAAATTCTTTTTTTATTTGTTTTGCTTTGTATCTTACTAAGGTGGTCTGGTGTAATAACGCCAAGTGCTAATATTATGCATAATTATGAAATAATCTGATAAATGACACCCATGTGCTCTGCGCAGAAGGGTTTTGAGTCATATAAATCGCAAAAAACAGCTTCAAGTTAATTTGTTTCATTTTTAGATCTTATTGTTTTTACAAGCAACTAAAATTAACGCTTGATCTAAAATTTGCGAGATACGTTTTGTGATGTGAAGACTATTTTTTTATCCGGAAATACTTTGTTAATTACATAAATTTGTAGTACATTTCATGGAGTTTTAAAATGTTGTTGAAGATTTTGGTTATCTTCTCGAGATAATTTGTAATTTAAAATGTACAGCGTAATAACTATAACGGGGTAATAACGCCAATCCTTACCATTAATACCCCGGTTGATTCCCTACAGTGGCCGAGCTACATCCTAAATACTGATTCAAATAAACACAGTTAAAACTGTGCAATGTTTCTAATAATTCTATTTAAGCGGTCCTTTTTAAGCAAAAAAAAAAAAAAAAAGCTCACAGTCTGTTATTCTTTTGCCTCACCTCCCCCCCCCCTCTACACCACACCTTTATTTTTCTTACACTTTCACAAAAAATTGAATATTTTCAATGGCTTAGAATGCAATTTGTCGATTTCAAAGTTTGTAGAGTTTGTATTTTTAGAATTGGGCAATCTACATGCAATTATTCCATCTTATTTCATAGTTTTGTTTGCATGGCGTTATTACCCATATAGGTGGGTAATAACGCCAAATAGCATTGGTCAAGAAATCACGCCATTACATTTTATGAATACATATCTGTTAAATTATTTTTTTATATAGATAGTCATTGAGTTGCTGCATCAAATCATATATTTGTTTGAAAAATACAATGTAAAACTGAGCCGTGAAAATTGGTAGAACCTTAATGTGGCGTTATTACCCCAGGGTACCTTATCTACTTTTCAGATATTAGCTGTACTTAAATAAAATTTAATGTCAACGGACATGAATTCGACTCAAACGGAAAAGAAAGACTTCAAATTATTTGAAAATGTCCATAAACTACGCTTAAAATTATCTCCTTTTTTATGGTGTGAAGCAGCTATAAAGAAATGTGTTATGAAAAAAAAAGAAACACAAATAATTATTAAAAGTGTTTGCATTTTATTATCAGAGGACTGTAAATGACTTTTAAACAGAAGCTCAAAATATATGATAAATTTTACTTATTTAAGGGCAAATAAAAAAAAATACAGAAATTGCAGTTCGCACTGTAAAACTTCTATTAAATGTTATATTTCAATGCAATTTCTTTTGATACATTCTAATAAAAAATATCCTTAGAAGTATTTTCAATAGAGATTACATTTCTAATAATATAAATAAATCAATTAAAAGACTTAGAATTTCAGATTGTCATTTTGATGGCATGTCACACTGTGATGTGTGCAAAGTAAATTGCCTTCTGCTATAATGTATAAATATGATTTTCTAGTTTTTTTTCTAATTACCGTATTTACTCGTGTATAGGGCGCACGCGTGTATAAGGCGCACCCCTACTTTACAAGTAAAAATGGCGATTTCTTAAAATCTCGTATATAAGGTGCACCATAAATTTCATACGCTAATGAAGAATGACCAAAAGAACTTCAGTAAAAAAAATCGTAACAAACATTACACCAGACCAGAAAACAAGACGAAAATGCATTTTTGGACTTCGGGTTGTAAGAGAATGACGGGAAATAGGAATGAGTGACGGTAAAGAGAATCGCTAATTAGCGTTTAGATAATGTCATTAGCTCTGTTGTATAAAAAACTGCAAGGAATGAAATAAATACGCAGTAATACTTCAATTAAGTAACATTTTCCGAGTTTTAATATCTTCTTTGAATAATTTCTTGTTTCATATGTATATCGTTCGACTGCATTCAACAGTAAAAAATTATTCCGCGTATAAGGCGCACCTAGGAGTTTTGCCCTAGTTTTTTGGAAAAAAGTACGCCTTATACACGAGTAAATACGGTAATATCTATTCCCTATAAAACATATATATGAGAAAAATAAAAAAATTCTGTATTTTACAAATACTTTTTCATGATTGAAACATGAACATTGTCACTGAAAATGAATGAAATTTTCTTAACCTGCATTTTAGTTCTTTATCGTGTATAAATATAGTACTGCAGAGTAATTCTTCTTATTTTAGTGCTGCAGAGTAATTCTTCTCATTTTTCACATACCTTAAGTTAGAAATAGAAAAAAAAAATAAAACTAATAAAAACATAGCTACTAGAAAGACTTTTAGATATTTCTTTGAAAATCCTGTGATTAAAGTCTCTGTAGAAATTGAGAAGACTTTTATTATGTCATTTTCCTCGCTTTTGTGTAAGTTAACAAATAAAACTGTACACAACAAAGAATTTGACATACTATATTAAAAACATGTTCCTTTAAACAACATTAAAATGTTAGGCCTAAAAAAAGCAAAAAAAAAATAATAATGTAAAAAAAAAGAAAAAAAAATATTTTAGAATTAAATTGTCATTATCCTGGCATACTTATGCCAAGAAATGACACATAATTACATAAAAGTTAATTTATTATTTAAGGTCTTCAAAATTTATCAATTTTACATGGAAAATCTTTTATTTTCAAATAGAAAATAAATTTATCTCTAGAAATTTTGAATTGTTTTTAATTAATGTTTTTAATATTTCAAATGATCAAGATCTGACATTTTGTAAGATTCACCCTTAAGGGTGTATTTCGATTAAAACTTCTTACATTCGATTTATTTTTTAGTTCACTTTTGCTCTCAAACGCATCAAAGTCGCAGATTATCTTATTTAGAAACTTTATAAGGTGCCGTGTCTGTCAATTTTTTGATAAATACAAAAAATATTACAAAAAATGAGGTCAAAGTTGGCATTTTCATCAGATTTTTCTGAAGCGGGAGATCTGGGAACGGAAAAAAGGGTCATACTGAGGAGGTAATTGTTTATAAATCAAATTCTAATGAAGTGAGCGTAGAATGACATCGCACGGCACCTTTTACGTCTCTTCAAAAATCCCCTCAGCAAGTTTCATGTTTTTACTTTTAAAAATGTGTCTGAAATTGCATCAGAAAATTTTGAGCTGTTGAAGGTGGAAAAGCGTTTTTTCGAATACACCCTTAACACTAATTCTATCACGATTTTGTCCTATTTCTACCAAAAGATATCTTTTGACATCTTTGCGTTAGAATATAAATAATTATTAATTATTGGAATTTGAAACTATCAATTAAATATAGATAATTTCACGAATATATTTATTCATTGACTCGTATTCATTAGAGATTATTTAAATAACATTTAATTTTAAACTTATTAAAGGGTATGAATTCTAGTTTAATTCAACAATCTACAAAATATAAATGTACATAGATTTATTCAAGCTTGTTTTATATCAACAGGAACAAGAATTAGAAATATCTTCTTCATTTTTAAAAATTAAATCATACATTTTAACTTTATTAATTTGGCAAACTTCCAGTCTCATATATAAAAATTTAATCATTATAACAATAACAACATTAATAATAAAAACAGCAATATTATAAAACTCTTCCCTTTTTCAATACCACAGAATTTACACGAATAAAAACAAAATGCATGTGTATTAAATTCATTACCAGAACTTGTGATCAAAACATGTTATTCAATTTGTGAGGGAGTGACATTTGTAATAAAGGCACTCTAGCATTTTTGAGATCGTGACGTTAATGATTTAACATGTGTAAGCGTGAAAGCGACATCTATCCTCTCTTTTACTTTAACTTTCTAGAGCGTGTGTGTCTTTCTCGGATTCTACAGTTATGTCGCGGTTAGAAATAATATGTAAATTTGTAGTATCTCAGTTTGCAGCATATAAAAGCTTGAAGTTTGAGTGTGTGTGTGAGTCTAGCGGCGTTAGCCAGCTAGTAGTGACTAGAAGCTAGCTAGGTGGTGACGACAAGCAGTGGGATTGATCTAGAGCGAGTGATATCAAGTATTATCGAGCCTTCAGTGAGTGACAAGGAGTTTTGGAAGTCGATTCGAGAAGTTTGTCGTTGGTAAGAGTTGATATTAATTACGTTGAATATTTCAAAGTTAAATAAAGAGTATATATACAGCCACGGGCTGTCTAATAAAGTTTTATCTAGCAGCCTAGCTGAAATATAGCTGAGAAGTAATCTGAAGTGCCGGAGCTGTGAGTATGAGTTTAATCTTTTAATATTGTTATCAGTTATTAAAATTACAGAACTACTCCACTGCCCTTCAGCCCTAACCGTTTTAAATAAACTGGTTTTATCTTAGTTTCTGAGTTATGTCTGAATTTAACCCCCAGTACGAACACACAACCGTTACAAATTTTCAGAACTAGTCCTAAAAATGGTCTACACGAAAATGCAACATGGCGCGAAACGAGTAAACATCAAATTGATGCAGCAACTCTTGTATATTCCGTCATAACTAATATCGGGATTCTCTAATATGATTATAAATGATATGATGCTGTAAAATGGTGCTGATATTTCAGTGTAAAACTGCTTAAAATTAGGAATTATGAAATCTTTTGAAATTTTTAAGGTGACAAGAGACACCTCATCGTAGAAATAAGTACACTATAACCATATTTTTATATAAAGAATGAACTGGAAGGAAATTATATCGCAAATTAATTTAGCATCTATTGTACGAAAAGTCAAAAAATTAATTGTGGAAAAATGAATAAACTTAGAGAAAATTTATAAGTTAAAACACGAAAGGTGCCTTTTGATACACGGAAATGTCCATCAAAAATAGATAATAAGAAATATTATATTAAAATAGCAAATAAAATGTGCAAAAAAGGTTTAAAGATAGAAAACCAACGATTAAAAATGCACAAATAATGTATCGTAAATTACAAAATCTATTGATTTGTGGCATAGCAAAGAGAAGAAAAACATAAAAATAAAAAATATATTAAAACAACAATAATGGAATTAAGGCCTGTTGACGCCAAATACATAAAAATAGCAAAGGAAGCCTTTGTGCAAAAATGTTTAAAGATAGAAAACCAAGGATTTATAAGTGCGCAAATAATGTAAATTTGGCTCACTTTTGCTTTTTCTAGCTCGCTGAGTTTTGCACTGATGAAGAATCTCGATAGTAGATTCGAAACAGCTGTTTGCTACCTTTTCATACATTATTTGTGCATTTATAATCGTTGGTTTTCTATCTTTAAAGAAATATTGTAGTTAATCAAAAAATACTGATATTCGAAAGAGAAGAAAGGGAATATTAAGCATATTACACATTTTAAAATATGAATATTTAATTCTTTTCTGATAATCCCATACTAAATAATAATATTCCTTTTATTTATACTACTAACTATACAATAATTTACATCTATTTATTTTAGTTTTAATAATAGATGTGAGTCAGTGGACAAGAAATCTTTATATTTTGCTCAAAATTCCTTTTAAAAATATGATTTTAATTGGAACAAGATTCTAAAAGACAAAGTAGTTTTAAAAAAAGTCTCAGAGTTTCTAACCGCAACTTTGTCGAAATTTTTTCTGTTTCGTTTAATATTCAAATACTCGAGATTTTATTTCTTATCAGGCAAGAACAATAAATAAGACATTCAACAATCAGTCAGCTCCATTCAGAATCAGCTGTGCTCAGATTCCAATTTCGTTTTCAATTTAAAAAAGGCAAAAAAAATTCAATCTAGATGTAAAAATATTTGAAACTCTTATAGATTGGTAGGATGTAAAATTAATCGTTTCATTATTTCTTGTAGCAAAACTTTCTTTTTGGATTCGTTCTTTAAATTCTAAATTAAATATGAAAAGACAATGGAATGTGATATTCGGAAATGCACACATGACGTAAGAGGTTTACCGTACCCGATCCATTGCATATAAGAATATGTTGAAATGCTGAATTTTCAAGAAAGTAAATAGAAATATACTGTTTATTTTGTTATTTTTCATCACCATTCAAAAGTTCCAACTTAATATTTTTGCACTACTAAGCAAAATAACCCAAAAACCGGAGCAAAATATCCCGTAAACAAAATCTGAAAATGATGTATTTTGAGTCGGTTATGGTTGTAGAAACTCCCAAGAACCACTGGAAGATTGTGAAGCAGATGTAAAACATGTCTCGGTAATGAAACAACCATTAACTTTTAAAACTTTCTTTTTCGATGATCAAGCGTTTTTTCAGTAGATATTCTGTTTATTTATCGCCCTGTTCAGATAATGATGTTATAACGGTAAATATATACTAAGAATATTTATTGTTCTTATGTAAAATAAAATAATTATGACTTAAAGCCTACTTATACTACTTAGTATCAGTAGTTACTTAGATTTTATACCAGTAATTTCAACTGTTATTTAGTCCACAAATTAAAGTTATAATAACATTAGAAATCCCTACTTTTATGTGGTACATTACGAAATGTAACAGCATGTTTCATTAAATGTTTAATTAAATAACATTAAATTTATTTCCAGAGCTGGTGAACAAAACACATTATTCAGTTTTTAGAACTAATCCTGGCAATGATCTGCACAAAAAAAGCAACATGGCGCGAAACAAGTAAACATCAAAGTGATGCAGCAACTCTTGTACTTTCCGTTATACTAATATCAGTATTATCTAATCTTAATATAATTCATATGATGCTTTAAAATGGTATTGATATTTCTATGTAAAATTGTTTAAAATTAGAAATTATGAAATCCTTAGAAACTGTAAAATTTTTAAGGTGCCAAAAGACACCTCATGGTAGAAATTGGTATACCATATGGATATTTTTATATCCAGGATAAGCTGGATAAATATTAGATCGCCGAATTCATTTAAAATGTATTGTATGAAAGTCAAAAAATTAATTGTGGAAAAATAAATAGACTTAGTGAGTAATAATTTAAAATCCTAAATATAACTTTTGACGCTTCTCGGTAGAAATAACACTAAGAGAATGTTCATCAAAAGCAGATAATTAGAAAAATTGCAGTTGATCAAGAAATACTGGTATTCGAAAGAGAAGAGAAGGAAGATTAAGCGCTTTACGCATTTTAAAATATCATTATTTAAATAAATTTTCCATAATCCCTTACTAAATAATAATACTCATTTTACTTATACTATTAACTGTGCAATAATTTGCTTCTGTATATTTTGGTTTTAATAATAGACGACAATCAGTAAAAAAAAACTCTATATTTACTCAAATTCTCTTTTAAAAGTACAATTTTAATTGGAATAACTTTCTGACAGACAAAATAGTTTTTAAAAAAGTTTCTGAGTTTCTAACTGCAACTGTGGAAATTATTTCTGTTTTCTTTATTTTATTTCTCATCAGGCAGGAACAATTGATAAGACATTCAGCAACAAGTCAGTTCCACTCAGAATCAGCTGCACTCAGATTCCAATTTCATTTTTCAATTTAAAAAAGGCAAACAAATTCAATCTAGATGTAAAAATAATTGAAACTTTTGTAAATTGATAGTATGTAACATTAATTGTTTCATTATTCCTTGTAAAAAAAAAAAAAAAGAAAAAAAGAAAAAAAGCTGTCTTTTCGGATTCGTTCTTGAAATTCTAAATTAAATATAAAAAGACAATGGAATGTGATATTCGGAAATACACAGACGACGTAAGAGGTTTATCATACCCGAACCATTGCATATAACAATGTGTTGAAATGCAAAACTTTCATGTGTAGAAATAGAAATATTTTGTTATTTTTTATCTTCATATGAAAGTTCCAACTTAATATTTTTGTACTACTAAGCAAAATAACCCCAAAACCCGAGCAAAATCCGAAAATGATGTATTTTGGGTCGGTTATGGTTGTAGAAACCTCCAAGAACCACTGGAAGATTGTGAAGCTGACGTAAAACATGACTCGGCAATGAAACAACCATGAACTTTTAAAACTTTCTTTTTTGATGATCAAGCGTTTTTTTTTTTTTTTTTCAGTAGATTTGCACTGTCTAAATAATGATGTTATAACGGTAAATATATGCTAAGAATATTTATTGTTCTTATGTAAAATAAAATGATAATGTCTTAAAGCCTACTTATATTACTTAGTATCAGTAGTTACTTAGATTTTATACCAGTAATTTCAACTGTTATTTAGTCCACAAATTAAAGTTATAATAACATTAGAAATCCCTACTTTTATGTGGTACATTACGAAATGTAACAGCATGTTTCATTAAATGTTTAATTAAATAACATTAAATTTATTTCCAGAGCTGGTGAACAAAACACGTTATTCAATTTTTAGAACTAATCCTGGCAATAATCTGCACAAAAAACGCAACATGGCGCGAAACAAGTAAACATCAAAGTGATCTAGCAACTCTTTACTTTCGGTATTCTCTAATATTATTATAATTGATATGACGCTGTAAAATGGCATTCATATTTCCGTGTAAAAATTTTTTTAATTAGAAATTAAGAAAGCCTTTGAAATTGTCAAATTTTTACGGTGTCAAAAGACACGTTATGGTAGAAGTAGGAATACCATATGGAATGTTTTTATATCCAGGATATGCTGAAAGAAAATTAGATCGCTGAATTCATTTAAAATCTATTGTACGAAAAGTCAAAAAATTTCGCGTGGAAAAACTCAATAGACTTAGCGAGTAATAAGTTAAAAATCGAAAGATATCTTTTGATGCTTCTCGGTAGAAATAACGCTAACCCGTCAGTAGTCGCGTGTCGGTCTTTTCGCCGCCCGTATAACTTATCTTCTCCTAACTTATATCACATTACAAATACAACGGAGATCTACCACGCAGCTGACTTTGAAGCTTTCTCGAACACATTAGTGAAGTAACAGGACACCTCTGTTTTTATTTCAGGTGCATTTTTAGAAACAAATTTGAAATTGGCGAAAAGGTCTACGCAAAAATCAGTAATGTGAGTTCCTTTTTACTTTTTCCAATGACTCCAGATCTCATGAATAAAATGCATAATTTAAGAAAACTGCAAATTTATATCTTCTTTGTAATGTTATTTTCGTATATTAGGTGAAAAATATTTCATATTTTACATATTTGGTATGCGGGGGGCCAGCGGCGAAAAGACCGAGCGCGACTTATGATGTTATGAAAAATGTCGCGACTACTCGCGGGCTAAGAGAATTTTCATCAAAAGTAGATAATTAGAAAAATTGCAGTTACTCAAAAAACACTGGTATTTGAAAGAGAAAAGGGGGAAAAGAGATTTAGGCATTTTAAAATATGAATATTTAAATAAATTTTCCATAATCCCTTACTAAATAATAATATTCATTTTACTTATACTACTAACTATACAAAAATTTACGTCTGTTTATTTTAGTTTTAATAATAGATGTTAGTCAGTGGTCACAAGAACTCTTTATATTTTACTCAAAATTCCTTTTAAAAATATAATTTTAATTGGAACAAGATTATGAAAGGCAAAATAGCATTAAAAAAAGACTCAGAGTTTCTAACCGCAACTTTGTCAAAATTATTTGTTTCGTTTAATATCCAAATACTCGAGATTTTATTTCTTATCAGGCAGAAAAAATAGATAAGACATTCAGCAATCAGTCAATTCCACTCAGAATCAGCTGTGCTCAGATTCCAATTTCGTTTTTCAATTTAAAAAAGGCAAAAGAATTCAATCTAGCTGTAAAAATAATTGAAACTTTTAAAAATTGATAGTATGTAACATTAATTATTTCATTATTCCTTGTAAAAAAAAAAAAAAAAAAAACTGTCTTTTCGGATTCCTTCTTGAAATTCTAAATTAAATATAAAAAGACAATGGAATGTGATATTCGGAAATGCACAGACGACAAGGGTGTTCTTAACTGCTCCGCTCAATAAGCGCAAAACGTTTTGACAAATTTACAAATTCATTTTTTAACAGAAATATATAAAATTGGAATGCCTGATTATGGAAGCGATTTCGAATCGAACTGAATTTTCCATTTTATGATAAATAAATTACCTATCCAGCTCTAAGCTATTTCGACCACGTGATCACCCGTTCTTCTCCTGCTTTTCGACCGGTTTTTCTGCTTTCGTCGGGAAATGTGCTCAAAAACGTCATCTTTGAAGTCTTGTTATGAAAGATCTATTGTGTTTAAAAAAAAAACAAAAAATTGAGTGCAATTAGACAGTTTCTGAATAACAGCACCTGCTATTTTCATGCATTTCCGAACAAAAATAAATTAAAGTATGTGTCACAAAGTTGCCCTTTTTGTAACCGATCCATTACATATAAAAATATGTTGAAATGCAGAATTTTCAAGAATAGAAATAGAAATATATTGTTTATTTTGTTTTGTTTTTATCATCATTTTAAAGTTCTAACGTAATATGGACCACTAAGCAAAAGAACCCGTAAACAAACCCCTAAAATGATGTATTTTGGCACGGTAAGGGTGGCAGAAACCTCCAAGAATCATTGAAGATGATGAAGCTGACGTAAAACAAGACCCGTATTAATGAAACAATCGTGATCTTTTAAAAGTTTCTTTTATAATTAACAAGTGTGTTTTTGAAAAAATATTCTGTTTGCTTTTTGCCCAGTTCGGATAACGATGTTATAACAGTAAATATATACTACAAACATTTATTGTTCTTATGTAAAATAAAGTGATAACGTCTTAAAGCCTACTTATTTTTTAAACTGGTAGTTTCAACTGTCTGATTAGTCCATAAATTAAAGTTATAAGAACATTAAAAGTACCCTTTTTTTTTGTAGTGCATTCCCATTTGTGACAATATGTTCAGTTTAAAAATATATTAATATATACTATAGAAATAAAAATATTTTTACAGAAAGTATTTTTCATATTTTATATGCTGTTTTAAATTGCCATTCCCCTGACTTAGATGGAAATACAGAAAAATGAACCACATAATAAAAAGAAGATTCTGCTCTGAACAGTAATTTGCATTATAGGATATGAATGTTTTTGATTTTGCAACAGCATAACTTTCTGAAAATGCTATTTTCGAGACCACTTATCGGATTGTTAACATACATTTTTAAAACATTTTAAAATATAAATTAGTTAATAATAAATATAAAACATTGAAAGAAATTAAAAAAATTCTTTCAAAAACCTACGAATATGGCTTTAAAAGAAATTATGACATTATATTCAGATTTTTTGGTGTAAAAAAATTTGGCATATTTTCGAAAATGGAGTTTTCAGGCAACCCTAGCTGAATGTCATAGCCCCAAAATAAGGCAAGCGAAAAATTTTTTACACCATATTTGGCGACATAAATCCCTTTTATCGTGAAATAAACGAATAAAACTCCAATAATAATAATAAAAAAAGATAAAAAATAAAAAAAATAAAAAAAAATGATCTTAACAGAGAATTTTTAGTGGTTTCTAAATTTTATATGTAGGACTACAAAATACACCAGGTCTCAAAGTTAGGTGTGAGAAACACTAAAAAAGGCTTGCTTCTTCGATATATATATATATATATATATATATATATATATATATATATATATATATATATATATATATATATATATATATATATATATATATGTACATATTTTACTTTTTAAAAAAAAAGGTTGAAATATATATATATATATATCGAAAGCTAAGTTACAACTAACAAGGAGAGGGTCCGAGGCTTGTGTCACCGAATTGTATGAGCGTTTGTGTATCGATAGAGTATAGTTACTATATAAATATATTTCAGCCATAAAGCGCAATACCCAAGGAGTCTTCAGAAAATAAGCCTTAAAGTTCATGCTATCGTTTATAATCGGATAAATTTCAAACATCGGGAAACGCCTTCGTAGCCTGATCGGTAGAGCGCTAGATTCGAATTCGAGTTTTTTCCACTTGGGTTGTAACCCCGCTCGGTCTTTTTTTCGGAGCGAAAAATTTCATTAATTTTTTTTTTTTTTTTTTTTTTTTTTTTTTTGGACCGCAGTTAAAAATATATACATATAAGTGAAATTTAAGAAAAATATGAATTAAATTTACTTTTTTGTAAGATGTAAATGCATTTTTAATTGCGAAATTTTGCATGTTTAAATATTTTATGAAAAAAAAAAAAGGTTTTATTTATTTGTCTATAGACTACAATTTTTTTGTTGTCATTTAAAATTATTTACAGTTATTTCTATGAATAATCTACTAATTATTACAGAGAAATAAATTAAATTCGTGATATTAAATGCGTGAATAACAATATTTTAATTTGTTTCATTATGGAAATATAATTAAACTGTATTATGTAAACATATTAAACAAGAAAAAAATTACGAAAAAAAAATACTACATAGGCGTTTATTCTAATTTAAAATCCAGAATCCGAGATTTAAAACGAATCATATTAAAATATAAAAATCATATTTCAAAAAAACCTGGAAATATTTCAAATATTTACACGGAGACAAAATTAAAATAACATATTTTTTCAGGTATTTTAATTTATTTCTCTGTTAAAAATAGTAGCAAATCACGGAAAAAACTAAAATTTAAATATCAAAAAATTTTAAGTCTATAGATGTATAAATATGCTTACTTTAAAAAAAACATGTATACATTTAAATATGCGAAATTTCGTAGTAAAAAATGCATTTATATCTTACAAAAAGTAAATTTATTTTATATTTATTTCCATTAAAAAAGTAATCAATGAAAATTTTCGTTCCGAAAAAAATGTCCGAGCTGTGTTAGAACCCAGGTGGAAAAAACACAAATCCAGCGCTCTACCGAGCAGGATACGAAGGCGCTTGCGCATGGTTGAAATTTATCTGATTATAAACTATAGCATGAAATTTAAGGCTTATTTTCTCAAGACCCCCTGGGTATTGAGCTTTATGGATGTCATATATTTTTATACTAACTATACTCTATCGATATACACAAACGTTCATCCAATTCGGTGAAACAAGCCTCGGAACCTTTCCTTGTTAGTTTGTTAGAGGATTTTGGAAATGTTGGAAAGTGTTTCAAAATCTATGTTTGATGCATGATTTTTCTTTCCTTATTTTTCTACTCTGTATTAAGAAAATTAATGTATGTATTTATCAAAATTTAAATTTAAATATTGGAGTTATTCAAAAAGTAATTTCATTTATTTTAACTATCGTTTTTAATAGCATATAAAAAAATACGCCTGATTCTATATTTAACACAACTATTTCATAAAAAAATTAAACTATAACAATTATAATATATTTTAAAAATCTTTCTTTGATATTGCTTGAATTCCAGCATTAAACAATAAATAGTTTAAAACACACTAAAAATTAAATCTTATTGCATTCAGAAACTTTTTAATAAAGATTCTAGAGTAATACCGAACATTGCGAAAGAACACTTTCCATGTTCCAGCATTAAAATAAGATTTTAAAAAAAAGTTACTTTATTCCTATTACATCTCAAGATTATTTAAAATATTGACATGTAGAAAATATCTTTACGTAAAGCTTAGTGAAGTGCTTCTTATATAAATCTCGTTCAAATTACGAATCTTTTTATATTCAAAGAAATGTTTTGTGGATAAAGAAGCCATTCAAAGGAGGCAGTGAAGCAAAAAAGGTGTTTAATTCTCCGTGAAGAGCTTAATCTTTTGGTTTAAAGCAACACCTTAGATCTTCTTTTTTAATTTTCTGAAAAAGATAAAAAAAAATTCCTAAAATAGAAAGATTTTAAAGATTTTTTTTTAATTTTCTAAAATAAAGAAATAAAATAAGGTAAAGCATGATCATCGCATAGATTATAAAAAACTTTGCAACCTAGTCACGATACTCAAATAAATCTAGGAAAAAAAAATGATGTCAATTTAAACTAGTTGGATGTGTCAATCCCGAAACTTTCTTCTATCTCATAAATACATGATATATATATATATATATATATATATATATATATATATATATATATATATATAAATAAAAAAAAAACGTGGTGACTTTAAAGTTACTTATTATCGAATTTCCTCGAACATTTGGCACAACCTAATGAGATTCTGGTATCCGAAAAGCCTAAAACGCAAAATGTAATTAATATTCTGAGAAAATGAGCTTAGTAGTGCCTCTTGGTGGGTAATTTATACTAAAACCTAATAAGCATCTATTGATGTCAAGACCTAACAGAATCTGAAATTTGATGGAATTTCGTCCATTAGTTCTTGAGATATAATTATAACAAAAAATTTCCAAAACGTAGCACAGCAACACCATATTTTGGACAATTTATGCCAAAATGTAAAAAAGCGTCTAATTATGTTATGGTGTAAAAGAATCTGAAGTTTGATGAAATTCTGTGCATTAGTTCTTGAGATATATCTAGTTTTAAAAAAACGTGTAAAATATAGCACAGCAGCACCATCAGTTGAAGGATTTATAACAAAACGTAATCATCGTGTAATTATGTTATATGTCATTTTGTAACAAAATCTGAAGTTTGATGAAATTCTGTGCGTTGGTTGTTAAGATATAGCTATCGGAAAAATCGTGCAAAATGCAACATAGCTGTACCACCTGTTGTAAGGTTAATACCAAAATGTAATCAGCGTCTAATTATGTTATATATTCTAGTGTAAAAGAAACTAAAATTTGATGAAGTTCTCTGCATTAGTTCTTGAGATATAGCTATCGCAAAAATCGTGCAAAATGAAGCATAGCAGCGCCACCTATAGGGAAGTTCACACCAAAACCTTATCAGCAACTATGTATCTCAAGGTATCGCGGAATCTGAAGTTTGGTGAAATTCTGTGCATTAGTTCTTGAGATATAGCTGTCATAAAAATCATGAAAAACGTGGCATAGCAGCGCCACCTGCTGGCCAATTTACACCAAAACTTAATCAGCGTCTATGTATATTAAGGGGTAACAGAATCTGAAGTTTGGTGTAATTCTGTTCATTAGTTCTTGAGATATAGCAATCTTGAAAATCATGAAAAACGTAGTATAGCAGCGCCACCTGCAGGCCAATTTTCACCAAAAACCAATAGGCACTAATTCATATCAAGGTCTAACTGAATATAAAATTTTATTAAATTTCGAGCATTAGTTCTTGAGATAGAGCGCCCACAAATTTTTTGTCACATACAGACAGACAGACTCACAGACACACACACAGACTCACAGACAGACGGACAGACTCACAGACAGACATTTTCTAAAAATAGTCAAAACGTGTTCAGGACCTTCTAAAACGTATAAATCCGTCGAAAACCGGAAGTCGAAAATTTTCATGAATCCAATACTTTCTTCTTGTAAAGATAGAAGAAAGTAAAAATTGAAAAAACACATAGCATATTAGAATTAGCAATTCAATTACCATTTATAGTCGGAAAAATATAGAAATACTTTTATGGAGTCCTGTATGTAATTTGTATGTATACTATATAGTATGTGAGTGTTTGTGTGGGAAAGTATTTCACAATCTGTAGTTTGATGATTATGATGATTTTAACTAAATATTTTAACTAAAGATGATAGTCACAAATTAATTTTGCTTATTTTTACTATCCATTTTTAGGAACGCATAAAAAATGCGTCTAATTACATATTTAACACAACTACTTCATAGAAACACAAAAATGTAACAGTTATACTATATTTTTAACAATTTTCTTTGGTATTATGTCTGAATTCTACCATGAAATAGTAAATAATTTATAACTAACTAAAACTTTAATCTTATTTCATTCAGTAACTTATTTAAAAAGATTCAAGAACACTCTGAAAATTGTCAAAGAACATTTTTCATCTTCCAGTATTAAAAGAGATAAAAGTTACTTTATTCCTTTTACATCTCAAGATTATTTTAAATTTTGACATAAAAAAAATGTCTTTACATAAAACATGGTAAAAAACTTCTTACATAAATGTCGTTCAAATTAGGAATCTTTTTTATTATCATTATTATTCAAAGCAATGTTCTGCGCTAAAAGAAGTCAGTCAAATGAGGCACTGAAGCAACAATGACGTTTAATTTTCCGTGAAAAGCTTAACCTTTTGGTGCAAATAAACACTTTAGATCTTCTTTTTTAATTTTCTGAAAAAAGATAGAAAATCCTAAAATAGAAATACTGTTAAAATATTTTTTCTTTTAGTTTTTAAATAAATAAAAAAAATGAAGAAAAAGCACGTGCCAAGCATAGATTATAAAAAACTTTGCAACATATTCATAATACTCTACAAAATCTAGGTGAAAAATTATGCATATTAAACAATTTGTAAAATAACAGCACATTTGAATTGCCAATTTCAGCTATTACCATTCGTTGTCGGAAAAATTCCGAAATACTTTTATGGAGACCTGTAAATGATTTGTATGTATACTATATACAATGCGTTTTGGAAGTGCGGGAAAGTGTTTCACAATCTATACTTAATGTATGATTTTTCTCTCTTGTTTTTCTACACTAAATCTTAATATATATATATATATATCGTTATGTGTATTTCTCAAAACTAAATCTTAAATACTCGGAATATTTTAACTCAAGAAGGTATTCAATAACATGCTTTGCTTATTTTTAACAGCGTATAAAAAAATACTGCTAATTATATGTTTAACACAACTATTTCCTATAAACACGAAAATGTAACAATTATAATATATTTTTAATCTTTTTCTTTAAGATCACGTCTGAATTCCACCATAAAATAGTAAATAATTTAAAACTAACTAAAACTTTAATGTTATTGCATTCAGAAACTTAAAAAATATTAAATAATTTTTTAATAAAATACTGAAAATTATCAAAGAACATATTTCATTTTCCAGCATTAAAAGAGATATAATTTATTTTATTTCTTTATTTGTATGTATGTACCTCAAGATTATTTAAAATTTTGACATGTAAGAAAAATATCTCTGCATAAAGCATGCAAACGAGGTTCTTACGTAAATCTCATTTAAATGAAGAATCTTTTTTTACTCAAAGAAATGTTTTGTGGAAAAAGAAGCCCGTCAAAAGAGGCAGTGAAGCAAAGATGACGTTTAATTTTCCGTGAAGAGCTTAATCTTTTGGGGTAAAGCAACACCTTAGACCTTCTTTTTTAATTTTTTAAGAAGTATAGAAAATCTTAAAATAGAAAGATTTTTAAGATTTTTTTTTCATTTTCTAAAATAAATAAAATAAGGCTAAAGCATGTTCCAAGAAAGGATTATAAAAAAACTCTGCAGCATATTTATAATACTCTAATAAATCTCGGTGAAAAATTCTGTATAATAAGCAAATTCTAAAAAAAAACCTAGCATGTTTGAATTCCCAATTTTAGCAATTACCATTCATAGTCAGAAAAGCATCAAAATACTTTTATGGAGTTCTGTATATGATTTGTATGTGTACTATATAGCATAGAAGTGTGGCAAAGTGTTTCATAATTCATACTTGATGTATGATCTTTCTTTCTTGTTCTTCTGCTCTGAATCTAAAAAAATGACTATGTGTATTTAACAAAACTAAACCGTAAATACTTGGAGATATTTTAATTCAAGAATATATGCAAGAGTTAATTTTGTTTATTTTTACTATCCATTTTTAGCATCTTATAAAAACGACGTCTGATTATTTATTTAACACAAGTATTTCATATAAACACGAAAATGTAACAATTATAATATATTTTAATGCTTATCTTTTGGTATCATGGCGGAATTGTATTCCATAAAATAGGAAATATTTTAAAATTAACTAAAAATTTAATTTTATTGAATTCAGAAATTTTTTAAAAAGACTGAAGAGTAGACCGAAAACTTCCAAAGAACATTTTCCATCTTCTAGCATTAAGAGAGATAAAAGTTATTTTATACTTTTTACATCTCAAGATTTTTTAAAATTTTGACACAAAAAAATATCTTTGCATAAAGCATGGTAAAGAGCTTCTTATGTAAATCTCGTTCAAATTAGGAACCTTTTTTTATTCAAAGATATGTTCTGTGGAAAAAGCAGCCACTCAAAGGAGGCAGTGTATCAAAAACTGTTTTGTTCTCCGTGAAAAGCTTAATATTTTGATGTAAAGCAACACCTTAGACCTTCTATTTTAATTTTCTGAAACAGATAGAAAATCCTAAAATAGAAAGACCTTTAAGATTTTTTTTTCATTTTCTAAAATAAATATATAAAATAAGGTAAAGGATGATCAGCTCATAGATTATAAAAAAAAAACTTTGCAACATAGTCATAATACTCTAATAAATCTAGGTGAAAAATTATGTACATTAAACAATTTGGAAAACACATACCATAATAAATTACTAATTTTAGCAATTACCATTTATAGTCGGAAAAATAAAGAAATACTTTTATGGAGTATTATAATTATATAATATATGAACGTTTGTGTGGGAAAGTTTTTCATAATCTATACTTGATGTATGATTTTTCATTGTTGTTTTTCTACCCTTAATTTAAAAAAAATCGTAATTTTTATTTATTATATCTAAGCCTTAAATACTCGGAAATATTTTAACTCAAAATCATATTCAAAAATTAATTTTGCTTTTTGTTATTATCCATTTATAATAACGCAAAAAATGCGCCTGATTATACATTTAACACAACTGTTTCATTTAAACACGAAAATGTAACAATTATAAAATATTTTTAATATTTCTTTTTGGTATCACGTCTTAATTCCATCATAAAATAGTAAATAATTTAAAACTGACTAAAACTGTAATCTTATTGCATTCAGAAACTTTTTTTAAATGATTCAAGAGTACACTGAAAATTGTCAAAGAACATTTTTCCTCTTCCTGTATTAAAAGAGATAAAAGTTACTTTATTCCTTTTAAATCTCACGATTATTTAAAATTTTGACATGTAATAAATATCTTTACATAAAGCATGGTAAAGAGCTTCTTTCTTTTTTAACGAAATGTTCTGAGGAAATAGAAACCTGAATGACATTTAGTTCTCCGTGAAGAGCCTAATCTTTAGATATAAAGCAACATCTTAAAAAAATTTTAATTTTTTTAAGAAGTACGAAAAATCTTAAAATAGAAAGACTTTTAAATTTTTTTTCCATTTTCTAAAATAAATAAAATAATAAGACTAAAACATGATCCAAGCATAGATCATAAAAACTTTGCAGCATATTTAAAATACTCTAATAAATCTCGATAAAAATGCTGTATATTTAGCAATTTGGAAAACACATAGCATATTTAAATTCCCAATTTAAGCAATTATTGTTCTGTAAACAATCAAAACTTATTTGGGTTCAAAAATCTTCTAAATATTCTTGAATTTTCTTTTTAAAAATTTTATTACATACTTAGAATTATAGAATAAAGAAATATTGAATTCAAATTATTTACATACTATGTACAAAATGTATAATATGTACAAAATATAAATGCTTTTACCTTGATAATTTTTGATCATCATACTAAAAACTGGAAAGATGATCCTTTATGCATTTCTGCGTGCCTTTTCATAAAATTAACATAATTCTTCAATAAAACTCAAGACACGCACGACAAACAAAAAATATAAACATTCTCTCTAAAAAATTCTTTTTCATTCCATCAAAAATTGATGCCAACTTTTTTATCTAAACTTTTAATTCATCTCGTAAGATAAAAAATATAAAAGCAAAGCAGACGAAAAAACAGCTTCGCTTCCATAGCAACGAGTCGCGTCTTATAAATAAATTAAATATCACAATTGAAAATTTGCAAACGATTTTCTGTGAATAAACTGAAAAAACTTAATTTATCAATTCCTAACATACTCCCACCTTTAATTTAGGCGGAAGCCAAATTAAACTTAAGATCACTTTTGATCAAACTAAACCCTAATTCAAAATAAAAAATATAGAAATAAATAAAGATAATAACTAAACAATAATAAAATAATAATGAAACATTTAGAGTTCTAGAAAAGTTATTTCAGAGTTCTAGAAAAAGTCAGTTCAAAAGTCTCTTTACTACTCTGCCACTTCTAGTTTTACTATTACTCACAGTCTGTATTACAGGGTCATCAGGACTTGATATCTCTAATGAGTACAGCTTACGAAGTGGACGCACCAAGGTCCCTGAACTTGTTTTAACTTCAGCCACTCTAGCTGCTCCATCTCGACTTGGGAAAATCTTTACAATTTTTCCTATAGGCCAATGAAGTCTCTTTTGGTTTAGTTCTATCAAGACTACTTCACCTAGTCGGACAGCTTGTCCTTTCTGTTTTGATTTTTGGGCCAATTCAGCTAAATATACTTTTCTAAATCTATTTCTAAGTTGTTGCCGAATATTTTGACAGTGTTTATATCTAGATTGAAGTTTCTTTGAATCTATTGCATCTAAATCAGGAACACCTATTTCTTCAATGTCTTGCAAAAATGATGATGGGGTCAAAGGTACAAATTTATCTGTTTCTTCAAAAATATAGGTTAGAGGCCTTTTATTTACTGTTGCTTCGACATCACATAGAACAGTCATGAGTTCTTCAAAAGTTGAAGTTGAAATGCCGAGTGTTCTGATCAAGGGAATTTTAACACATCTAATCAGACACTCCCACCATCCACCCCACCAAGCTGCTGCTGGAGGGATGAACTTCCATTTAATAGGAGACAGTTCTTTTGAAGAAACTATTGCATTCCAATCCAATGATTTTAAAAGGTTATTGGTTCCTCTAAAATTTGAGCCATTATCAGAGTATATAGTAGTCGGCCTTCCTCTCCTGCATATAAATCTTCGAAGTGACTGAAGGAATCCTTCTGTTGAGAGACTGGTTACAAGTTCCAAATGTATTGCCCTATATACTGCACATGTAAAAAGTACAACCCAAACTTTGGATCTTTGCTTTACGAAAAGAGGGCCAAAAAGATCAGCTCCAACAACTTCAAAAACTTTGGAATCTCTGACTCGATCCAGAGGTAGGTGGATTGGAGGTGTAGTATATGGCTTTGTAGAGTATCTTTTGCATCTGTAACACTTAGACAATTGACTTCTAATGATGCGTCTAGAAGAAATTATCCAATATTTTTCTCTCAAAATGGATCCAACTGTTTGAAGTCCAGCATGACAATTCTTTAAATGACATTCTTGAATCAGACAATTCACTACATGATGTTTCGATGTTAATAAAATTGGATATCTGAAAGAAAACTCGTCATCTCGCTCTAATATCTTTGTTTTTACTCTTAACAAACCTTCTTGATCTTTCATAACCTTTAATCCTTTTATTGCATCAGTAGTATTACCAAAACTTTCAGATTGTATTATTGACCAGAGCGACCTTTCCGCATCTTCTTTTTCTTCAATTGACAATTCTGATGGAAAACATATATTTCTGTTTCTGCACTTCATTATGAATCTCTTCACCCAACATACGACATTAATAAATCTACCAAATTTTGAAATTCTACTATATATCATAAATTCATGTGAATTAGAACATAAAAGAGTAGGTACTGAAGTTTTCTTCTTTTCCATCATTACTAATTCTTCGTTGGGGCTTGTTTCTGAATGTGGCCAATTTTCTTCTGATAACTTCAACCATTCTGGTCCCTCCCACCATCTCATCTTCAGCAGCTGTTTAGGACTACATCCGCGAGAAGGTAGATCAGCAGGGTTGAGATGACCAGGTACGAAGTTCCATTGTTGAGATTCGGAAAATTTACAAATTTCTCTAACTCTATTGCCTACAAACGTTCCCCATTGATCATTTCTTCGAATCCAAGCGAGAACAGTCGAAGAGTCGGTCCAATACTTTACTGGTATGGAAATACAATTAAAGGCTTTCAAAACAAATTTAGTCAACCTTATTCCTAAAATACAAGCAAGAAGCTCTAAACGTGGTATGGTTACATTTTTCTTTGGTGCAAGACGAGACTTAGCTCCTAAAAGTTGTACAAGGACTGCGTCTTTATCTTCACAACGTAAGAAAACTGCTGTTGCATAAGCTCTGGTACTTGCATCACAAAATGTATGAATAGACCATTTTTCTTTACAACCATAGCCTACACGTCTATTTATCTTCACGTCATTTAAATACTTGAGTTCGCTATACCATTTTTGAAAATTATTCCGGATTTCTTCTGGAAGTGGAGCATCCCAATCTAATTTCGTCGACCAGGCGTCTTGAATTATCAGTTTGGCTGGCAACAATGCTGGGGCTAAAAATCCTATTGGATCGAAGATCCCTTGGGTTACAGCTAATATCTTTCTTTTCGACAGATTTTCTATCTCATCACTAAATTTATAAGCGATCTTCAAACTATCTTCCATTGTGTCCCACTTCAACCCTAAAACCGGAACTATCGTTGTTACATTTTTGCTGAGCACCTTCTTTTCGTTAAGGAAACTGCTGTCTTCACTTTTAATTGGTCCGAATTCCCACATTCTTAATTCCATTTTCGCATCAGCCATGATTTCTGTAGATTTTGAAATAAAATTTTCTAGTTCAGGCACATTGTCGACTGAAGTAACGCAGTTATCTATATAGTATGATTTCATAAGCTTCTCAGCTATCTGTTTGTTTTCTTCATCAACATTACTCAAATGATATCTTATAACTGCACCTAGCAAAAATGGGCTACAAGTTGCTCCAAAAACTACTCTATTGTGTTGATAAACTTGAAATTCGTCGTTACTCTTCCACCATAAAAATCGCAAGAAATGCCGATCTGATTCTTTGACTTCAATTTGAAGAAATGCTCTTCTTATATCGGCTACTACCCCAATAGCTTTCTCACGAAATCTTATTAACACTGCAGGAATTTGTTCGATGAGGTTTGGTCCTTTAAAGAGGCAATCATTTAAAGAAGGAGACCTCCCTACCTTACACGATGCATCAAAAACTGGTCGAACACTTGTAGTAAGACTATCTGGTTTGATGACGGGATGATGAGGTAAAAAATGTCCTGGAATCTTGAGTGCTTCATCTGGTACTTTACTTATAACGCCTTCTTCTTCCCATTCATAGAAAACTTTAGCATATTCTTCAAACATTTTCATTGATTTTAATTTATTTGTTGAATTTATCAATCTTCGTTCAGCTATGTGTCTATTTGAGGGAATCTCACGTTTGCCGTTAATCCAAGGAAGACCTACAATATAGCGACCTTCTATATTTCTATCAACTTCTTTTATAAAATTATCATGAGCGAGTTCTTCTTCTTCTGCTTTAGACAAAGTTTGACAGGGATCTGTTATACCAATTGTCTCTAACTTCCATAATTCTGGAATCTTCATATCTTTTAAAGCTAGGTTCGTGATAAACATATTTCCATAATTTAGGCAAGACTGTGATGTACTTTCTAAACGACCACAAAGTGTCCATCCAAACTTTGTCTCTATTGCTGTAAGACCGCTCTTTAACTGTTTTACTCGACCTGTAAGAAGTTGTCCGTAGTAATCGCTTCCAATCAAAATTTCAATTTTTGGACTTCCTGCTCCTAAATCTGTGATCCATAGTTTTTTTTGTTTAAGCTCTTTAATTACTGATTCTTTTGGTATCCGAGGAATATAGTTACAAATTATATCTTGATCCAAAAGTTCTAAGACTTCTTTCGTTTGTTTCTGTCTATCAGAAGAACTTAACTCAACTTGGAATTTATTGTGAGATTTAGCTTCTGTTTGCGTACCACCAAACAAAGTGTGTACAATAGCTTCAGAAGAAATGGGATGTAAACCTAACTCTTCAGCTGTACCTTTTAAAATATAGCTCTTTTGCGACCCACAATCAAGTAACGCTCGTACTTTCTTTGTTATTCGACCTTTAATAACTATTTCTAAAGTCATAAGGGCTACTTCAGCAGAACACTGCTTACTTGCTATGGTGCTTTGAATAACTTCTGGGGTCTTAACTGTATTTTCTGGTTCTTTACACATTGAAATTTCAGGGCATAATAACTCGGTATGGGGTTTAGAGCAAACGTGGCAACGAATAAAAACTTTGCAAACTTTAGCGTGGTGACCAAAACGAAGACATTTTAAACAGCAATTTTTATTCTTAATTTTGGCCTTCCGTTCATTAAAGGAAAGAGATCTAGCCCTAACACAGTCCTTGCTTTCATGAGATTTACTGCAAAATAAACAAAGGCGTTCTTTTGCGCTAAATAGCCCTGCTGCAGTAGGTATTTTACTTTCTGCTTTTCTTAATTTTTCTTTAGGTTTGTCTTTAAAGCCCAGCTCTATAAAACTCGATTTGGCTAATTTGAATCTTTCCTCGTTTGCAACTTCTTGTTTCAGAAATTCCATCAAACTTACTATATTTGCTTTTGTTGACAATGCATTATTATTACTAACAATGTTTGATGTGATTGAAATATTATATCGCTGCCATGCTTTTAATACATCTTCCGATAAGCTAGATTCTATCATGGGATAGAGCCACGCCGAATTGCTTTCTAAACTTAAACCCATTGATTCTAACGATCTTAAATATGCCTCGACTTTCGTGAATAAATCTGATAAGGGAAGTTTATCTTTGCCGTGCGCCTGTACATTAGCTACAATCAATTTTAGGAATTCTCTAACGTACACTTCTATTAGTAAATCTTTATTTCCAAAACGCTCTTGAAATGCCTCGACAGCTTTGGAGTAATTAACTGCGGTCATTGGATAGCTCTCTAACAAACGCCTGGCACTGGTTCCAGGTTCTACCGATTGGATAAGATACTGAAATTTGTCACTATTATCCAAATCTATGTCTTCATGAATTTTCTGAAACTGGGACCAAAATGAAAGATAATTTATTAACTGCGAATCGAATGGCTTAATATTCAATTTAGGTAATTTATAATGCTTTGATTTGGAATAACCGTAATCTGTGCTTTTTTCACTATTATCTTGATTACGTTTATTTTTATCCAATACTTCACTAACTTTACGCTTAATGGTAATAAATTGATCTGAATAACTTTCATTTTCCACTACTTCATTTTCAATAGCCTCTTCATCGCATTTATCATCATCTAACATGAGTTCAATTATAGCTTCATCAATAGCTTTAATTTCATGAATCAAATTTTCTAATTTACTAAAACCGTCTAAAATTTTGTCCTTATCTAATGACTCGCTGTTAATTTCTTCATTCAAAACATTTAAAGTTCTGGTAAATGACGAACGTAGTGGTGTACGCTTTTTCTTTAGCTTATTCATCTTAGAAAAATTAAGTAATAATGCACAGCTTACGAAAACACTATATGCTATAAAAACAATTCAATATCTCAACATTATTATTCAAATGTCCCTGTTCGGGCGCCAGATTTGTTCTGTAAACAATCAAAACTTATTTGGGTTCAAAAATCTTCTAAATATTCTTGAATTTTCTTTTTAAAAATTTTATTACATACTTAGAATTATAGAATAAAGAAATATTGAATTCAAATTATTTACATACTATGTACAAAATGTATAATATGTACAAAATATAAATGCTTTTACCTTGATAATTTTTGATCATCATACTAAAAACTGGAAAGATGATCCTTTATGCATTTCTGCGTGCCTTTTCATAAAATTAACATAATTCTTCAATAAAACTCAAGACACGCACGACAAACAAAAAATATAAACATTCTCTCTAAAAAATTCTTTTTCATTCCATCAAAAATTGATGCCAACTTTTTTATCTAAACTTTTAACTCATCTCGTAAGATAAAAAATATAAAAGCAAAGCAGACGAAAAAACAGCTTCGCTTCCATAGCAACGAGTCGCGTCTTATAAATAAATTAAATATCACAATTGAAAATTTGCAAACGATTTTCTGTGAATAAACTGAAAAAACTTAATTTATCAATTCCTAACAATTATCATTTATAGTAGGAAAAGTATCGAAATACTTGTATGGAATCTTGTATATGATTTGCATGTATACTATATAATATGTGAGCGTTTTGGAAATGTTGGAAAATGTTTCATAATCTATACTTGAAAGAATTTTATGGGTTTTTTTTACTGTCTAAAATTAAAAAAAAATAAAGTTAAAGCATAGATTATAATCAGATTTTCAAATATTCATAATACACTAATAAATCTCGGTAAAAATATTGTATATTAAGCGATTTGGAAAACATATGGAATATTTGAATTCCCAATTTTAGCAATTAAAATTTATAGTGGGATAAAAATCGAAATACTTTTATGGAGTTCTCTATGTAACTTGTATGTATACTATATAGTATGTGAGCGTTTTGGAAGTGAGGGATATGGTTTTATAATCTGTACTTGATGTATGATTTAATTTTCTTGTTTTTCTACTCTGAATCTAAAAAATCATAATGTGTATTTGTCAAAACTAAGCCTTAAATATTCGGAGATATTTTACCTCAAGAAGATATCCAAAAATTAATTTTGCTTATATTTACTATCGATTTTTGACAGGGTTTTAAATAATACGTCTGATTATTTATTTCACACAACTATTTCAGATAAACATGAAAATGTAACAAATATAATATATTTTTAATGCCTTTCTTTGGAATTATTCCTGAATTCCACCATAAAATAGTAACTATTTCAAAACTAAATAAAATAATTTCATTGCATTCAGAAACAAGAGCACTTCGAAAACTGCCAAAGAGCATTTTTCATCTTCCAGCGTTAATAAAGATAAAAATTACTTTATTTCTTTTACATCTCAAAATTATTTAAAATTTTGACATATAAAAAGTATCTTAACAGAAAGCAGCTTCTTACCTAAATCTCGTTCAAATTCGGAATCTTTTTTACTCAAAGAAATGTTCTGTGGGAAAAAAAGCCAGTCACAAGAGTGAATGAAGCAAAAATGACGTTTAATTCTCCGTCAAGAACTTAATCATTTGGTGTAAAGCTACACCTTAGGCTTTTTTTATTTTCAATTTTTAAATAAATATAGAAAATCCTAAAATAGAAAGATTTTTAAGATTATTTTTCTTTAATTTCCTAAACTAAGTACAAAAATAAGGATAAAGCATGATTAAAGCAATAGATTATTAAAAACCATGAAAGTTATTCATAACATTCAAATTAATCTAGGTAAAAATTATGTATATTAAACTATGTGGAAAATACATAGCATATTTTAATTCCCAATTTCAGCAATTATTATTTATAGTTGGAAAAATATCGAAATACTGTTATGGAGTTCCGTATATGATTTGTAGGTATACCGAATAGTATGTGAGGGTTTTGGAAGTGTGGGGAACCACATTTATGGAACCACAGTTTGGCTAAATTATCTGTTTTTCTGCAAGATGTCAATAGATTAAGCAATAGTATTAATTTCACCCTTGAAGTTGAAGAAAACGCCTCCCTTCCATTTTTAGATGTTCAGATTAATAGATGCAATTCAAGTTTAAAATTTTCAGTCTATAGAAAACCAATAAAAGAAAATACAGTTATCCCGTTTTCAGCCAATATGCCCTTCGAATACAAAATATCTGCATTCGGGTCATTTATTAAAAGAGCTTTTATGATTTGTTCGGATGAAAAATTAAATAAAGAAATTGAATTTATACAGAAAATAGCTTTTGACCATGGTTTTCCTGCAAAATTTGTAAATAAAATAGTTTAACAGTACAATACTCCTCCCACATCTGGCCAACGACAGGATATAAGCTTGTGATTTACAGAAAATTTCATTATATCCCTTATATATTTGAAAAAGAAAGAAAGATCGCGCAAAAAATATAACATAAAACTTGTCGCCATTCCACCTCCATATCTCATTGACATCGTTACAGATAAGATCGACAAAATTCCAATAGATCAAAAATCTGGTATTTATGAAATCCCCATCACTTTATCAAATAATATTAAAAAAGTCTACGTCGGCATGACAACACGCAAACTTTTAGTTAGAATTAAGGAGCATCGCAGAGATATTAAACAATATAAACAGAATACTGCTCTTTCTCGCTTCTACTTGGTGAACAAATGTTGTCGTATTAACTTTGATGAGGACAAAATAATAGTTCCGTGCAATAACCCAGTTGAAGGTAAATTAAGAGAATCTGTCGAAATCATTGCACGAGAAAATAAACCTTGTAATGATAATTTGTCCTAAAATATACTAAAAATATGGCATAACATCATAAAATCTTAAATTTTATCTCGTTACGATATTTCAATTTTTACTCACTTGTAAGTGGTAACATTTTTAAACTTTTAATTCATTTCGATTTTAATTTATTAGAAATATTATCTCTCGATCAGGAAGCAAACTTAGTCCTTTCATTATCATATTTTCCTGAATACGGCCGCAGAAGACGGCGCGAAACGTTGATATTTTTATTTTATTTTAATTGTATAAGTTCATATAAAAATTCTTGTTTTGTGCACCATTGAGCAATGTGTTGTATTTTAATAAATATATTCTTAGTAGTTAAATTTCATAGTGCAATTGTCCAGTATATATTTATGTGGGGAACTGTTTCATAATCCATACTTGATGTATGATTTTTCTTTCTTGTTGTTCTACTTTGAATGTAAAAAAATCTTTTTTGTTTACTTATCAATACTAAGCTTTTAATACTCGGAAAATTTTAATTCAAGAAGGTATTCAAAAATTTAGTTTGCTTATTTTTATTATTCAATTTCAACAGCGTATAAAATATACTTCTAATTATACGTTTAACACAACTATTTCATATAAATACGAAAATGTAACAATCATAATATATTTTTAATCTTTTTCTTTGGGATCACGTCTGAATTCTACCATAAAATAGTAAGTAATTTAAAACTAATTAAAACTTTAATCCTATTCCATTCAGAAACTTTTAAAAAAAGATTCAAGAGTACACTGAAAATTGTCAAAGAACATTTTTCATCTTTCAGCATTTAAGTAGCATTGCAGCATTGTTGCATTAGGGATAAAAGTTACTTTATTCCTTTTACATCTCAAGATTATTTAAAATTTTGACATATAAAAAAGTATTTTTACATAAAGCATGGTAAAGCGCTTCTTACGTAATTCTCGTTCAAATTAGGAATCTATTTTATTCAAAGAAATGTTCTGTGGAAAAAAAGCCAGTCAAAGGAGGCAGTGAAGCAAAAATGACGTTTAATTCTCCGTGAAGAGCTTAGTCTTTTCGTGAAAAGCAACACTTTAGATTTTCTTTTTTAATTTTTATACAAATATAGGAAATCCTGAAATAGAAAGACTTTTATGATTTTTTTCTTTCTCTTTTTAAAATAAATAAAATAATAAAGTTAAAGTATGATCCAAGCATAGATTATAAAAAACTTTGCGAGTATTCATAATACTCTAATGAATCTAGGTGAAAAAAAAAACATATATTAAAATTTTAAAATACATAGGATATTTGGATTACCAACTTTAGGGATTACCATTTATAGACGGAAAAATATAGAAATACTTTTATGGCGTTCTGTATATGAATTGTACGTATAACTATATAATATGTCTACGTTTGTGTGGGAAAAAGTTTAATAATCTATACTTGATATATGATTTTTCATTCTTATTTTTCGAGCAAAAACAAAAAAATCGTAAAGTGTATTTATCAAAACTAAGACAATACTCGGAGATATTTCAACTCAAGAAGATATTTAAAAAAATTATTTTGATTAATTTGAATCTGCTATGTAGTAAAAATTTTGTAGTGCCCCTTAGTAATGTATTTCAATTTCAATGTGTTTGAATCGTACAAAATCATTAAAGTGCCTTGACATTCTGAGTTTTTTCACTCGAATTAAAGAATAAACAAACGACATACATACTAAATTTTAAAGACGAACACATTTCAACCATGCTGTAAAATAGATGAAACAACATTAAAAAACTGACAATAATCCAGAATTGAATAATTAAATTTTGTTTAAATTGCCATAAAATTATAAAAACATCCAAGACGCGATTCGATCTTGAAATTTGAAAGTCCTTCATCAGCCATTGTAAACATATCACTATAGGGGTAGAAAGCCTGTAAATTTTATTTTGAAGTTCATTGAAGGTTATTGCGAAGTTGATTGAAGAAGCACATTTGTGACTTTGTTCCTTTACGGACACGTGTTTACTTCAGCTGATGATGAGTTGTTAAATCCCCAGCCCGAAATGCATCCTGTCCGATTCTTATGGTTATTTAATATTAAAACAAAGTTTTATTATTTAATCATGTTGTAAAATGTCAAAAAGAAAAAAATAGATATATTGTGAAAATTTAAAAACAATTTTGAATATTTGCGTTTATCAAACTTAAGTACAGAATTATCTTTCAAAAGACATCGGGCTAAAATATATCTCATAAAAAGGGGAATAAAGTAATGGTTGAGATTTATCCCTTGGAAGAATTTCTTCATGTGCATGGGAGATTAGGGAGAGTTAACTAGGGGGGAAGCTTGACTCACCTTTCAGATTTCATATTTAAAAGAATTCCAGAGTTTTGAATATTAGTAGCTACCGATGTGCACAAGCAACAATTTTCGTTTCATGTATATAATTTAAACTGGTAAGGAAAAATCAATTGTGAAGAGTTTTCAACTTAAAAATTATATTATTTGGAAACATTTTGAAATAATTTATCAGATAAAATATGTTACAGAAATTTAAATAAGTAGGTTCTAAGTAATGCAAACATATTAATGTTTTATTCCAGACGAAGAGATTGTACAGCAAGTAAGATAACAGTGTGCTATACTTTGAAGAGTTGTATGTGGGGAGGATTGACCCAATCAATGTAAGAGAGGATTGGCCAGATAATGAAAGCTTCCTTAATTTAGTGTTTTTGGAAATCGTTTTATAATAAATTGCACACAATGAAGGGTTAATGGTCATATACTAAAATAAAGAAAATATATTCTGGAAAGCTACCGTAAAATAAAGTAGGAAGTAGGATGGGGTAGAATAGAGTAAAGGAAAAATTTTAAAATTGATTAAATAAAAATGTGAAAATTTGTTAGAGAAGTATGAAAAAATTTAATAAAATACACATTGGAAAAGTTGATACCAACTTTTATTTCATTTAAATTAAACTTTGCTTATATACTTAGTAAACATAAAGAATGGAAATGACTAGAAAGTAAAAGCAGCAGAAATAGAAAATGTAAAAGAATGTAATATTGACCAATATACTTTAGGAAGATATATAAACAAACTTCACCTAGTTGAATACACTAAGATGAAGTGAAACTGCGGCAACTAGTGTTGCCATGTCGAGTGTCACAAAAATTGGGTGCTTAAAACTGAATTTTTCTCCTGTTCTCTGGATTCCATCTAAGTACATCTGTTTAAGCATCACATATTCTTAAATAATTTTTAATAAAAATTAAATCATATAGCAAGTTGTTTTGCCTTTTGAAAAACTGGTTTTATTTCCCTTAACAAACATTTCAATATAAAATAAAGTGGGTTAAGCCTCCCGCATGTGGACAACATCAACCCACTCTCACATGATTAAAATCAATCATAATCCAAGTTTCTTATATATTATACTTATACCACAATTTTATTTTTATAAATGATTGTTTAACGAATAAAATATGAAATTTTTTTCCATGTTCAATATTTAAAAAATAAAATATCATTTTGTAAAAAAATGGGTCAACTCACCCCAACCTCCCCTACTATATTTTAAGCTGTGATGAAAATATACTGTTTAATAAAATTCTTTTTAAAATTTTATATATTTAATTATTGATTTATTTGTATATCCGTAATTATAAATGTAATTTCTGATTTTAAAATATTTATTTAAATTCTGTAGGCTTCTAATTGCTTAGTTCTAATTTTTGAAGTTGTAATTTTTGTATTCGCTAAATTCTATTATTACTATTTTTTTATAGTTTTTGTTAATTTTGAAACTAAAATTAAAACTTGGACCGAATTTTTTTTTTTCAAACAATATTATTATTTAAATAAAGCAAACAATATTTTTTCAAAGTTGTGTATTTCTAAATACATTTTTAATTATATATATTAAACTTTGTACTATTAAAATAGATGAAGTCAAAAATCAGAACTAAGTTAGCTTTTCAAACACGATTATATAACAAACATGGCTACATATATGCTCAAATTTAAGTAAACATATATACTTAAAAACAAACTTGATGATAAGGATAACATGTATGTGTGTGTACGTCTATGATGTAAAAACACACATAAGTAACTCAATATTCACAAATGAATTTATTTCTTAAATTATATTCGATAAATATATCTTTTACAAATGACAGTTATTATTAACGCAGAGAATCACCATGAGAAAATATATGTATTCCCTGTCAAAAATTATTTTTTCTCGTTCCTAAAATACTTTTCTTTGTAATTTAATTGCGATTTTCATTTTTGCTAATCTTTATAGTTGCCTAAGAGTCAAATTAAACATCTGTAAGTTAGGTAAAAACAAAATATTAATACGTATTACTGGTGCACATATTCCATCTGAACAGATGCACATTTTAGATAAGTAATTATAACGTACAGTACACTATATATATAAAAAAACCGGACGAATTTATGGAGATTTTATTGGCAATCGAGATGCTCGATACGATAAATTTAGTACTCTTCTATTGACGCTCAATGTAAAAGCATGAATTTTGGACGATATAAGGAAACCACCTCAATACCTAACATATCTCTTTTTAGGATTTCGTTCATCTGACGAAACCTATTCGTCTCTGTATTTTGTCTGTCTGTCACGGAGTCCGTACACAAAAACTGTATAGGTAAAAAACTTCAAATTTTGTGTACTTACTGCTGAATACCTCGTGTCACGCGCCAAATCATAAAATTTCATAAAAGTATATTATTTCAATTCAATCAACATCTCCCGTTCATTTTTGTGATTTAAATTTTAATATCTTTATAAATTTCTTCCGTAGGATTAGCGATGGCAAATGGGTTTTATCATTTGAAATCGCCTCATATATCCAAGTTTTATATAAAAGCGTACCGAAGAGACATATGGTTAAAAAAAAAGTTCATAGAGGTATGTAAAAAGTTAATTAATTCTTGAAAACTAATTTTTGCATAAAAGTAATTTCTTTTGATGTATATATGGTTGCAATGTGTATATTTACTGTAAAAGAAATTCCGTTTATATCTCTATTTTTAAATAAAATACATGTTGTTAAACTATTCACAAAATTTCCTTCATTTTAGTTGTGGAGATGTTATACGCGCTCTTAACTTATTTTTAACGGAACGAAAATACTGGGGTTATAGTCGTTGAGCCAGAAGCCAAAATTAGGGCTTTTGGTTTCATCTCTGGGGACTTGGTAATATATACCTTTTTGGATTCACAATGGTCCAAGGAGTTCATTTTATGATGATACTATTAAATTGGTGGTAGCTTAAAGACGCCATATTGAAAAATGAGCGCCATCTATCGCCGATAGATACAAATGATTAAATATTACAACATAATTAAATTTTAATGAAAAAATGCAGAGAACAAATATTATTGAACATATAACGTTATACAAATTATGTAGTTGTTAAGATTTTATTTTTATATGATTATTAATATTTTCAATTGGATAAACCGATCAAAATACATTTGCGATGAAAGAAAATCGAAATCTTGTTCTGCATTTTAATGCATATTATTTTCCTTTAGATAATATACAGCAATTCAAGAAAAAAGTAGTACTGATGAAACTACTGCACTTAGTCTATTAAGAATTAACCCTTTCGAGACCACGGGTGCATATATGACACTTCAAAATGTGCTTCCATCGCTTGTTTTTGATACCATTAAAAAAGTAAAATTTTTCTTATCTAATTAAGATATCATCTTGTTTGCTAAACTAAATTTAATTGTTTGACAAAAAGTGGTGTTAATTGAATTAAATTATTGTAAAAGATGCTGATCTCAAACGAATTAATAAATAACAGAAATCTTAGTTTTCTGCACTTCTATCATGATTGGTTCACATTCCTGTATCCAAATAACTTCAATCACCATAGAACAGTTCTATGTTCTGCATATGCTTGTACATTAGGTTATTAAATAGACACGCACATGGATAGTGTGGCACATTGTTCTTGAACAAGATTGACACCAGTTCCAAAGCAGCTTCAGGAGCAACAGGACCGTCATTCCGCTGGATCTCTGAAGAGCCTTTTCCCTCACTATCTGTTAAAAATTTCCAATCAAATTTATCTGGGGATGGAAGATCAGGATCAGCCTGTAAGCAATTCTTCCAAACAAGATCGCGGTAATTGGCTCACATTACCCATAAGTAGAGTGCATTACTACATGACAAAAGGCAAAGAGACTCCACAGACTTTTTGTTTTAGAGAAAAAATAATACAGAATATAGTGTAATTCCTTGATGATTGAGTATTTTTGCTTTCCGTAATAGAGATGGTAAACTTAAGATTCAAGCTGTTTCTTTGTTTCTTGAGATAAATCAGCTTCAGTATCAAATACTTTAAGCGCATCGCATCTCGAAATTTTTGTTCTAATTCATTATTTTCTCTTGCCTGCAAAAGCACTTATTGCATTGACAGGGAATGCATTTCAAGGGATGCATTATATATCTCTTTACTTAGAAATCCCTGTATCTCCTACAAATTGCAGTAATTTTTTTTTTACCCTGTCATTGGATCCAAATTTCACAAATATTAATCCTTCCTAGTTTTTCAAATCCTTTTCTAAAGAAAACAGTGTTGAGATACTGATAATATTCATAAATCCAGACGCTAAAGCATGGTGTATTCAAAACATGAGTTGTGTATCACCGGTTCTTGTAAACAGGTTTCAATTTAGTGGATTCTTCAGCTAGTTATTTCTTGAATTTATTTTGCATACTTGTGCATAAGTTTTTTCTTGTTCTCCTTATCATATAAAATTTGCTCCCATTTTCGTACTGTTTTTCCAGGAATATATAACTTTTAAACATCACCAACACTTCATATTTACGTTCATTTTTTTTTATTGACAACTGCCTGTATGTATCAAATACAACATCTATCCTTTGAGAGGATGTATAATCCTGTATTATTTAACAAAAAACAGATTCTTTGCTAGTTGTCCAAATGATTGTAGCTCCTATAATAGCTTTAAACAAAGCACATTCTGTCGTTTATATTAACAACATCATCATTTGCATTCTTTCAGCAGTCGCAACTTTGTCATAACATTCATCAGTTTGATCTTTCAGTTTTTTTGCATTGAACCATCAAGCGATGTTAAGGATTATTGAAGAAGCCCTAGATGGTAGGAAAAGACAGTTCTTATATCCAAATTTATTCGCTCTGCAAGGATCGTCATCTGAGTAAACTGATCTCCTTTTGTCACAGCAACAAAATCTGATTTTTTTAACTTCAAATTCTCTTTCTTTTTCAAGTCACAAAATGTTTTTTGCTTATTGGATGTTTGAAATATCCTTCTTCCTTTGAATCTTCAGACAGATATTCTCTCTTGAAAGTTTGGTAAATTTCTTCAGTCATCTGATGAGCTTCGATCATGTCTTCGACAATTTCTGGATATATAATTGCTCTAGTTGATTCTATCATCCTGCCTATATTTATCTATTCATTGATAACCATGTTCTGTAAATATGAGATATCACGTTCGTCTTTCTGGATTTCGCTCAAAGACTGATCTGGATGTAGAATAGAATTTTCTGTATTACTGATTTTGGTTCTTTCACAAATCATGTGAAGAAATTCTGCCCTGGTATCAAAAATATATTTTAAACTGTAGCAGGTCTTTTACTGAACTTTGTTGTAGCTTTTGACCCTTGTGTGTCTTTACTTATTATTTCTTTAATCGCCCTGTTAATTTTACAGCATGTAAAACCAAGAAAATCTTTTCTATCACTGTGCTTATCGGAAGAATTTTCCAATATGGCGTCCATTAGTTACTCTATTTTTGAAAATGTCATGTTGTGGCTGATGTTGTGGTGAATCAAAAAATGTTTACTATGTCCACTGACATGAAAATACACAAGCCCCTAGCTCAATGACGGCGGACATTTTACAATATGGCGCCCATAAGTTACCTTGGTTTTGTAAATATGGATAAATGTCATTCTGATGTTGTGGTAAATCCAAAAAATGTATGTGTATGATTTAACAAATCCTCTGACATGACATCACACGAGCCCCTGGTTCAACGGCGGCAGCCATTTTTCAATATATCTTCCATTAGCTACTCTTTTTTGAAAATACCACGGATAAAAGTCATTATGATGTTGCCGTGAATCCAAAATAGTATGTTTTAACAAGTCCGATGACGTGAAATCACAAGAGTCCCTACCTCAACGAAGGCAGCCATTTTTCAATATGGCGTTCATAAACTACGCTAATATTGAATGTATCATGGACAAATGAGATGTTGATGTTCTGATGAATTCAAAAATGTATTATTTGCCATGTCCGACATGTCCATGACATGAAACCACACGACGGCTTAACTCAACGACGGCGGCCATTTTCCAACATGGCGACCAAAAGCTACCCTACATTTGAAAGTATCATGGATAAATGAAGTGCTGTTGTTGTGCGGAATCCAAAAATATATAGTTGATCAAGTCCCCAGAGATGAAACCACACAAGCTCCTGGCTCAACGACTATTATTCCTAATTTAAGTTTCGCAATGTAGAGCATCTTTCTTTTATCATATGAATCATTTCATACAAAAAGAGCTTCAGTTAAATAATCTAGTTTTGAGAAAACTGAAAAAAAAAAGTTTTGGTGTTTTAAAAATTAAAATTATTTTTTTTACCCTTTGTAGAGACAAAAATTACACTAATCAAACACCCTTAAGAAAACAAAAATCACATAATAATGGCTACAAAAACATTTTTTAATGGTGGAATAAAGCCCTTTTTTGCACATAAATGAAAAATAGAGCTTTTAATCTATTTTTTGCTTTGTGGTCTAACCTTTGCATTATATTAAGACACTTTTGGACTATTTTAAAAGTTTTTTAAATATAAAAGCTCTAAATTAAAATAAAAAGAGATTTATCAATTAGAAATATTACGAGATGCAATTTATTGAATTACTTAATTGCGGGTACAGCTCTTTTCGATTAAAAATTACTAATCATCTTCTTGGACTTCTAATTCGATTTGAGCAACTGTAGGCCAATTTATTTTCAACTCATAAAAGTCTCCTAACGGCATTGATTTTCGCTCTTTACCGCGGCATCATAATTACCCACACATTACCAATGGTGGTTACTGAAAAAGGTGGCAACTTCGGTTTTTGTTGCTGGTATTTGAACATTTTAAATGAGTATGCTAGTATAATGTCAGTGGCTTTAATTCCAAATATTGTACCAAACTTATTTTTATAAATGACAACTGCATGTAGTTGCTTATGTCAAATCGATTTTTTTTTTTGGGGGGGGGGGGGAACACTCTTGGAATGTGTTTGTTGTGACATACAACTTTTATTTTAATAAGTCTTCTAAAATGATTTGATGTTCAGAATGTCTTTAGTTTGAATTAATTTAACAGAAAATTTCTTTCAGTTTCTATTTTCTAAAAGTACTTTTATTTCGTGAGCATTGTAAATTCTGTCTAGTTTCTCGATGTGGCGTTTTATTATTACGAAGTCTGATTACAAAGCAAAAAAGAATATTCTCTTACTGAAAAAAACATTTTACTTTCTCAGATCGTTCAGTATCTACCAATCTGCCAAAAACCAAAAAAAAAAAAAAATAATAATAATAATAATAATAATAATAATAAATAAGATATATTTTTTATTTTAACTAATTTTGTAGGTTTATTATAAATCAGTGAAATAGTTCCTTCTTAAACATTTTCTTTCGTAGAGGAATTCGACCGGTTCTACCTTGAAATTTAAAAAAGTAAAAAAAAAAAAAAGATTCAGTTATACTTCAGATTTCTCAATTCTCCACTGAGAGCAACAACTGTTTTTTCCAAATAGTTAAAAAATATATTATTAAAAACAAAATTACAACGACTATTTGGAAAGTGATATTTTCAAAGAAATTCTATATTTAAATTAATAATAATGATAAACATAATTTTTAGGATGATTATAACAAGTCACATATTACGTACGCCGTACATTAAACATTAATATTCCTAGACCAATGAAAAAAATTGTAATTTTTAGATAAAAAACATTAACTGTTTAAAATGTGCATTTTTTTTTTTTTTTTTTTTTTTTTTGGATGAGGTAATTAGACTGATTTCTGAACGCCTCATATTACGTATAACATGGATTAAACATTAATATTCCTGGAACCATCACAAACAAATTTAAAAAGAAATTTCAGTTTTACAATTTTCGGAACTGCAAGTTTTTAAATTTCTTAACATCGCACATTTTAAATTTTAACACCACTGTGTAGAGAAAATATGCATTTTTTTGATGAAATTTGTTTGATGCCTACATCGCAGTTTGCTTTTAAATTATATATTTTTTAAAGTTTTATTACATTTTTATCATCGTGGCAACAGAAGTATTCCGTTTTCGGACATGAAACTTGAACCAATCAGAAAACAAATAAAATAAAAAACAGAAGTATTCCATTTCTGGACATTAAACTTGGACCAATCAGGAAACGGATAAAATACAATAAATTGCGGAAGTCAATTAATAAAAAGATTCAAATATACTTCAGATTTCCCGATTCCCTGCCGGGAACAGCAGCTATTTTTTCCAAATAGTTAAAAAAAAATCTAGGCAATGCGTGACTTTTACTTTGACCGGTACAATTATGTGCAAACAGTCGTAATTCAATAATTTCCTGTAGTACGCTTTTGAAGTAGTCATATAAGAAAGAGCTAACTTCATTAGGCGTCTTGTCCATCGTGGTACACTGTGAAAAAAAAAAGGGTCGATCTACTAAAGAAAATTTTAGTGATCCTTGTAATTATTAAAATTTTTTTTTGTAATCTTACTCGGTTACAAGGAATCTGTAAGAATTACTAGAAAAAAGCTAGCAATGGATAGAGTTAATAGTTTTACATTTTTGATAGCTATTACTAAAACTCACTTGGTGTGGCCGTGTTAGCTTAGTGATCATAGCACCGAACTCCAGGCTGAAAGTACCCGGGTTTGATGCTGGACGCCACCAAATATGCACCGAATGTATGCAATGTAAGTACTTGTTAAAGAAAGGGATTATGAAAATCCTGTCGTAGCAGTTACCATGGGTAATGATCTCTGAACTTTCCCTCCCCTTTAGAAACATGTCAAAATAGAGCAGGTAGCAATGCTTGGTGCTGCCATCTATTGCGGCTTTGCCGAAAATCTTCCGTTTCAGAACTCTGTCTTCTTACCCACTGGAAGCAGCTCGAAGGAAGCTCCTGCCCTTCGGACACACGTAATGGTTACTACAAATAATTTTGGAGCTATTACTAAAATTTGCTTGGTGGCTCATATTAAAAAGTTTTAAGTTAGTTATACAAAGAATTTTTTGTTCAGTTTACAAAAGAAATATTTGTTTCACTTGCAAAAAAAGTTTGTAAAGGTTACTAAACAATTCTGTGGAATACAAGTTTACTAAAAAATTTTTAGTAACCTCTTGAATTTTTTTTACAGTGTACACTGTGAAAAAAAGATAATTTTACAGAGATTGTACTGGCAATCGGGACACCGGTAGCGTCCCGATTTCCAGTACAATCTCCGTAAAATTGCCCTTTTTTTAACTATTTGAAAAATACTTGTTATTCTTATTAGAGAATTGGGAAATCTGAAGTATATCTCAATTTTTTTATTAGTTGAATTCCGCAATGCCCAAGTTTAATATCCAAAAATGGAATATTTCTCTTTTTTATTTTATTCGTTTTCTGATCAATTCAAGTTTAATGTCCTAAAATGGAATACTTATGTTATTTAAAAACAAATTGTGATAGAGATTTCAAACAAATTCCATTAAAAAGTGCATTTTTTTCTCTACGCAACGGTGTAAAAATTAAAATTATACGATGTTTAGGAGTTTGAAAATTTGCAGTTCTGAAACTATAAAACTTAAATTTTATTTAAAATTTGTTTGTGATGGGTCCAGGAATATTAATTTTTAATCCATGTCGTACGTAATATGAGGCGTTCAGAAGTCAATCTGATTAACTCCATCCAATAAAAATGCACATTTTAAACAATTAAAGTTGCCGATCTATAAAATATTGTTTTTTTTATCATTGGTCAGGAATATTAATGTTTAGTGCACGGCGTACGTAATATATGACTCGTTATAATCATCCTAAAATGATGTTTATTATTGTTATTAATTTAAATATAGAATTTATTTATAAGTCTTTAAAATTTGAGTCTTTGAAAATATCATTTTCCAATTAGTTAAATTACTTTTTTTTTTTTTACAGTGTATACATACATTGTTGCTGTTTTTTTTTTTTTTTTTTTTTTTTTTTTTTTTTTTTTAATCTTTATATCATGAATCAAAAACACGTTCACTTGTAAAGTAACGCAGATACAATGATTTTGTACAGAGACCTGAAGTATGCATACATTTCGAAAGACATCGAATCGATTCCGAAATGAAATCAATAGCTGTTTATTTATTATTCCAAGCAGAAAGAACTTCAGTCACTCGCTGAAGCTCTTTCTGCTTAGATTGTTGGTTGGTAGTATTTATGACAGACAATTATCAACACGTGGAATATGGCTCATACCGTGAGGGGGGGGGGTCCCTCCATGGGGATCTTTTTAAGGGAACCTAACCTGTATTTACGCGAGGAAATCTAAGGTTCGAAAAAAACCACAGAAAACTCCGACAGGTTAGGCCAACGGACGTTTTCTGCCGAGAACCTTAAAAAAATTGTGTTTATACAGTAGTGTATGGCGGTAACAAATCTTTTTACATAGAAACAGGGGTCTACCCTGTAAGAACAAAAATACGAGCTGAACTCAATTTTACTAATTTTTGACTCATGTCCTTTTTCCATGACGCGATTCATGTATGATAAATATTTTTAATAAAATGGCACCGCAACATAAAGCGGGAAAACAAATCCTGGCAAAGAAAAGTTTCTATTTTTTATGAGTAAATAGTAAAGGGGAAAAATCCTTTATTTTTTAAATTCCCCAAGTTTTTTTTTGTTTTTTACAAATGGGAAATGTTATGTATGTTCATCTTTTACTTAAATATCTTTGAAAGAAGGTTCTTTTTTCTCTCTCTCTTAAAAAAAAAAAAAAAAAAAAAAAAAAAAAAAAAGTCAAAATACAAAGTGAAGCAAAGATGTTAAATTTTCCGTGAAGAGCTGAATACTTTCGTATAAAGCAAGGATATAAAACGGTTTTTAAATTCTTTGAATAGAATTTGAAAAAATGTATACATAAAGACTTTGAAGAAATTTTCAACCATTTCATTTTACAAATTAATTTTTAAAAAAATCGAAATAGGCATATAAGTAACTTCAGAGAAAATTTTAAATTTTCAACTTTCTGCCTAGTTGAAGTACAGTAAGATTCATGAATTCAGATCTTACAAAATTGTCGTATTGAGATCATCGTTATAAGAACTGTCTCTTGAAAGTTTTTCTCTTTATGCCTCTCATATTTTATATAGCTCTTTATATATTTTATGATTTTTTTTTTTTTTTAACTTTACATGTTTAAAAAAAATTCTTATTTGGCTGTAATTAACATAAAAAACAGTAAAATATAGTTCAAAATTTTAATCTGAAATGCTGTAAATATATTTTGATTTAAGTTAGTAATCTAAAAACACCCGAATTTAAATATGAGCAGTTAAAAAAAAAAAAACTTCTGGTTATGTTTTAAAACTATTCAAATAAGCATAATGATATTTTATTCTTTTTATTTTTTTAAATCATATCAGAACTACAGCATATGGTAATACTTTATTTTAAGGAGGTCCGGGATACATTTTAAAGTAATTTTTACTTATTGAGTTAAAAATTTGAATTTTTTGTGATTGTTAACTATATTATTAGTAAACAAAATTACAGAATAAAACTTATTAAAATTTTTATTTTTTTTTATTTAAAATTTATTAAAAAATTGGGTAAATTAAAATCGTTATAACATGTAATATTATTTGTAGATTGTTATTTTTTTCATAAAAATAAAAATATATAACTTTAATTTTGATATTTTTTAAACATTTATTTAAATAAAAATTGAAAACCTTTAAAGTTTTAAAAAATGATGTAATTAAAAAAATCATATTTTTAAAAGTTCATATTTTTTCAAAAAAAATTCTGAATCGAAATTAATGTAAAACAATAGATAAAGACATTTTTCAAGCTTAAACCATTTACCTTAAATGGCTCATCAATTGTAACAATTTAAATGGGAGAAATTGTGAAAAAACCTATCATGATAAAAACTCATTTTTAAAAGACGTCATTGCTATGACAATCCTTGCTTCAAAGCTATATTTTGAAAACAAACTAAAATATAAAAATTTGTATTTCATTATCTACTTAAGATATAAAAACGATTTAACTGTCAATTTAACCAAAAAAAAAAAAAAAATTAAAATAATAAAACTTCTCAAAAATTTCATTTTTTTTTTATCTGGATCCTTTTAAAGAAACAAGAAATTAATCTTGTTGCATTTAGAAATTTTTCTTTACAAATTTTGAGTGTACACCTAAAAAGACTGCCAAGGAACATCATCTGCCCTTCAGCAGTTTAAGAAAAAAAAGCTGATTTATTCCTTTGATATGCGATTTTTTCCGACACAAAAAAAGAATGCTAAAGGAGTTCTTGCGCAAATATCGTTTAAATTAGAGACCTTCTTAAAGAAAAAGAAAAATATTTTCTTGGAAATAAAAGTCAATACGGTGAAGTAAATATGTCTTAATTTTCCATGAAGAGCTTAATCTTATGAATTTAAGAAAGACCTTTGTTTAAAAAAAAAATGTTTTTAAACGGAAAAATAACCCGCAAATAATGAAGTTTTCGCGACATTTTTTTCTTTTATAATTTTTTAAAATAAGTAAAAACTAAGAAATTAGTATGCATTCTTTTTAACTTGATTTTTTTTTCAGTTTTTGCCAAGTTGAAGTACAGAAACTTTTCATAAATTAAGTATGAAGTTTTTATATTGCAGATACTTAGTTTTATCTCTCTTCAAATATTTTATTTATATGCTCGTCATTTCTATACCTCTCTTAAAATGTACTTTTAAATACCGTATTTTCAAATTTGTTTCCAAATTAAAAATTTTCCCTTACTGTATTTGCAATTTAAAAAATCATTATTCTGTTTGCATTCGAAAAATTTTAGTTCAGAATTATAAAGAGATCTTTTATTCCAACAGTGCAAAACAAAGTCCAAACAAGCATAAAAACTTGGGTACCTTCAAATGTAACCAGACGATATCTGAATGTCTTAATTTACTCTTATTTGATTTCAGACAGTCCTCTTTAATTATAAAGTAATAAACAGAAATTATTTATGTCAGCTAGATATCGGCCGGGTAGCTCAATATGGATAACACTGTCAAGGGTAGCCAAAATACCGAGGTTCCAGTCCTGGTCTGGACATTTTTCGCTGTGTTGGAATAAACCTCATGTGTGTTACACCAACGCTGTAGATATTTTATCTAGTTGAAAAAAAAACCCTATTCGTTATACTTCAAATGACTTTTTTTTTTTTTAACATGTTTGTATAGGGGGATTGGATATTGAGTAAAAAATAGTTTAAAAGTTTAAACATGAATAGTTTAAATCAATAAAAGATAACAGGTCAAGTACTAGTGTTACTCACGCACTGAGGATTTCTTACAATAATTATATGAAATAGTTACTGGGAATAGGATGACACAAATATATAATTAAACGTTGTTATCTATTCTTTAAAAACAGATGATGCATAGAGTACGCTGCCTGTGTCTTTAGGTACGTCCAAACTGTCCGCCTCTTTAAAAGTTATTCTCTCAGCTAATTACCGACAACTTTTTTTCGAAAATCCTTAATAACTTATCCATTTATACTTTTTGTGACGTTAGGTGCTTCCTGCGCTCCTCAGCGCTATCGTTGGACACCCCTAAATTAAAATTGTATATAATGGAAAAGTGCGATTTTCTTAAAAACCATGTGACCTGCGGTTAATCGATATAGTTTTCTTACAAGGTTTAAATTAACTTTAACCATCTGTAAGTATTTCATAACTTTAGTTTCAACAGTTTTGAAAATAGATAGAGGAGCGGGGGCTTTTTTGCTTTACATTTTTGACACTATCACCGAAAATGTAATTGCACCTAAAATTAAAACAAATGCATTTTTGAGTTCGGCATCACGAAAGCTTTCACACGATACTCGACATAATATTCAAAGAAAAGTTTTTCATTTTTGAAGCAAGTTAATTAGCCTGTCTGCAATTTTCCTAAATATATTTGGGAATAGTTAATAATCATAAATATGTGGGCCAATAGCTTTTATTACTTCAGGAATTTGAACTTCCCACGTTTTATAATTAAAGAGTAAAATGGCAGGCTGACAGATAAGTACAGAAGTAATCTTATAATTATTCTGATTTACTTTTTAAGTACGGAACCCTAAAAATAGAGAGAGACTTCCTGATAATATTGAAATGAAATTCCTAAGTGAAAATAATTATTTGCGCATGTTTAATCAAATTACTCTAAACAAGATTGAAAAGAAAAGTTAACAACTACAAATTCAAAAAAAAAAATATATATATACTAAGAATATATTTTGTTCTGTCATCATATACAAATTACACAATTATTCACTTAAGTAAATATACTTGAATAATATAATGTAGCCGCTTTCGGATAAGCCGATAGATAATAAAAACCGTTAAAATAGTCTCTATCTTTTGGTATTAAATCCATTTTATATTTTAAAATTAATTTTTAAAATTGAGATACATAAAATATCATTTTTACATAAAGAATGTTAAGGAATTTCTAACGTAAAACTCTTTCAAATTAGGATTTATTCTTCTTGAGAAATACTTTCTATGGAAAAGGAATCCAAATCAATACAAAGTTTTAGTAAATCTAGAGACATTACTATCTTGAGACGCACTAAAGCAAATAGTACATTTAAAGAATGGATGTCAGATCATTCAGTTACTCAGCCATTATAATGACAACTTTGTTAATTAGTTCTGCTGTAATTTCTTTGGATGATTTCCCTTTTGATTTGGATGATTTGCCTTTGCAGATCCTCTCTTAAACACTAACATTCAAGTTATAGCCTCGCCCTGCAGTTTAATTGCTTTCCTGTGCAATGAAAGGATTGTGTGCTTGTCAGAAATAAACTTCAAGAGCCAATTTCCTTGAGTTTGGACAATGCCTGACAATGAAGGGATTCCTCTATGTTTTGGAACGCTCAATATAGCTATTTTCAGATTCGTAACCAATTTAAAAACAGTTTAAACATTGTTAAAAAAAAAAGTCTTCATTTTCTTGAAGGTGTATAATGGTAGATTTCGGTCTGACGTATCTTCAATCCAGCCAAAAATACGGTCTGGGAGGAATATACGAATGACGAATAACTTGAAACAAAATATTTTTTTAACCTGTTGATGGACACTTTGGACATAACGGCAAATGGAAATGGTTGATTATAGATCGGGAGGCAGCAGCACAGACAATCATCTCATCAAGCTCATCGCAAGCTTATTGTTGAACTAATTCCAGAATTAATTTAACTCGATTCCCATATTAATTCCCGATCTGCTTGCCAAATAATTTCTCGGTTGAAAACACCTGAAAAGCCGATTTTAGAGATTGACTCGTAGGTTTACCAGTGTTTTTCTGCTCCCACTCTTTGGGTGCAAGAAAAAACAACAGTAAACTTACGAGTCAACAGCTAAAATTGGATTTTTGGGTGTTTTACTATAAAATATGATTTGGCAGATTGATTGCATTTTATTATGCGAATCGATTTTATACTAATTTTGGAATTTTAGCCGTGAAATCGTGAGTTGATTGTCTTTGCTGTCACTTTCTGATCTGTTATGTGGTAAAAGTAAGGCAGCGGGACATAACGAGCGTAATTTTATGGCTTTTTGTAGTGTAAGTCATATCGGATAACTGTTTATGCTTGTTTGACACCGTTATTTCCGAAACATTTTCTCCCCCTTACTCAATTAATAAGATATTTCCGGTAAAATAAGTCACATTTTTCCGTTCTAAATGATTAGTAACCAAAAATCGTAGCATGTGACTTACACGACAAGTACTCATGAAAATAACCAATGACTTTTGCTGAGTTAATTGGTTGGTGAACATAATGAACTACGAATATAACGAACGGCTGGTGTTGTGGACTAAAAAAGTTTTGGAAGTGTACAAAGTTTTTAAACTTGATTCTAGATGGAAAATTGCGATTTTTAAAATAGTTTGCCTTCTTAAATATGTTCATAAGATACACGTTTTTATGAATTTAAAAAATCCAAAAATAATAATATATAAACTTATAAAGGAAAAATACAAACTGAGCTTAAGATATGAACGAGTGAAATGAGAGAACGAGTCTTTTACTTTTTTAAACGCTTCGTAGAGATTCAAAAAGATGGGTCTATCAATAATGACTCTTCCAATTTCAGTTTTCTTATTTAGTCTTCTTTCATTCTTCATGTTTGTATTAGTAATAAATTTTAAGACCATATAATAGTCCCTGAAAAAGACCCGGATGATAATGTAAAGTCTATGGGAGCGTTCTTTTTCAAATATCTCGCTCAAATTTTAATATTTTTATATAATTTTTTTTTCCACACGATAGCTGAGGACGATCTACAACCGGCCTAGTTTTTACTTTTTCGATTTTGTTTATACATTTTTTATATGATGATAGTTTTAACTTCAGAACCGGTTTAAACTGGTTTTGAAATTTAAAGTACTTTAAAAAAAAAAAAAATCTGAAATCAAAATTGAAAAAGTAAAAACTAGGCCCGTTGTTGATCTTCCTCAGCTATCCTATGCAAAAAAAAAATCATGCAAAAATATTAAAATTTGAGCGAGTTATTTGAAAAGAACGCTCTCATAGACTTTACATTATTATCCGGGTCTTTTCCTGTGACTAGTGTTGCAACTTTGTTTTTTGGTAATTTTCATATTTCATATCTCATGAAGCTTTCTTTAGAAAACGCGGGTTGTACGTAATACGGTCAATATATCTAAGTAGAGAAAAGTGCAGCGACAAATCGTAGATGCGCGTTACCCATCGGAATGTACGGTAAATAAAAATTTTTATTAAGAAGACATTTAAAACTTTTATATAGAATGATTTACATAAGGGTCTGAAGACCACTACACTGTTAAAAATAAAGGTGACGAACCGGTTGCATTTGACGACCAGGGGTGAAAAGGTTAAATCACTTGGCACGAGCAGGCTTGAAAATGTGTTTGGAGTGCTTTTGGGTGTTTCACGCTAATTAGGGTGCCGCTCAATGCATACCGTTGGAAGATTTTCACCTCTTAGTCATTTGCGCATGCTCTGTAACGTGTAACCTTGCACTTCAACTCGCTGTCACTGGTAGATCAACACAACAATTTTTTCCTACGATGACTATCACCGCTATACGCTATCCCAATTTTGTTTAGAATTTCGGATGGCTAACTTTTAGCGAGCTTTTTTATATAAAGCAACCTTTGAATTTCAGGACATATGAACATTTTAGGGAGACATTGAATGCGAACTTGATGGCCGAGTAGATAAGGCGCTGAGCTTGTGATCAGACGTTCTGCGTTCGAATCCATCGAGGGCCGAAAGTCGGTTAGTATATTTTTTGATTTTTTATCATTGGGCACTCTGGATTAAGGGTGCTATATTTTCACCCTAATTAAAGATGCTATTTTGGCTCTTTTAGGGGTGTCACCAGTGAGACAAGCCTTTCACCCTTAAAAGATGCAATGTGTCACCATTAGTTTTAACAGTGTACCTTTTTAGAAGAGAAAAATTAACCTACTTGAATAACAGAAACTTTGTTATGAAATAAGTTTAATTAATTTATTATATATTTATAATATATAAATATAATAAATATATAATATATATAAAAATATAATACAAAATATATTTTTCATTGTGTATTTTACCTATCATTTTACATTTATTTATAATTTAATTAAGTTTCATAAATTTTATTCATTTTTATAATAATACTCATCTTCTGAATTAATTGTGGAGAATAACTTTCAGCCAAAAATTTAATGTGAAATTACATGCAACTTATGAACACAATTACTATACATGGTTTTGACACAGCAGTTTTAAGAAATTAATTTTCATTTTAAACAAACTCCATAGTTTAACAGTCATTTGCATAATAAAAAAGAAAAAGAAATGGCTTAAAACAAAATATTGCTTTTAAAAATATTTTGCATACGTACCTATGCGTACTAAATGCAATTTTAATGCAATTTGTTTTATTCAAATCTGCACAAAATTTTAAATTATACATCAGCCACATAAATTAAAAATTAGTTTAAACTGGAAATTAACTGAAAATTATTTCTAGTCCCTTGACAAATAAAATCTTTCGTTTTGGTACAATATTCGTATACTTATCGGTGAAAATCAGCATAAATATAAAGCAATATTTCAAAAGATGTTTATTTTATATTCTTTTGAGAATACAGTTGAAACACTTTTCACAATTTGAGATGTTGATATTGAAAATAGCGCAAGTCAATTTTTGTTGTTGTTAAATATTTAATGGTTTGCATTTGAATGGGTTTTAAAGTACTCATAAAATATTTTTCGATCAATTTAAAACTCCTACGACTTATGATGATATGATTAAAAAATCATCATGTATAGCAATTTATCTCCCTCTTAAATAATGATTCTCCTTTGAATAATAGTTTAAAAGGGGGCTAAATAGCGATATCAGATGAATTTTTAATCACATCATCAATATAAATCTTATCAGTTTAAAAATGATCATAAAATATTTTATGAATACTTTTAAACCCATTCAAATGCAAACAACTTAATATTTAGAAACAGCAAAAATTTACTTGCCATATGAATCACAATCCTCTATCGTGCTAGACTCTTGCATGCCAGTGCAAAAGACATCGAACTTTCGTAGAAATCACATCCGAGGAAAAGAAGATCAAATATAATTAGGGGGGGGGGGAAGGGTTCACACAATAATATCTCATGAAATAAGATGAATTGGGTTTTGCTAACCGATTGACTGTCGAACGCATTATTTCAGAGTAGAAGCAATGTTTTAAAATTCCATAAGAGATTTTTTTCCTTTAAATAAAGAGCCAATGTAGTGCTCCAACTACTTTATTTGTTGTCAAGTCATTAGAAACCAATCCACTACTTTTGGACTCTCGTATATGAGCCTTAATCTATCTGAGCAAACACGATAAAATGGAACGTACTAGAAAAGAATAATTGTTAACAAAAACTAGATCCATTTAACTCGGATTATTGAAGCAAAACAAATAAATAAATAAGTAAATAAACGTAGACGCTAACCAATGCGAAATCTAAAGCGGTTGGAAGAAAAAATAAGGTCTCAAAATCGAACAGAGATATATCTTATGCAATCCGGCTAGCGCGTCGTTTCGCAATAAATCAAGGGATATGGAGTAATATTTAAGCTGTAAATAAAAGGTTTTAAGAAGCAAATGAAAGAATAAACTAAATTAATGGGTTTTAGGGAAAGTGTTTCTTTTAGCAGATTAAGATTTTTTAAGAGTAAGAAAATAAAGAATATGTAGAATAAAGGTGTGAGATTAAAATATAATTAATATGTTAAAGTATTTTTAAAAGACTGGGAAAAAAATTAGATACAATAAGAATTTTGATATAATTAATTAAGATAAGGGGTTTTGTGTAAACAGAAAAAAAAAAACTTTTTAAATACTATACATATCAAAATATCAAATCAGTTTAAAATTACTATTATTACTTCTAGGAAAAATGCAATATATATATATCCGTATACATATATGACAGATTTTTGATATCACTAAAAATGAGCTAATGGGGCTAAGATAATAGGGTAATAAGAAGAAAAAAATTAATATTTTCGACAATTCACAAGAATAAAACAATCATTTGAATTCACATCCAAATTCACTTACATTTATTATAATCTTCTTAATATTATGTACAACTTTTATATTGTCGAGTTCTTGTTAGGACCAATTCTTGCTGCAAAACAAATAAATAAAATTAGAGCAAAAACAAAAAAGAATATTCACAATATTCACGAAAATAAAATTCACAAGATATCAAATCCGCTGAAATTTGTCCATTTAAAAAATATATATATATTATTTAAAACTTTTAAATTGATAAATTTTTGATAGGCAAAATTCTGACAGCAAAAGAATATTAATAATATATAGCATTTGATGAAAAGAACATCGCTTTACATAATTTTAATAAAACCTACTCTTACAGAAAAGTGACCCGATAAAATTATTAAGCTGAATTTGTGTCTAATATTGATTTCATTTTTTTTTTTTTTTTTTTTTTTTTTTTTTTGGTGAAATTAATACCTAACTTCAAAAACTACCTACGCCTGCGGACCGAGCCAGCAGGAAATTTTTATCGTCTCTTTAATTTTTTATATTAAAATTTTTTAACACTTAATGTTTTTAATATATTTTTTTGCCTTAAAAATTGTTTTAAATTCGAATCATTCTCTCTTCATTTGCGCCCCACCAGTGGCCGCGAGGTTCTGACCTCCAAACTGGTAGGCGGTAGGTGCTGGGTTCGAACCCAATCACGACCGTCGGCCTAACCGTTCGAAGTTTTCCGTGGTTTTCTTCGAACCTTGCGTAAATACGGGTTAGGTTCCCTTAGAAAGACCCCCACGGAGGGCAACCCACCCCATAGGGCCTATATCCCATAGCGTAGATAATCGGTCGACAAAAATACACTACACCTCTCTTCATTTGCAATCTATTTCATTATGCCTCTTATAAAAATTGTTAATTATGTTTTTCATCAAATTCATAATTACCTAATTACTTCTGAACGAACAAAGAAAATCCAGATGTTCAAGACGGAACTAAAGTTAATTATATAAACAAAAAATGTAATTATTGAATGAGAAAATATAACAGCAATAGTTATCATTACAAAGAATTTAATCACGTGTGATTTGTTATTAAAAGTTCAAAAGAGGTGTTAGTTTAATGATCTTCGTCAACATCATTTAGTTGAAAATTTACTTAAATCTGTATGAATTGTTTTTAATAGTATGTTTTTTTTAATTATTTAAGTGTTTTATGTATCATCATATTGTATAAACATTATTTTTTTACTTTTTCAAATTAATCTCAAAAATAATTTATTTAATTTTTAAGTATGCAAAATATTTCAGATTTAATCTCATTGATTATGTTATTATTTCTATGATCTGTGGTTGCGAGTAATTTCTAAATTTTGAAATAGTGTTCCATTGGAATTTAGCCTTTTTTATGAACATAAAAAGTAACATTTTAATTTTTATTTTCTGACAGCCTTTCAAACAGCTTTGTTGTAGTATTGTAATGTTTTGTATCATAAAGTCATATCGTCAATGATTGCCGGATATTTTTACCATAAAAATAAATCAATATTGTAATGTTTAAAAACAGAATTTACAAGAATACGTGTATTCATCTAATGTTTTTTAGATTCTAAATACTGTTCGTACTTATTCGATTGTATGGTTAAAAACAAAAGATATAAATGTAGTAATGAAATTTCCGTATATCTATCTATACTGAGAGAAGATTTTGCTCTGTGTGTCTATGTATGTCTCTGTGGCGAACAAAAAAGTGTGGCCAAGCATACTCTGTGCCAAGCAAATTTTATGGCAAGCTAAAAATATCGCACATAGATATCTGAAAATTTAGATGGAGAAAGTCCCCATGACAGGCCCTGATCCATATGAGGTTGACTTTTTTATATTTATGTAATTAGCAAAGGTATTAATTATTGAAAATCAAAAAGGACTCTCATCAAAGATATTTTATCTCAAAATATTGCACGCCAGCATTACTGGAGCATTTTTTACACATTAAAGTGATGGGGATTTCATAAATACCAGATTATTTTATCTAATAATCTTAAAAAAGTCTAAATCGGCATGACAACGCGGAAACTTTTAATTAGAATTAAAGAACATCGCAGAGATATAGAACAATATAAACAGAATACTGCCCTTGCTCGCTTCTACTTGGCGAACAAGGGTTGCCATATTAATTTTGAGGAAGGCAAAATCATAGTTCCATGCAGTAACCCAGTTTAAGGTAAAATAAGAGAATCCATCGAAATCATAGCACGAGAAAATAAACCATGTAATGATAATTTATCCTACAATATACCAAAAATATGGCATAACATCATAAAACCTTAAAATTTTTATTTCCTTGCAATATTTTAATTTTTACTCACATATAATTGGCAACATTTTTTAAAAATTTTAATTCATTTAGTTTTTAATTTAGTAGAAATATTATCTCTCGAACAAGATGCAAACGTAGTCCTTCCATTTCATATTTTCCTGAAGACGCCCGCGAAACGTTGAAAGTTTTATTTTATTTTAATATGTACTAATGTATATTAAAATTCCTGTTTTGTGCACCACTGAGCAATGTGTTATTATTAGTTAAATTTTATGGTGCAACTGTCCTATATATATTAAAAAATAAAAAAAATCACTATTAAGCTTTTCAAGTATGTTCCTTTCAATGAGTCACTTTCAGGTTTTCGCCATTATTGCAATCTTTAAAAATCTACACCTGAGCCTCTGATCAAAATTTGCATAAAACAAAAATACCAGACTTCATTTACGCTCATGTTTTTTTTTTTTTTTTTTTTTTTTTTTTTGGGATTTGCAGTTTATTTTGAAAAACATCAATACTAACTCTTTTGGTAGAAAATTGTTTCCGAATGTCATTTAAGCGAATTTCGTTTTTCTGCGCTAGTTTTAAAAATTGATTCGAAATAGGAAAAAGGCCAACGTTTCCAAACCATATCAACATTTTGCTTCAAAACGCTATATTCGGTTTTATATTTCAATATTAAATGACCTTTAAAAAATGATCGTTTTCTTAAGTCGCTTTCGCCAGTTTATAATGATTATTTATTATTTTTATTTAATTTATTTTTTACCACTTTCATCCTGGAATGTTTAATCTAACTACAAAAAGAAAAAAAAATCGTACATCCAACTTTAAAAAGAAACTTTATGACTATGAATTCTTTGAAATAATTTATCTTCAAAAGTCACTTTTGGCGAATTTTGATTTTTTTCGCTCATTTTTCCATTGGATTAACATAATTTTTTTAAATTAAAAGTACATTTAATTTCAACATTTAATTCGTTTGATCAATGACAAATCGCAAGTGAAATTTTAGTACAATATACTAAATAAATATAAAATATATGACGAAATGAAATTTTCGCCTTCCTTTGCTTTTAACACAAAATATGTAATATGAATTTTAAAATGTTCAGGTTTACTTAAAAGGTGATTAAAATAATCAACTATAGATGTTAATAGTTAATTTTATTTAAAAACATCTTAGTACTTTCAAGCCTTTAATCAGGCTCTTCCTCGAAGAATATTTTCTTTATTTATACAAATACATGATTCCGTTTTGAAAATACGGACTCAAAGCTGTTCAAGACTCAAAGCTTGAAGATTAAATTAGTCGTATTTTTATCGTTAGTAGAATTAAATATTTTTTTTTACCGTTCACCTAAAATACTACTAATTCAATTTTCAAGCCACGAGTCTCGTTCATTTTCATAACGGAATCATGTATTTGTATAAATAAAGAAAATATTCTCCGGAGAAGAGCCTGATTAAAGGCTCGAAAATACTAAGATGTTTTTAAATAAAATTAACTATTAACATCTATAGTTGATTATTTTAATCACCTTTTAAGTAAATCTGAACATTTCAAAGTTCGTATTATATACAATGTATTAACTTTTTAGTTAATGATCGACCATGAATTTGTTTCACCAATTATGGGATTTAGGAAAATATATTCAAAGTGAAAATAATAATAGCAATAATAATTCTTTGGTGTTATTATTCTGCACCCTTATTTACGCTTATGACGTAAACCTACTTTTTCCCTAGCTGGTGTATGAATAAAATTTTGGTTCAGAAATAATGAAATCTATGGCTGAGATAATCAGCTTCGCACAGATACGCACATTAGCGCGTTTTTCTGACGCTGTTTTGGCAAAACTTCGTTGTCAAATATAAGTTACACATTTATTTTTTAATATTTTCTATTATTTTAAAAAGAGAATGATAATAAATTACAAAAGTTTAATTAATAACAACAAAACAAAACTATTCATATCGATGTATAAAAGAAAATATAAAGTAAATAAACATTATTTTAATAAATAAACAACAATGATCGGGTTGTCATATGAGGTATAGAATCGTCATTTTGTTGCACTCGCGCAAATGTGGTGCGTATATGACATCTGTGCCATCAGCTTGATAATAAAACAATTTCCGGAAGTATTTCGGTCTGATACTTATAAATCGGAAAAATTTTAAATATTTAGGACGCTAATAGCTTTTTGTTTTTAATGTTAAATGATACGATGTGAAAAAGAGTGGGATAATAAAAGGGGAAAACACTTCTTAGCCTCTGAGTTTATTTGGAAAGATTTTCATTTACATATACAGGGTGTCTACTCTCAACATTTTCCAATGGCTAATTTCTAAGCCGTTAGACTTAAGACACAGTTCCAACTGCAAAAATGTTTTAAATTAGGTAATGAAGTATTTTAAAAGTGGGTTTTTTCAATAGTTTTTTTTTCTTAAAAAATTATAAAATTTAAGTTTTTATACAGTTTTCGGTCCTATAAGTCATATATAGAGTAAAAACCGTATTGCACTAATATATAAGTTAAAAAAGAAAAAAGGTTCCATTTTTTCTACAATTAAAACTAATCCATTAAGAGTTTTTGATGTTGAAGCATCGCTTTTTGCTGTGAAATAGAATACAATCAAATTTAGTGGAAACATAAATAATTCTCTGATTTTTTTTTTTTTTTTTTTTTTTTTTTTTTTTTTTTTTTGTGGTTGTGAGCAAAATTAACATTGGAATCTATTTTTGGTATGACATAGTAAAGAGTAAAGAAAAGCTGGGTAGGTGTACGTCGCCATTACTGGAAGAAAAATATACAAATTCTACCAAAAATATAAATTAAAAAAATAAAGATTTTTTAATAAATGAAATCACGAAAAAAATTCAATCGCAATTCTTTACAAAATGACACATATTTTAAAATACTATTAGATTATGTAATATACAACTTAATAAAATTTAACTTACCTTAAAAGTTGCTCTAAATGACTCTTTTCTAATGCAACGCAGAAATGTACACGTAAAATAAACTCTTTCAATAATTTAAGCACCTTGTGCAAAATCCTTCAAAATGCAAAATCGTCCAACTCATCTGTGTTCAAAGGGTACAAGTTATGCAGTTCAAAGATTTATAACTCGGTCAATTGTAGTGTTTAATGAATAAGACATTTTTTTTTATTTATTCATTATTGTAGTAGGAAATTTTTACCAAATACAATTATAGTACTAGGGACCGTATGAAAATTTAAATTTCGTAATTTTAAAGAAATGCTATTATTGATTAAAACGACTTTTAAAAGATTATTTTTACCTCGTTTAACCCTTTATCTACCGACGGAACTTATATATACCATTAGAATAACTTATTATAAAATTCTTTTTATACGTCAGCTGTAATACTGCTTAGAATAATTTACAGATGCATTACTTTATCTAGTTTCAAAAGAATTATTGGTTATACAAAACAAATTTTTTTAAAGGGTGATTTCTTTTGCCTTTGCATCTTTTCAGCGTTCTTCGCGCTGAGGGAGGGGAATGGGGATTTTTCAATGCGGAAATATTTCTATATTTATATTCTAAGAACATCTTATTTGTACATTTTATAATTCTACAAAATACTAAGAAAATAATTTAAAATAAAAAATTTGAGTGGGGTTATAAAAATTGCACAAAATCCTTGTAAAGTCAAATTTAATTAATCCTTCTAAATCCTCCAATCCTTCTAAAATCCTTCAAATATTTATTGAATGATTATGTAAATCTTTTTATTTAGTTTAAACAATTTGCGTAAAATGCTTTAGAATGTAAAATTTTCATGAATTCATAATGCGGTAGATAAAGGGTTAAAACATAAAGGGTTAAAACAACAACTGGAACTATATGTCTGTCGTAAACGATTTATAATATTCAGTCATTGAACACCGTTGAGAGTGAACATTCTGTATAAATTCATTTAACACTAATTTTAGGTATAGTTAAGATTAATATCACGGGTTTGGGCTAAACTGACCAATTTTTCGCTTTAACACACGAGCATAAAATTAAAACTGGCCAAATCGGGATCTAGCACTCAACGTATACTTTGCCGAAGTCAGTGATTGCCTTCAACTCTAACTTCGTTTGTATCATTTAAAAATGCAAATACCGGGTGTCCAGTAAATGACTGACCCATTTTAAAATTAAATAACAAAAAAAACGGTTTGAGATAAAAATGCGCGGTTTGCGGTATTGTTATTAGAATATCAATAAATTTTTAATACGCTCTTTCTTCAAATAGTTCTAATTTCGGCCAAAAGATGGCGCTGGCGGCATCAAACTGCAGAAATACCGCCTGTTTTCTTGTTCTCAAGCTGATGATCTTTCCGGCTCATTTTCCCGAGTCGAATCTGAGTCGAAATGTTGAATCCACTCCCCACTCAACTGCAGAATTAGGGTTTGTTGATTGGAACAAGATTTAAAATAACATTTAAGATTTAACTGCGTCTATTGTAACAATCTATGTCTATTGTAGCCTCTTCAAACAAATATCACGGAGGAACTACAAAAACTAGTTTAAAATTACTGTGAAACATCTCCAAAGATGTGTCAATCTATGAATAAATATTTATGACAAGCAAACGTTTGTTAAAGAATCCTAGAAATATTTTTAACAATTCAAGAAAAATTTAAATTAATTTAAAGGATGTTCTTTAGTGTTTCAAAATTCTCTTCGGAATATGTCATTTTAACCGCTTAACTGATACTCTTTTTACGTATATATAAAAATATATTTATGTAAATATGATTTATTATTTTTTTAAAATTATGTATTAAAAAAAATGTTCAATTTATTTTTCAATATTAATATTTATAAAATTGAACTAAAATAAGTAGACATTCAGTTTTAGCTAAAATATCCACCAGTGGATGATAGATTCTGACGTCTCAACTGGTAGATGGCAGTGCTGGGTTCGAACCCAATCGCATCTGTCGGCATAACCGTTCGGAATTTTCCGTGATTTTCTTCGAACCTTGGATTTTTATGGGTAAATACGGGTTAGGTGCCCTTAGAAAGACACCCACGCAGGGCATCCCACCCCTTTCTGACCTATATCCCACGTGTACATAATCGGACGACATTAAATAAACCAAACCAAACTAAAATATCTATAGGCAATTTTATGGCAAAACATTTTTACGGAAACTTTTTACTGAAATAAAGTTTCGTTTCTTTTTCTTCTAGTTTTTTTTCAAATATTGCATGAGACAAAATCTGTTGAAAACATTTCAGAAGCCAATGCAGTATCCACTGTCCCGATCCTTTCTTTTATTTACTATCTCCCTATTCTACATTTTTCTTCTGTTGGATTCGATGAGTTGAAATACGAATCGGTTTTAAAAACCTAGATTACAACTTTTGAACCTATATTTGTGTAATGCAATACCGAAAAACAGTAAAAAAAGCAATAAACATAAAAAAAAAAATCAAAAGCAATAAACACATTTCCTCATACCGGGGGGAAAAGAACGAGATTACATATTTCCCTCCTATATGGGGGGGGGGGGGGGGCAAAAATATACTTCAGGTTCTGTGATGCTTTTTGTAATGAAGTTTTGAAGAGGGATGACTTACAGGCTATAAAAAAAGATACGTCTTTCTTTTTTCTTTTTAAATATCCGTCCATTTTAGCGTAGATACGTTTCCTGTCGTAGGTGGGCGGGGGGAGGCGAGGTGTGTGCAAAAGACATCTTAAAATCTCTCACGGCTTTCGTAATAAAATTTTTGGATACGTTAAATGACAAAATATGAAAATAAAGTAGGGATGAATTCGGTTTTCGGAAAAATTAAGAATATTTTGTTTTAGGCAGGTTTTTCCCTTAGCAGGTAGTTTTGTAGGTTTCTTTCTACTTCGGGATCAATAAATTTTTATGTTTAAGACAGGATTTGTTGTAGACGGATTCCTTTATAGTAAGATTTTAAAAAAAATTAATGTGCCAATTTATAAGTTTTCTTAGACAGGAGACTTGGTAACGCTATTTGCATACCATTGTTTTAAAATTTTAACTGATTTGCCCGTACAACGTACCGGCAATTATAGTTTGCTTCTTCCATCACTTAAAGCTTTCTGACACTACTAAAAATTTTAAATGCAATTTCATACTATTTAATAGAAGAAATATTTAAATTAAATATTACGATTATTTTAGCTTTAAAAAAGCGGCGTTTATCCTATATTTTCATTTTATTGTATGTAAAAAAGCGTATCAGTTAAGCGGTTAAAATAACATATTCCGAAGATAATTCTGAAACACTAAAGAACGTCCTTTAAAAGATAATTCTGAAACACTAAAGAACGTCCTTTAAATTAATTTAAAATTTTCTAGAATTCTTAAAAGTATTTCTACGTTTCTTTAATAAACCTTTTCTTGTCATAAATATTTATTCATAAATTGTTACACCGTTGGAGATGTTTTACAGTAATTTTAAACTAGTTTTTATAGTTTCCCGTGATATTTGTCTGAGGAGGCTACAATAGGCCTAGTTCAATCTTAAATGTTATTTTAAATCTCGTTTCAATCAACAAATCCTATTTCTGCAGTTGAGTGGAGAGTCGATTCAACATTTCGACTCAGATTCGACTCGGGAAAATGAGCCTGAAAGATCATCAGCTTGAGAACAAGAAAACAGGCGGTATTTCTGCAGTCTGATGCCGCCAGCGCCATCTTTTGGCCGAAATTGGAACTATTTGAAGGAAGTGCTTATTAAAAATTTATTGATATTCTAATAACAATACCGCAAACCGCGCATTTTTATCTCAAACAGTTGTTTTGCTATTTAATTTTAAAATGGGTCAGTCATTTACTGGACACCCGGTACATACATAATAAAGGTACATGCTGCCGAAGGTAATAAGTCCCCTAACATTACGTTCATTTGGAAATATATATATATATATATAATTACTCAGTATCAATTTTAGATACATTTAAAGTTATTTTCGTGGGCCTGGGCAAAGATAGGCGGGACTGTTAATCTAAAAATAAATAAATAAATGATTTTGCAATTTTTTAAAATATTTTTTATTGTTGTAATGCCTGCAATATATCATTCAGGACAACAAGTATATAATATCCTAAACAGCATTCAAAATATTTAATAGTTGTTTGGTATAAAAAGAAAAGTTGATGTAAAAAAATAACTACGAATGCATGCATTGCAGAATGCATTAAATTCAATATTGTGTCAGTTTTTTGTGAAATATCTTTCGCTCTTTCATTGAATACAAAATTTCTCTTAGTGCAACAGGTGTGTAATGACTGAAAGAAAAATAAATCAAAAACATTTTACAGGATCTAAAGTAGATAATATGTACGTAGCTGCCCAAAGCAAAAGTAATAGGTGCATAAATGCGTGATTTCCGTGATTTTTTTTATTATTATTATTGCACAATTTAAGATGGCAACGTTCATCTCGAAGTTTTCTCCATCATATTTTTGCTATATCTGAAAACCCTGAAGATTTTCACCTTACGTCATATCCTAGTAACTAACTTAACAAAATCAAGGGCATTTTGTTTTTCGGTTTTTCTCTACTTTGATTGGTTGAGCGCTAATATACTATAAATAATCGACGATTTTAGCTGGATAGTGGAAAATTAGTGGCACTTAGTGACGTAATTGAAACTTATCTATTGCAATATATGGTAAAAAAACAATGCAAAAATGTAGAGTAAAATTAAAAAAAAAAATCATAAGAAATTGCCAAAAAATGTACTTTTTGATACCCCAAGTATTTTGAGACTCCATGCAGCATCGAATTTTATCTACAAACAAAATAAATAAATAAATAAATAAATAAATAAATAAAAATTTCGAAGTGTAATTTTTCTTAGATATCAGTTTGTTAATATAAATTCATAATTGAAAATTTTAAAAATGTACATAAATAAACCCTGGGGTCTCAGAAATGAAGTCATTAATAGTAAATGTATATGGAATGGTGATAATAATTGAGGCAATATTGGAAATTTTAAAAGCAATAGATAATGTTGTAGGGGACAGGATAAAAATAGTCAGCCATTTTTAATTCATCTTAATGAAATAGAAGTCGAGGTTGAGTTTTAAAACCCTCCTGTTCTTTAAATGTTCTCTTGCTTAAAAGAGCTGAGTTTGAACAAAGGTAATAGGAATAGATTTAAGGTGAAGAGGCAATTTAGCAATTCTATAGTTTTGAATACTACAGGCATTACTGTTAATCCAATGGAGCTTGCTGACTTGCAAATTTTGCTCTTAATAGCAGGGCTGCCACAGGCAACTATTTTTATTTTCTGTTTGCTCCACTATTTTAAAAAATACATTTTGCAATATATTTCTCTCGTTAATGTACATGTAAAAGATTTTTGGTTTCAAAACGTGGTGCGAAATAGAATTAAAATACAGTCACCCGGGGTAACTCTGTAATAGTGGATGATAAAATGACGTATTTTTGATTTGGAAACCCTAAAATGACGTTCTGGTGAAACAAAAAAGAAATACAGACCGAAACTTGTTTTCAAGATTGCCTATCGGAATCTTTAATAATTCCTGTTGAATTTGCATTATTTATAATAGTCCAAGAGCCGACCGCACAAAACCCTAAGCCATCGAGCACAAGAAAAAATCCTTTATTTTATGGAAGAGTAGTAAAAGAGGAATCTAATGATCCATGTCTGCCGGAAGCGAAGCGATGCATAAGCCAAAAATAAATACTACTAATAATTGACTCGTAGGATTAGCATTGTGCTTTCCTGCACCCAGTTTTACATGCATTCATACTTTTGATTGTATGGCAAACACAATGCTTATCCTACGAGTCAACCACTAGTGGTATTCATTTTTGGCTTATGCACCACTTCGCTCCCGGCAGACATGGATCATTAAGTTCCTCTATTACTACTCTTCATAAAATAAAGGATTTTTTCTTGTTCTCGATGACTTAGGGTTTTGTGCGATTGACTCTTGAACTATAGTGCATACCCGCTGTTTTTTTTAATTTAAAAATTAGTCTTATTAATCTTTAATCTTAATTGAACTTATATAGTACCGTGCCAGTGGCATAAAAAAAGAAAGAAAAAAGAAAAGAAAAGAGAAATCAGGACAAGTGTGAGTAAGTCTTGCATGCCAAGGTTCCCGTACTGTTATGTTATATTAATGTTATACAAAAAAATCCCTGTGCAATTCGTGAATTTGGAGTTAGTACCAATTTTTGAAATTCGTGAGTTTGGCACATACCAAATAGACAAAGATTTATAAATTAATGATTTTCGGATTTTTTCTTTAACTTATTCTATAAAATCTTCAATCATATCAAATTTTGAGATTCTACGAGAAGTATTCAATAGTTTTTATTCCCAAAACCCAGGAGACTTCTGATTTATCATTGGTGCGATATAAGGTATGTTTGATGTTATTTATGATGGCCAATTATTTGCACGAGGGATATAGGCTCTAGGAAAAGAGTGCCCTCCGTGGGAGTCTTTCTAAAGGAACCTAACCAATATTTATGCAAGGTTACCCAAGGTTCGAAGAAAACCACGGAAAGCTCCAAAACGGTTAACCTGGCGGGCGCAATAGGGTTCGAACCCAGAACCTTCCGTCTACCAACTTCAAGAACACAACCTGTAAGTCACTGGTGGGGTGGTACGGTATAAGGTCTTTTAGGACAGGTAAAGAAAAAAATCCGAAAATCATCAATTTATAATTCTTGTGGATTTTTTTTTAATATATAATCAGTATTTGCGATGATGAAAATTCAAATTTCGCACAAAATAATTCTATATAGATTTATAAATTAAAGACTTTTGGATTTTGTACCTTTATATGTCCGATAAGACCTTACTTTGTACCCAATTTCATGGTTCTAGATCAACCAGAAGTTCCCTATTTGTTTTCAGGAAAAAAAATTATCATTTATTTATTTATTTGTGAATACATGTTTTGGTAACTTCTAAATATTGCATTTTTTCCTTTTAAAATTTTCAAAATTAAAAAGAAATTACATTAAAAAAATTAGTAAGTAAATTTGTCTTTTTTTTTTTTTTTTTTTTTTTTTTTTAACTCTATTCTATTTAAACGAATCCACTTGAATGAATAGGTATTATACTCACTTTTTTCTTTACTTAAAAGATTTGGTATTAAACTGAATGGGAATCTGGAATCGGTAGTTACAAACATTGTTGTAAAATATTTACAATACTTATATTAAATTGACAAATACTGTTTCTGAAAATTCCCTCAAATTTTGTAAGGTAATAAAAGTAATTATTTTGGATTTATATTGGATAAGAAATTTTCCGATACACATTTCAAAGGGTGTAAAAAACATACGTATTAGAGCGGGAGGCAAATGTATAAACCATCATCTCATCAGTTGACAACTGAAATTCCAGGATTAGACAAATTTCGATTAGCATATTAAAAGGCAATTGGTCTGTCAAGTCATATCTTGAAGAAAGATATGCAGATCCGATTTTAGTGATTGATTGGTAAGTTTATAAATATGTTTTCCTTTACCCAAAGTTATGAAAACATGGGCACCTGTAGTCAGGGAAAAAAGATAAACCTACAAATCAATCCCTGAAATCGAAATTACACGTGTTTTTCACCAAGGTTTAACTTAGCAGACCGGTTGCATTTTAATATGAGAATCAAATTTTAATTAATACCGTAATTTTTCGATGAAATCAATAAGGTGATGGTTTGTATTGCCTCCTTTCGATTTATATAGAAGATGGTGGAGAAAACACATATTTTTAGGAGATCAATCTTCATAAAATTGGCTCTATGTCGTCTAGACATGGCAAACCAAAGATTTTGCATAAAATATAATATCTTATTTTATTAATCAGGTTAAACCAGACGAATTCTCTGAATGCAATTAGTAAGATATAAAGCCTATCTATGAAAATCATCTATTTTCCTCGCTTAAATACAAAAAAAAAAAAAAAAAAAAAAAAAAAACTTTGATAGATGTGCAATTTCTGACATCTCTTTCACTGAAATGCTTAAGCTTTATTCTAAGAATGTCACTACACTTTTCCATAAACTGATATAACTGCTGAACCGGCACAAAATGAAATGCGCACCTGTACATTATCACCTCTACGAACTAAATTGCGGAAGTCATAAAAAAAGTCACGAACACAAAGACGTTCATGTATAAAATGATGTCAATAGGTGTGTTTTATTGTCACTTATCTTTTTTCCGAAGTCATGACTTTTGATGCTATCTTGTCTGGAAATAAAGGTTTTTGAAAATCAGAGTTTAACCCGGTAAAAACGGAGAACGTTTCTTAAAAGCATAAGTAATAAATCAATGTGGCCTACAGTGTTTCGGATTAGAATTCTGCATTAGGTCGGGCAATCCGATTTTAGCTGAATCCGTCACGAAGTCGGGTCGGATCAAGTTGTATATGTTTGCTGTAAGTCGTGTTGACTTCTATTTTCTCACAACAGATTGTGCGGGGTTGATTTTAATTGTTTTGTTTTCGGGTGATTTGGGTTGAATTTTGATACTTGGAGGTTGAGTTCGGGTTAAACTGATTTTTCAAAAGAATGACCAGAGTAATTTTTTGAAATGAAACACTTTTTACACTGAAATACATTTGAATATTAGAGTATGTATATATTGATCTTTAAATTAAAAGATAAAATTCATATTTGAGACATAACTATGGAAGTTTTTCTTAATAACTGCTTTAAAATATCGATGAATTTTAACGGATTAAAGTTTTCGTGTTCGGATCGTGTTTCGGGTTGAGTTAAAATAGAAATTTCGTGTTCAAGTTGGGTATCACTTCACTCGAACTGGTTTTAGTCTGGATTGAGATTATAGCGAAAAGAAAATCATTGCGAATTCTTTTTTAACACCTTTGTTTATATGTCCGTTGCATGTATGTCTGTGCTGTAACTCGCATAAATAAAGTTCGATATCCATGATATGAATACTTATTATTGGATATCACTATGCCATGTACGGTATTGAAAATGATACCTATAGCACACACGACGGTTCATTTACTGGGACAATGCTTAAAAGAATTCCGCAATATTACGGTTTATGGAGAAAAATCTTTATGATGTATTTTAATGGTATTTCATTATTTTAAAAAAATGAATTTGATTTTTATCACTATACTTTACGACAAGGTTCTCATTATAGAGCATGGTGAGCATATAATATATTGCTTATTTACAGCAATGTCCAAAAGAATTTCGCTCCAGAAATAAATAAAGAGGAATGCCGTAATTTCCGACGTATAATCCGCGGATCAAACAATCATTTTTTGACCCAGAAATATTCTAAAAAGAAATGTAACTTTTTAGATCGCCGTAAATATTTGTTTTCAATCACTATATAAGATTTCTGGGTCTAAAAGAAATTGTTTAATCCGCGGATTATACGCCGGAAATTACGGTAATTGGAATATTGAAACCTACGAATAATAATTGCTTGAAGTGCGTTATCAGCTGTTGTATGTGTTTTTAAATTTAATATTTTTTAAAATATTACTAAGCGTGTATAAATGTTTAAAGATCATACACAGGACTGCGCACAAAAAAGTATATTTTCCATCTATTCATGATAATACCACAAAGTGGGTTTTCAAATGCATTATTACTTTTTCAAATTGTTCACACATAATATCATCTTTCATCTTGATAAATTGTGAAGTTTTGTTATAGTATTCTGTGTTGGAAACTATTACATAATCTATGCCGTACACATGATTTTTCGTACTTGTTTAATTATTATTCTGTCCGTAGAACATCATTTCGATAATTTTGCAATATCATTCAATTCATCAAAAATATAATGTATTAAAATAGATTTTTATTACTCAAAATATAATTAAATACAGTAGAGCGACAATTATCTGAATGACGATTAATCGGATTGTCCAATTATTCGCATCGATCAAGAGCTATACGTCTTCCCAAAAAATTTTGAAACGAAAATTCTTTATTCGCGGCAGAGTAAATTTAGATGGATTTCTTAAAATTAACCATTATACAGGGTGCCCCTAAACAAATGGTATATTCGCTAGGGGGTGATAGAACACATCAAGACGAGTAATAGTAAATAGGTAACCAAGGGTCCCAAACGTTTTCCAAAGGAGATAGCCGCCATTAAAGTTTGGGGTCGAAAATTTCAAATACGCATGAAAAACGGAAAAATTGGTCGATTGATTTGCAGTTTTCACTAAAATTATTCTTTATGTTGTTATTTTCTTGAAAATAAATTATAAAGATAAATTTCGAAAAATGCCAATAGAGGGCGCATCTTTGACTAGATAGGGCGCATAATAGACTTTGAAGTAATGAAAAATTATTTTTTGCCATGATCTGGCAAATTAAATGGTTAAATGGTCATTAAATGGTCATTATTAATGGATATTAAATGGTCATTAAATGGTTTCGTAAGCTTAGACTTAAACTTAAATTTTGAGCTCAAAAGAGGAATAGTTGGAAGCGATTAAGTAGCACAAACTTTACTGTGTTCAGAGGGTTTAAATTTCAAATGATTATAAAAAACGGAAAAATTGGTCGATTATTTGGGGTTTTCACTAAAACTATTCTTTATGTCGGTATTTTATTAAAAATGAATTATAAAGATAAATTTCAAAAAATGCCGATAGAGGCCGCTTTAGACTTTGAATTAATGAAATAATCCATCCTAATACTATTTTTTGTCGTTATTTTTTGCATCTCATTAAATGGTTTCGTAGGCTTAGATTTAAATTTAAATTTTGAGCTCAAAATCTGAATAGTTGGGAGTGGTAAAGTAGCACAAACTGAACTGTGTTCAGAGGGTTTAAATTTCAAACGAAACGAAAAACTATAAGAAAACGAAAAATTAGTCGATTCGTTTGCGGTTTTTGCTAAAACTACTCTTTAAATCAGTGTTTTCTTGAAAATAAATTTTACAGATAAATTTCACAAAATGCCGATAGAGGGCGCCTTAGACACTGGAGTAGCGTACAACTATTTTTAACCGTTATTTTTTTTAATCTCATTAAATGCTTTCAAATGCTCAGATTTAAATTTTGAGATCAAATTTTGAGTCGTTGCGAGTGTTTAAATAGCGCAAAAGTGAACTGTGTTCGAGGGGGGGGGGGGGGTTAAATTTCAACTCCTGAACACACTTCAGTTTGCGCTTCTTAACCCCTCCCAACGATTCAGAATTTGAGTTCAAACTTTAAGTTTAAATCTAAGATTTCGAAAACATTTAACAAGTTTTGGAAAGCATTTAATTAGATGCAAAAAATAACGGTTAAAATTTGTTGTTGGTTACTCTGAAGTTTAAGGCGCCCTCTAACGGAATTTTTTGAAATTTATCTTTAAAATTCATTTTCAAGAAGATACTGACTTAAAGAATAGTTTTATTTTAAACCGCAAACGAATCGACCAATTTTTCCGTTTTTTATTATCATTTGAAATTTGAACCCTCTGAACACAGTTCAGTTTGTGCTACTTAAACACTAACAACTATTCAGATTTTGAGCTCAAAATTTAAGTTTAAGTCTAAGTTTACGAAAACATTTAATCAGATGCAAAAAATAACATAAAAAGTAGTTGTTCGTTACTCCAAAATTTAAAGCGCCCTCTATCAGCATTTTTGAAATTTATCTTTATAATTCATTTTCAATAAAATACCGACATAAAGGAGAGTTTTAGTGAAAATCGCAAATCAATCGACCAATTTTTCCGTTTTTTATAGTCATTTGGGATTTAAACCTTCTGAACGCAGTTATGTTTCAGAAACCATTACTTACGAAACCATTAAATTACCATTAACCATTATGAAAACCATTACGAAACTTACGAAACCATTTAATGAGATGCAAAAAATCACGGTAAAAAATAGTTTTTCATTACTTCAAAGTCAAAAGCGCCCTCTATCGGCATTTTTCGAAACTTATCTTTATAATTTATTTTCAAGAAAATACCAACATAAAGAATAATTTTAGTGAAAACCGCAAATCAATTGACCAGTTTTTCCGTTTTTTATGTGTATTTGAAATTTTGGACCCCAAACTTTAATGGCGGCTATCTCCTTTGCAAAATGTTTGGGACCCATGGTTTCCTATTTACTATTACTCGTCTTGGTGTGCTCTATCACCCCCTAGCGTATATACCATTTGTTTAGGGACACCTTGTATAACCCTTCTCTAATTTTGAAATAATAAAACCGCAAAGAAATGCAAAGAGAGCAATGTATAAAATCAACTGCATATAATCAACGCATACGCATAGTATAATCATCCTAAGAAATTTCATTTCTAATGTGCAAAAGTCCCACATATATGCATTTTTCTTTCACGAAAATCTCTCTTTATCTTCAGATTTACTGAAAGGGGTCGAAAAATCGCTTAATTTGCCTTTAAATGTTTTCTTAAAGAGGCATTGCTTTCCCCGCTCTCCACTCGCGTTTGTTCGTATAATGTATACATATACATACTACACATATCTAATAATTTTCATGTGTATTTTTGTGTAAAAATTGGAATCAATTTTGTAGAAAATAAAATAGAATTTTTAAAAAAAAATTCTAAATACGCTTTTTATTATATGCTAAAATGTACACAACTACAATTGCAAGTCCTAAGCCAGGAAAATGTGTGAAGAGAAATTATCTAAAAAACTATTGTAGTCATTTGACTCTGTTATAGTCATTTTTAAAGTTGTCAACTTATTCTGATTTTTGATTAACTTGATAATAGGCATTTTACCGTAATATCTAGTTACATAGATTTAATTCAGACATAATTGAAAAAATTAAGCAAAGTTTTTTTGTACATTCTTCAAATTAATTCCTGTATTTTTTACATGTAATGCCACTTCCTTTAAAATTTGAAACTAAGCTCTTTATGCTCTTAAGAATAACACACATAAACCAATATGGAGAATTTGTTGCAATTGTTTGTATATCAATTAAACGTACTAATATTTTCCACAAAAACAATTCCATAAAGTTATTATAACGAAAGACATTCTAAAAATTTACTTACCAATTGATTAATAAAAGGATTGTACTTTTGAATATATTTTAATAAATATTTCACCGGAACACCATATTTTTGTACATTAATTGTAGAACACAATTAAATACAACTGTGACACTATTTTTTTTTTTTTTTTTTTTTTTTTTTTTGTGCTGGTTATATCGACAAACAGCCGTTAGCAATTTTTGAATCTCCCACGGTTTTGGTGATAGAAAAATTTCTTTATCTTCATCAATATCGCTGATAATTTTTTTATCTCTCAATAGCTAAAGATAAATCAAAGTTGCTTTTGAAAATATAGTGTACAGAAATGGTTTTATTGTACTGGGTCAGTTTATGAAAAAAAATTGGTCCGCCTTATCGGATGAATATAGTACACTTTAAACGAATACAGGATTTCAAAATAAATTTTACAAATAGAATGAAAATTTAAATGTCTAATTAAACATCAGATTACGATAATTACCCTGAACCTAAATAAACTTATATATTTAATGTATTTTTATAAATTTAAAACAATGTTGTATTTAACTAACCCAAAATTTTGAAAATTTCAACAATGTGAATGTCTAAAAATATTTTTTGAATAATAAAAAACGGAATTGTAGGTTTGGTTTATTCAGACTACCAGCAAATATATATTTTGAAAATTGCTGAAAAAATATTGAGAAATTTTGATATCCTGCACGATATATCGAAAAACTTCATTTTGAGAAAAATGTTATGAAAGATTCGGAAAGGCCGTTTTAGTTACTAAGCGGGTAAAAAAATTAAATTTTAAACCCATATCTTCTATTCTATTGGAAATTTTAAGGAAACAATTATATCAAAACTTTTTAAAAAAAGGAGTTTCTATACAAGAAAATTAAATTATCGAATATTTTGAAACTACAAGAGTCCAAAGATTCTTTAAATATATTGCTGATTCCATTTGATTGTCTTTTCATGTTTAAGTTCGTTATTTTGGATTATTCTACAGTACGTTCATAGATCATTTTGAATTATAGATGATGATGATGAATTGATGATGTTGAATATATACATATATATATATAAGACCATTAATAGTAAACATTATTAACCATTTGAAATTAACCATTGAATTTAATAACTTAAAGCACATTGAATATGGAAAGAAAACAGAACAATATGAATACAAATGGAATTTGTAGAACCAAAGCAGAATCTTCAGGTCCCAAATACTTTGGAACTACAAATGGAGTGTGTGGTTTCATCTTCGTATTTGCCATGAAAAAGCAAAACAATACGAATTTGGGACTACCAACACACATAAAACCAAAATTAATTAAAGAAAAACCAAGTAATCTATAGTGAATATGGAGAAAATAAGACAGTTATGAGCTATAAAGTAGAATGAATCCGAAATATATATATATATATATATATATATATATATATATATATATATATATATATATATATATATATATATATATATATATATATATATATATATATATATACTGAAAAAAGACAGCATTTATTAAAACGATTTTGTAAGTGGTAAATACAAAGTCTATTTAATAAAAAAAAGAGGAAAAATATCCCTCATATAGTATTGATTATGAATCACTTTCCGACAATTCTAGAATATTTTAATAATGCTTCAATGTTGGTAAGGTGAAAGATGATGTCTAAATAAATAATTTTGGAAAACATATAATAAACTGGAAATTGAATTTAAAAAATTACCCTCATACTAAAAAAAAATATTTATTTTCTGCAGATAATACTATTATATAATCTGATGAAAACCAAAGCTTCGTTTGGAAAAGCATTGCACAATTGTAAATTTTCTTTCAACACTTTCCGTTAATAAACTGATCGCTTAATCTGAGCACTTAAGATCTCTTGGACTATCCTATACATAATCATAATCTATAATATTTATGCACACGATAGTTATATGCAAAGTGTTTGATTTAAAGGCAGTATTAGTTTAATTTAAAAGCACGTACCACAACTAAAATACGACTTTCAGCAACTATTGTTAACAGATAGTACTGTAACCAAATTATTTTGTGTATCACTATATAAATGAATAAGGAATACAATGTATATACTTAAACTAAGCCTCTTTTTGCATACCTCCGCGAAATTTACCAGTTTCAATACGTTTGAAATAGTGTAACATCATTAAAACACGCAGTAAACTATTTTTTTCCATAAACCGTAAATCTTATAACCAAAATCGTTTGAGTATTTCTGTAAATAAGTTACAAATGCTACACACTTCATTTTCAATACCATACATGCTATTATAAACGTCATTCTTTATAAACGTCTAAATTAACATACATCAATTTAATGGCAATCTGAGTGCATTTATGAGAGTTACACACAGACAGATTTACCACACACAAAACAATTCACAAACACTTATTAAATATGAGGAAAAAGTTGCAAAATCTAATTACTTTTTAATTTTCCGAGTATTTATGTTTGAAATTTCTATATAGACTAGCAGGCGGTAGCACAAACAATAACCTCATCGAGTTAAAATATAAAAATCTAGGATTAGTTAAAACTCGATTCGCATATGAAAACGCAATCGGTTTGCCAAATCATATCTTGATGCAAAAAAACACTTAAAAATCGGATTTTAATGATTGACTCATCGATTTACCATTGTTCTTTCCTGCACCCAAAAGTATAAAAACATGGAAGAAAGGAGCAGGAAAATATATTAATAAACCTTTGAGTCAACCGTTAAAATCCTGTTTTTAGTTGTCTTTCACCTAAATATGACTTTGCAGATTGTTTGCGTTTTAGTATGCGAAACGCTTGGGAGATTCTTACGAGTAAAACCCCTTGAGAAACCATGTTAGTTAAATCTGAGATTAGCTAATCTTCGATTTTCATCCGTGAACATCTATGAAGTAACTTTCTGTACTGTTTTTTCTCGGTATAATACGATTAACTTATCATTTTGCGTTTCCTTTTATGAGAATGCGAAGGAAAAAAACGATCCATATAAATTTTGTCTACATTATTTTTAATATTTACAAATGTGAATAGCGATCGATCACTTTTCGAAACCAGATCACTGAGAGAAAAAAGAAAATCTCATTAACTTTATCGTATCTAATAAATCTATATATTTTTCTCCTGAGAGGAATCAGAAAAATGCGGGTCCCAACACTGTAACAAATGTGAGACGTCTTGTACAAGCTTGTAACCATCTTGAATTATGATGGTGTATTTTCAGTTTAGTGCTACACATATCAAGTAACATAAATGTACTTAAGGTCTTTTCTGAGATTTGTTGAAATGTGATGTTGGGTTAAAAGTCTTTTAGCGGACGAAATATATTAGAAGTACAGCGCGTGCCAAAAAGGACATCGGACTTTTAAATTCAATCATAATAAATAACAAAAAATTAACAAAGGATCCATATTAAAAGCTAGTTCACACAATTTGGAACAATTTTAGTAACAGTTTAATTTTTCATTCTACTCTTCCTCAATCTCCAAGCGATCATAAGTGATTTTGATGTTTTATTAAAGATCGCTCACCTTTTAAAGGGGCATTTTAGTCACGCGAAAGATCCGCTCGCATATGCTAGTACAATGGGGAAATTTTATAAAGATATCTCAATTGCATCTCAGTATTTTTTAAATGATTACTATTATTATTATTATTTTGCATTAGATAATGAAATTGATCTGTACAAATGTTGCTTTATATATTTTTTTCAATTTTGATTGCAGCCTTTTTTTTATGAGGATGCTTTCGCTTTAGAAACCGATTCCGAAAACGTAAACGTCCTCATAAAAAAATCAGTAAACAAAATCTAAAATTTAAAAAAGCGGTATTTGTGCAAATCTATCTCAACTGTTCTTTGAAAAAAAAAGTCATTTAAAAAATATTGAAATGCAACCACACTGTTAAAACTAATATCGAGACATTGCACCTTTCAGGGGTGAAAGGCTTGTCTCACTGGTGACACCCCTAAAGGAGCCAGAATGGCACCTTTAATTAGGGTGAAAAGATGGCATATTTAATCCAGAATGCCCAATAATAAAAAATAAAAAAATATATAAACCGATTTTTGGCCCTCGAAGGATTCGAACCCATAACGATTAATTACAAGCTCATCGCTCTAACCGCTCGGCCACCGAGCTCACCTTCAAAGTCTCCCTGAAATGTTCAAATGTCCTGAAATTCAAAGTTTGCTTTGCATAAAAAAGCTTGCCAAAACTTAGCCATCCGAAGTTCTAAACGAAATTGGGAAAACGCATAGCGTCGATAGTCATCGTAGGGAGAAATTGCTGATTTGATCCACCAGTGACGGCGACTTGAAGGGCAAGGATACATGTCACAGAGCATGCGCAAATGACTAAGGGGTGAAAATCTTCCAACGGTATGCATTGCGCGACACCCTAATTAGCGTGAATCACCCAGTGGGAGATCAAACGGCACTCTAAACACATTTTCAAGCCCGCGGGTGTCAAATGGTAACACCTTTTCACCCCTGGGCGCCAAATGCAACTGGTTTATCACCTTTATTTTTAACAGTGCATGATACACTGTTAAAACTAATGGGGACACATTGCACCTTTTAGGGGTGAAAGGCTTGTCTCACTGGTGACACCCCTAAAGGAGCCAGAATGGCACCTTTAATTAGGGTGAAAAGATGACACCCTTAATCCAGAGTGCCCATAATAAAAAATTAAAAAATATTCAAACCGACTTTTGGCCCTCGAAGGATTCGAATCCACAACGTTTGATTACAAGCTCAATGCTCTAACCGCTCGGCCATCGAGCTTACCCTCAAAGTCAACCTGAAATATTCAAATGTCTTGAAATTCAAAGGTTGCTTTATGTAAAAAAGCTCGCCAAAAATTAGCCATCCGAAGTTTTAAACGAAATTTGGATAGTGAATAGCAGTGATAGTCATTGTAGGGAGAAAGAGCTGTTTAGATCCACCAGTGATGGCGAATTGAAGGGCAAGGATACACGTCACAGAGCATGCGCAAATGACTAACGGGTGAAAATCTTCCAACGGTATGCATTGCGCGGCACCCTAATTAGCGTGAATATCCCAGTGAGAGATCAAACGGCACCCCAAACCTGCATTTCCAAGCCCGCGAGGGTCAAATGGTAACACCTTTACACCTCTGGGCACCAAATGTAACTGGTTTGTCACCATTAGTTTTAACAGTGTATCTTTGTAAATTCCTTCTATAGGATTAACATTACCGAACGGGTCTTTTCATTGGACTGAAGTAGTTTCTTTAGGGAATTCGGTACCTTTTAAATAACTTTGAAGACTTTCTTTTACTGAGCTACATTTATTTAGTAAGAAATTTATTCCAGGTAATTTGAAGTTGAATTCAACGTTTTTGACTAAAACAATATTTTGTTTGTTCATAAACTAACCATTGATAGTTCATAAACTGAAAATGACACAGATATTTTTCAAACGTTTTTCATCAACCTCATTTTTAGTGTGGTGTCAGATTGAACATAGATTCAATTGTGTTATGTAGTTTAAAGAAGGCGAAAATACGATGCATTGACATGTTCATATTATAACATTATATAGATTTTTGTTACATGTATAAAGAGGAATTTGAGAACATTGTTTATTTCATAAATTAAATACGAACCTAAAGATCTCATGAAAAGCAAAACTCACATTTTTATTTGCAATTAAATTTTAGTTCGTTTCAGAGAAGATGAAATCCAATTTACAATGTGCAAAAATAAACTAAAAATTTGAAAACTTGTACCAAAGATGGGAAGAACAAAGACAGAAAGACAAAATCATAATTCAAGTGCAATCAGTTAAGTTGGAAAACGTCCAGATATGCCAGATAAGTCTATTAGTGCGTTCTTCTACTGAAAAACAACTTTGTACATTATATTTATTTTTGTTTGTGAATATAGAACAATATTCAAGATACTTAACTATATACTAATAAATAAATTTGGAATGCTTGTGATTTTTAGAAAAAGACATACACACAATTGAGTTCATTGGAGTTTTTTGACAACGTATAATAATTAAAAAATGAATAATTAGTAGCATTCCGAAATTAAATGCATTTTTTTAGAAGATAAGGAAAAAAAACGTTATAATTAATCAATTAATCAACCTTTCAGCACTCATAAACTTGGGAGCTAAGTCATATATATTTAAAGAATCTTTCGGCAATTGAAAGGCTTAATTTCTATTTATAATTGATAACTCCGACTATAATCAGTAGTTTGTCGTATTCCAATACCTAAAACTTAAAAAAAAATAAAAATAAAATAAAAAATTGAAAAAAAACCGGATAATTAACCAAACAACCAATATTTCATATCTTAAAACTCATAAAAAAAATTGATCCATGTTAAGAAATTTTACGGCGAATATTAATCTAATTAAGTTTGATAAATGATAATAACTAGATTTTTGTTTTATAACTCATACATTTTAATTGAAAAACTGGATTGACAAGTTCCCCCCCCCCCCCCCAAAAAAAAAAAAATTAATTAAAAAGATTTCATAAAATATTCATGCAACATAGTGTATTCCTACGCAGCTAGTTGTATATGATGATATTTTACGCACTAATTTTATTATATAACATACTTTGAATTTCGAATACCGTGTTTCCCCTAAAATAAGATATATCCCGAAAATAAGACCTGGCAATGGTTTTCTAGAATATTCGTAATATAAACCCTTTTCCAAAAATTAGTACTGTACTTCATTTTTTCTTTAGAGACGCTTGACCTTCACAGTTACCGTCTCTAGTTGACATGGAAATCACATCTACAACCATCTTATCTCGTTTTTCTCACTTCATTTCCAGTTTGAGACTTATCTCTTATCGTCCTGGACTGGGAACTAAAATAAACCTCAAATAAAGTGGGATAAACGATGAGCAACTAGAAAATCTACCACGCGTTATCTTAAAAACACGTTTCAAAGCTGGGATGGTCAATGAAAATCAAGCGCTTCTATCACTGAACAAGTCGGAAATAACACCTCAGACGTACCAAATGAGGTGCGTTCGTACTATAACGAAGTTTTTAAAATATATTGTACTTTGGAAACAATACAATTACCGAAATATTTTGTGTATCCCTGTAAATACTAAATACTTTCAATTACACAAGAAATTAACTTGTAGTAAACATCAGCAACATATACCACAATCCAGTCATATTTATGTGACCATCTTGAGATTTACGGTTTGTTAAATATCTAGACAAATTCATGAGGAATGATCCTAAAACTTCAGGTGTGTAAATAGAATAATGCAGGTCATATATTTCCGTGAAGAGTTTTTCCCAAAACCTCATAAAGGACCGTCAACAAATTAAAATATATATATCTTTTGGATAACCGTATCAAAAGAAATGCATCAAAAGCGTTCAAACTCTAGATTATGACTAAGTGGCTTATTTTAATAAACTGTTTCAGTTTTATGAGGATAGCATGCATACTCGTAGAGAAATTAATCTAAACACAGTTTTTTATAAACAAAGTCCCAAATTTTACCAAGATTTTTGCTTACAGTTTGAAGAATTCTTAATATAAAATAATATTCTTTTAAAAAAACATGACGAACAATATTGTACACAATACTCTGTGACCAGAATTAAAAAATAATAAAAATTGTATGAATAATGAGCAGGATTATTAAATAATATGTCATTGCACATGCGTGAAGGTAATAAAAATATAATTTGCGTAACTTGCTAGCTAAATGTATAGAGCAATTTTTATTAAAGTCTTAAAAACATAGTTTGAAAATTTTAAAAATTATAGTCGATAGAATAAGCTCAAAGTCCGTTGTTCCACAAAGGAAGTAAAAAAATGAGTTGCTATATCCATATATATACATTGATTAATGTCAATACAGCATGCATGATATTGTGCATATCACTATATTTTGATATAGCCCCTCATGTTTTTGTATCATTTTGCGATCGACGGATTAAGCTTATTCTATCAACGAAGATTTTCAATTTATGTTTTCGAGACTTCCACAACAGTCGTTCTATAAATTTAGCTAACATATTATGCAAATTATATTTTGATTGCTTTCACGCATACGCAGTTTCAAACGTTATTTAGTGAACTTGCTCAATTTTCGTATAGTTTTTATTATTTTTTAATTCTGATTACAGGTTGTTGTGTACAACATTGTTTCTGATTTTTTCTGAAAAGAGTTTTTTATATAAAGAATTCGGCAAATTATAAGCATAAAACTTGGCAAAATTTGGGTATTTTTTTATGAAAATTTAATTTCTATGTGTATATAAGCTATCTTCATAAAAATGAACACAGTTTATTTATTACATTAATCCATTTAATCATAATCTACAATTTGAACGCTTTTGCTACATCAGTTTCAAAAAGATTATCCAAAAGATATTCGTTCTTTTTTAATTTGATGACGGTCCCTCAGAAAAAATTATTCGTGGAAATATATGACCTGCCCTATTTTGTTTGCACAACTGGAGTTTCATAATAATTCCTCATGTATTTTCCGGATATTTAAAAAACCGCCAAAAATCAGAAGGCGTTCACATTAATATGACTGCACTGTGTAATTTACATAAAATGTGAAATAGCATAATATAATTAAATGCACCTCAAACAATCCCCCTTATACCATTATAAATCAGAATACTTTTGTGTGGCCCTGTATATTAATAAAAAATATTCTTAGCACCACAAATTGGACAGAATGTATATATCAGTATATATTACATAGATACATATGAATTGTATTATGTTCGAACGAGTTTAAACATCATTAAAATGCACTTGATACTATTTTTATTGATTGATCGTAATGTAACGGAATTTTTTTTTTATTGTCCCTGTAATGGAACTATACATCCGATTTTCATAAAACTTGAATTGAGTCGACAAAATTATGTAATAATTATATATTTTAAATACCAAACGATTCGGTTGGGTAGTTTTTGCGTTGATATTGCGGACAGTCGGACAGGTGGACGGATTTAAAGACGATTATAGGAGCTATGTATTATCATAGTTACGAACACAAAATTAATGTATTTACGAAAGCAAATTATTAAATGAATGTGTCAAAAAATAACCAAGTTAAATATGAAATCAAGCATTGCGTTAATACCATAACTCACTCTCTCACTTTTTTTCTGTCCGATTTACTAATGAATATTTCCTTTAAATATAATTATTTATACGGAGATTAAGTTCTCAATTTTGGTACCAGCAAAATGAGCTATCTTCTAAATTACATCATTTTATAAATTTGAAGATTTGAGGCTACAATTTTAGAATAACGACACTTTTTCATCAGTGGAAAGTAACTTAATAAAATTATATTTTATAATAATATTGAACACTTTTTCGAACTGACGCAAAATGATGAAAGTTTTTCCCGGCTTTTCACTGCATTTGGTGACTTTGGTCAATTAAAAGTCTTAAAATGACATCATTACGATGCAAAAAAAAAAAAAAAAAAAAAAAAAAAAAATTATATTAATTTCATGAATTAAAATTTGCACACAAATATGTGTGGATAATTTTAGATTTTATAAATGAATAAATATAAATTATTATCAACGTAAATCAATTAGCATTTCTTGAATATTAACACCTATTGCGTTTTGGGGGGTTAAATATAAACATAACATCCTGTCTTTTTTTTTTTTTTTTTTTTTTTTTTGTTATTCTATGTAAATGTTGAAATAATATAAAAATTTAAGAATGATTACAGGTGACCGCAGATACGTTTTTAACCAAAAACGAGAATTATAATCAATTTTTCTTTAAAACTCTCACATGCAGCAACTTACGCCCCCCCCCCCCCCCACACACACACACACACACTTCCACCTCCAAAAAAAACCTTAAAAAACAAGAAAAAAAGGATCTTTCAAAAAATGTGTCATTTCTTTCAGGTTTTTTTTTTTTTTTTTTTTTTTTTTTTACACTATAAAGCTTAGTCTTTTTTTTTTTTTTTTTTTTTTTTTTTAAAATTCTATATAACTAATTTTTGGTATAAATTTTCTGAAAATTTCAATACAGTTTAAAATTGGTACATTCATAATTCATTTGAAAAAAAAAGAAATACTTAAAAAAACTTTTTTGATGACAAATTTTAATAATTTTTTCTTTAAACGTTTTTTCCCGAGACAGTGACTGAGATATCTCAATCACTACTAAATCGATTTATAAAAGATTATATTATATAAGACATTATTAATAAAATTAAAAAAGAATTATAATAAGGTACCTGCACCCAATATGGACACCCTAAGGAAAATATTTTTTCACCCCCATGTACAAGTCATAGGACTCCAAAAATATGTGTCCACTATCCTTGGACTACTGACTATCATTATTAAAATTAGCGACCTTGTAATTATTCTGGATTAATTTAAATGATAAAAACAAAAAATTTTTTACAAGTGTCCATATAAGGAACTACCTGTCTCTATTATGGACAGGTGTTTCTTTACTGACTTTCTACACAGTGTGTATGGAAGAGCCACTTTTCCAAGAGATTTTAGAGGAGAGGGAATAAATAAAAATGTATCGTAAAGTATTCGGAGGAGGAGGGGGGACAGTAAATATCTTCAGAACATGCATTTTAGAAAAGGGGGGGGGTCATTCTCGATTTTCACCCTTCGAAGACCCATGCAAAGCCCCTTAGTTACTAGTAAATATTATGAAATAATATTGTTGGTTTTGCTTAGCTTTATAGCATCTGTCTGCGAATTTACATCTGTTATTACTCAGTCCTCACAGCATCGAAAAACAGAAACTTTTTCACCATGGGCAGTAAGCCCCACATAATCCTCATGAACATATCTGCCACATGTGATGCATGGCCGCATGTTTGAAAAAGCATCAATGCTGCAAAAGAAGCAGTACCAGCTCTCCTTTGTTGAGGAAGTCATACCATTGGTACCTACGATTTCGCCAACAGATATCCTACTGGCGGGGGGGGGGGGCTTCTTTTTATGTTTCTGCAAGGGTTTTTTGGAGGAAGGTTTTGGGGGGATTGTTCGAATGGCATCTTGTTGTACAAAGATTTTACCACTTTGATGCCTTTTCAATTTATTGCTTGGCAACGTTAAATTTTCTTCTTTCTTACAGTTGTAGTCAATGGGGACATAAGCTGTCCATATTCGGAACCGGGCGTAGTTTTACTAAATCTTGTAACAAATGAATAAGGGAATTATTTTTAAGCAAAATATGCAATAGCAATCGAAAATATGTTTTATTAGTTTTCTAAAATACTCCACTTTTCAACATTTAATGTAATTTTACCATATCTAATAAGAATTTAAGCTTACAAGTAATTAAGATCAGCACATCTCGAAACAACAAGTTTCCTCCTAAATGGCGACCAGCGCGCTTTTTTACACTTTCCAGCCTTAATTATCTTTTCAACTGCTTTTCTTCGCGAAAATTTTGAGCCATCTCTCGATTAAAATTATTACCTTTAAAAATATTAGCGGTGTCCATATTGAGAGCCCTGTCCATATAGGGTACAAATACCTTATATCTTGTAAGAAGGCATTTGACATTGAATTAGATCAAAGAAGTCAAGAACTGGCTAATATGATGCTGAAAAAATATGATTATTTAATAAATTATTTCTTACTTACAAGGGAATCACTTTCGATGCTGTTCGCAACTGGCACAGAGACCTGGTGCATTTTTAAAGCTGTATACATAAAAGTTTGAGAACCGGTAAAATTTTCTGTTAAAATAATATTTTATGTAATTTTTTTATGCTTTTATTTTCTTATTATTGGATTTTTGTTTATTTCCCGCCAAAAATGAGTTAAGTCGCCAAATATGCTGCTACAAAATTCTCACCCGCTTTAGCGCTGAATTATATATACAATATGTATTAGAATTAAATCTAATTACGATTTGTCTGATAATAGAAAGAAAGAGATTAGAAACAAAAATTAGATGATTTTTTTCTTTGGCGACGATAAATGCATAAATAGTAAATATATTTCATTTAAAAGCTTCCAAGATCATTGAAAAGTATTTTATTAGTGAATTACCAAAGAAGCAAGCTAATATTTTCTTTTCAAGTCGAGTGAAATAAAATTTCGAATGAAAAAAAAAAAAAAAAAAAAAAAAAAAAAAAACAAGTTGAATGTGGATTCTGCCATTGCAGAATTCAGTTTCGCCTCCAATTAAAAGGGAAAAAAATCGATAAAGGTCTTTTAGAAGGGCGATCCCGTTTAGAATGCTATGAACTAACTTCATTTATCTTGTGTTTATCAATATAATAGCAAACAGAAGGCGTGAAATACCCAATTGATTAGCAATTTCTCTCTGAGACATTGGAATTGCGGAATAATAAAGAGATACAATTTGACATGCTACTTCTTCATTGACTAGATTCATCAAAAACGGATTTTTTCTTTAGTTTAAACACTTTTTTATAGACTCTGAGAAAAAGGAAAAGCATTTTAACAATAAAATTGTGTGCCTCGTTTTAACGGCCAGATTACGAAACTAGTCGTTGGGGGCCACCGTAATACTTACCCATCATGGATATGCATTATATAATATGTGAAAATAAAATATGTAAAAACTATTTATAAAATGCATTGCAATTCCAAAACAAAATTTAAACGTATATTTAAATATTCTTAACATACACAGTAATGCTCCATTAATGAATTGCTGATGAACCCATTTCGACAAATTATGTGAAATACCAAACTACACAAGTAGTACGGGATTGCGTAAAAGAAACATCCTTATAACGCCAAAAAACTATAATCATATTAACTAACAGTTTACTGCGTCAGATTAAGCGTCTCATTTCCAATTAAAACATATCTTTGAATTGGAATTTGAAGAAATTACAGGGTCATGAAAAATCGAAGAATGTGGAAAACAGGATTACAAATATCTCGACAACTATTAATCCGACCGACTTCGTTCTTGATGCAAAAATTGTGTTATTTTATTGCCTTTTACGTCCTTTCCTTAAAATAAAAAAAATCGAAAATTTTTATATACATTTCATCAGAACGAATTTTTCGAGAGCCCGAAAAAAATAGTTCCGGATAATCGAGGTTACTGATATTAAATAGGCTTTTTTCTATTCTTACTTACTAACATACACAATTTTAAATCTCTATTTCCATTTGTTCGTGAGATAGAGCGTTTAGAGACAGACAGACAGACGGACGGCAATTTTTTTTTCTAAAAACATGTTTTTCGGAATCTCCAGTATCCTTAAAAAAAAAAAAAAAAAAAAAAATCCTTTCCTTAAAATAAAAAAAATCGAAAAATTTTATATGCATTTCATTAGAACGAATTTTTTGAGAGTCCGAAAAAAATAGTTCCGGATAATCGAGGTTACTGATATTAAATAGGCTTCGTCCTATTCTTACTTACTAAGTAGATATAAAATTTTAAGTCTCTCTCTCCATTTGTTCATGAGATAGAGCGTTTACAGACAGACAGACAGACTGACGGTCGGCAATTTCTTTTTTCTAAAAATATGTTTTTCGGAATCTCCAGTATCTGAAACGTGTAAATCCATCCAAAAAAAAAAAAAAAAAAAAAAAAAAAAAAAAAAAAAAAAAATTCGATTTTCAAAACGAGTTCAAGATTTACCCTATACTACGTATGATAGGTAAGTTAAAGTGGACCACAATTTTTGACATGACACTTTTTAGCTTGTCTGAAAGAAATAGCATCGGAGGCTAAAAAGAAAGAAAAAAGAAAAAAAAGCTACCTTTTTCTTTGCCAAAAAATGTGGATATAGTGTTATAATTTTTCAAACTCAGATTTATAGATTCTTAAACGAATTTTTAATTTTTTTACAATATTTAATACTTATTACTGACTGTTTTTTTTAAATGATTTTCTTTAAAAAAAAGACAATCTAAGCTAATAGTTCGATAAGTTGTTTCGAAAATTGCATTTTCAGAAAGTTATGCTACTGTAAAATTCAAAAATAGGATTTTAACAGAATAATTTTATTGATTCTCAAACTACCTAATGTATTGCTTTAAAATACACCATGATTGGTGCGAGTAGCACCAAAAGTGGTTCCATTGTTAGTTTGTTCAAAAAATTGCCTCATTAACACTGCTTACATGTCATTTAATCCCTGTCAAAGAACACATCATACAAATGAACAAATGAGTAAGTGTGATCGCAGATCGCAGAGAGTTTTGCTTAATATTTCTTTCAGAACAACTTAATTTTAATCAATTAATGCAAATTGTTAATTTATAATTATTAAATTCTTACATAGATGGTAGCACTAATAAATTGAATCTTAAATTAATTGTCAAAGGAAGTTAATTACTTGAGCAAATTAAAAATGTTCAAATGAAATTATTTTTTAAAAATCCAAAATTCCATTTTTTGTAAAATCTGAAATTGAAAGAAATTAACTGAAATACAAATAAAATCAAAAAATTCTAAAAACAAAAGAAAAAGTTTAAACGAAATTTAAAATATTGAATCTTTAATAAATCGCAATAGTTTTTACAATAGAAAGGAAACTGAATACCAAAATATATTATGAATGTTAATGATAAATAATATATATATAATATAAACCACTAAAATGGCAAACAATATAAAATTGCTTTGAATTAAATCCATCTTAGTATGAAAATTTTACGTTCCATCACCGGGGTTCAAACTTTGACCCTTTTGCTTACTAGCGCGATGCGTTACCTCCAAGCTATGACATATACATGGAAAACATTGAGAATAAGGTTATTTTTTAAAACTTAAATCGCAAAAATGAACGGATGACATTCATAAAACTGGTTTAATTGAAATAATGGACTTTTTCAAAATTTTATGATTTGTGGTGTGACCCGAGATATTCAGCTATAAGTACACACAATTTGAAGTTTCTGATTTATGCAATTTCTGTGTGCGGACTCTGTGATGGACAGTCAGACAGAGGACAGAGACGAATAGGTTGGTTGGTTGGTTGATTTGGGTTTTATGGCGCAAGGTCCTCATTAGGACATGCTGCGCCAAGACAAAGTCGAGGAGAAAAAAACCTAAGATATAAATTAGTTGTTAGTACTAAGAAAAAAAAACCAAGTAAAAACAGTAATTATAAATCAAAGACCATAGATAAAAAACACTCAATGTCAATTACAACTAAAAGTTGAGTATAAAAGTTAAAATACAAACAGTGTAAAAGTTGACATAAAATATTACATAAAAACAGAGTTAAAAATCAAGGATGTAATGCGTCAATACATGTAATTAAAATATAACTGGTTACGAACGGAACAATCGATAAAGAAATAATAACATGAAAGTGTAAATAAAAAGTTAAAATATTTTAAATACAGAGTAACTAAAAAACACCGGGTGGTCAGTCGGGCGCATACTCTTCTAACATAATGTTATCATCATCAGCATCTGACTCATTACTATAGCACTCTGATTGCATGGCCTCTTCAACATACTGCTGCAACTGTTTAGGATCTTTGACATTTTTAATGGTTGGGCTAAGGTGAGAGTTTTTCTTCCTTTTACCCACAGTATTCCACTGTGGAGAGGCTGGAGTTGAAGTTTTCTTTTTTCCTATTTGTGAGATAGTTTGTTTTACATTTTGTCTCTGAACAATACCAGACTTCTGTGGTATTTTTGAACTAGTGGATGCCTTGGTCTCAGTCTGGAGTTTAGATGATTTTGGAAATTTTTTAGTGGATGGAACAGTCATAGTATCAGTATTGAATTTGGATGATTCTTTGGATTAAGCTAATAACTTCTGTCGTTTTTTTTTCTAAATTAATTATTTTAACGGGTACTGAAGACGGTGGACAACATTCTAATCGTGGGTTTCCAGTCATTTTATTAGGGAGACAGACATCATGGGATTCTTTAATAAGAGTGCTTGTTGATTGTGTTACAGTTAATTTACTGGGTGGAAATCTGAAATCAGTTTGGGTACCCATGTGTCTTATGGATGTTGCTTGCTGCTTGAGTATACTGGAGTAGGAAATTCCAACGGAAGGGGTTCTAGATTCAACAACTTTTCGAGCATCGGTGTAAGATAAATTCTGAGTAATTTTAACAGTAATAATTTCTTTTTCTCGTTTCCAATTAGGACAAGTGCGAGAATAAGATGTGTGATCACCCTTACAATTTACGCAGCGTTCGGGTTTTTCACAAGATTTATTATCGTGGCCGACTTCTGCACAACGTGCGCAGGTAACAGATCCACGACAATGTATGTTTGTATGGCCATAACGCTGACATTTAAAACATCGGAGAGGGTTTGGTATATATGGTCGGACTGGGCAGTTTAGATACCCAGCTTTAATTCTTGTTGGCAACGTTGGACTATTGAAAGTCAGAATGATGTGTTTAGTAGGAATTATCTGCTGATTTCTACGGATGGTGATACGGCGTACATCAATGATATTTTGGTCTTTTAAATTTTCTAGAAGTTCATCTTTGGTGGAGTATAAAAGGTCAGGTTCGGATATTACACCGCGGCTCGTATTTAAAGTTTTATGAATTTGTACAGCAACAGAAAAGGTGCCAATTATTGAGCAATCAGAGAGAAGTTGAGATTGTTTTGCTGTAGAAATCTCAACTAGCAAATCGCCAGATTGTAGGTTTTTGAGAGAATGACCATCTCCCAAGACAGACTGAAATGTTCTAGCAATGAGAAAAGGTGAAGTTTTTTAAAGGAGCAATCAGAGTGGCTATCGGTACGTTTGATGATAAAAAAGCGAGTGAAGGAGGAAGTCTGTACACTTTGTTGCTCTCCACTAGGGAGAGAAATAGAAGGAAAAGTTTTTCCATCCATATTAAAGAAAAATAAAATTCAGACCCCGGCCGCACCACCCATTACCGAGCCCAACAAGGGGATGCACATTCATGCACCAGTGCTAACCATGGCCCATACGGTCACAAGACAAACCTATGTCAGTCTCCACCCTTAACGAGATGACTAGCATTTGCTCGATCACTTGATCCCTAAAGCCAGTGACAAAAGCCAGCTGACCAGCCGATTGATGCATACGGGACCAATATGCACCTCCCGTCTACCTGAAGCAGAGGCCAAAGCAGTGTGTTGGTTTCCCTCAACTGCCAGGATCCCCCTTTCCAGGGACACGGGTCGCCACGCACGGCCAACACGTGGGAGGTTTACAATTCCCCATGAGTCGATATACAGGATGACATCGGCTAATGCGGAATCGCCCTCACCTCCGAAGAGGAAACCCCAATGAGAGTGAAAAAAAGAGGAAAGGAAGACCAGGAGTAAGAGGAAAAGGAAAGGAGAAAGATCACTCAGGTGCCCGGGGTTGTGAAGCCCGTGAATACCTAAAGAAGGTATCCCCCTGGGGGCGAGACGAATAGGATTTCGTCAGAGGAACGAAACCCTAAAAAGTAGATGTTGAAGTAAAAATTTTATATATTACTTGATAATTTCTTTATCAAGTAAAATCAATTTTTTTATTCCTCAAAAACCGTAATTTCGTCTGTTTTTATGCGTAATTTTTGTTCAAATATTATACAATTTTACACACATATTATACAATTATACTTCCAAATTTTGTTTTCTTATATTATATAGACATTAGAGACAATCCCATCCACAGCTTTTATATATTTTTTTCTTAAAAAATTTTGTGAAACTTTTGAGACTATGATATATATTTTTACTAATATATAAAGTCTCATTTATAAATTTCTTTCGCTTAAATAAAAAAAAAGGTTATGGTTGAGCATTAATTTTTTATGCAAAAAAGTTTTAAAAAATGCATAAACATTTACTATTAACGTTCATTTTCTAACATTATTTATTTATAAGAAAGCATCATGTGTAATATGATTTAAATACAAAGAAAAATATAAATTATATCATTTATACTTTTAAATTATTTCTCTAAGAATCCGTTTTCTGTCAAAACTGTACGTTGATTCAAAACCTAAAAATAGCTTGTAAATCAAGTTGAAATGAAGGCTAAAATAATGTCAAAACAGGCAAAGATGTTTTCAGTCAATATTTACTCAGCAAACCTTTCTACAATTTTATGAAATTTTTGACTGAATTTTGGTTTGGGATAGAAAGTAATGGAGCAGGAAGGATTTCACGTTATAAATAATGTCATTCATAGTAGACTTTTGAATTTATAAAGAAATAATCATTTAATGATTTTTTTTTCTCATATTTTTTTCAAATAGTTATGATAGTAAAATCAACAAGAGAATTACTTTAGCGGTCGAAATAAAAACCTGAGGGTTTGTTTAATTTTTTTTTTAATTTTCAAGCTATTTTAACATATTCTAAACACACAGGAATAGCTAAAAAAGTTTTCATTTAAAATATTTCAACAAAACTGAAAATATTTTAAGAAGTGTAAAATAAATAAATAAATAAATAAAAAATCCGTGAATACGAATCTTCTTCTTAGCCATTATACTAGAATTTTCAACTTTAAGTAGTCCTTTATTCCGAAAGCAATCTGCGCATATTTTAGGCATATCACTAACTCTTGTTTTTGTTTAGTTACGTATTTGTGAAATAGTTATTATGTATTAGTTCACAAAGTGTGAATTCGCACAAAGGTGACATACTCCAAGCAAACTGTATTGCATATTTTAACGTATAATGTCATTTAAAGAACTTTAAAAAGACTATTTTCCAGTATAATAAGCATTTAATTATATATTACTTCAAAAAAGCTTCTTTCTTTCTATATTATAATTTCACCATATGAATGACGATCTACCTGGAGAATTTCGCATTTCTTTAGTTCAGTGCTTGCTGAACTGGAATGCATTAGCTATCTAAATAATTTGGTAACCCTTTACTGCATAACTTTTTCTATTTTTAAGAAAAAATATATTTGAAATCCTTATATTAGTGTAATATATGGGAAAAATAGTAAAAATAAATAAATAAGTTTCAAAATTTCAGCTAAAATTTGATATTTTATGACGTGTACTCTAGATACACAGTTTGGGTTTTTAAATGCTATATTACTATATTTTGCATTTAAATGGGATTAAAATAATTAATTTTACTTGCTTAACACTCTGCAACTTGCTTTATTTTAATATTTTTAAGTATTTAATAAAAATAATAAAAGTAAAATTTAACTGGACAACTTGATCGAAAATTCTTTTGTTTCCGAAAAACAAATTCTAACTTTTTGTCAAATGCAGCCATCCGATCCGGCATGAACAACATAAGTATTATTCCATTCTTTAAACTATTATTGATCTCTTACAGTTATCATGTTGGCCAAATTCATGGCACATGATGTGAATTATAATGTTTTTTGACGTGTGCCAGATGTGAAGGGTTCAGTGAAGGGTTAAAAACCACTCTTGTTGAAATACCTTTAATTACCTTCTATTTTTAATGTATTAAAATGACGGTCTGTCAGGAGTATGTTTGATGTGGTAGTTGGAGAACTGACAGATATTAACTACCTAAACAATGTGTTAAAAAATACACTGGTTGAAATACCTTAAATGTCATGTTACTTTTAATGTATGTATGATAATCTACCATTAGAACGTCAACTCTGTTCGGTTTAGCATTTAGTGAACTGACATATATTAAATATCTAAATAATATGTAAAAGAAGCCGTAAATTGCACGTAAAGCGTAGCAAATGAGATAAGTTCGTACTGTAAAAAAATTTAAAAAAATATTCTTCTCTTGGTGCAATCGTGTACGTACAGTACTTCGGATACATTCCGAAGTTATATACATTCATAAGTAATATAAGTATCATAAATTCACACAGTATAATAGCCGAAATATTTTGTGTGTTCCTGTAATACTGTTTCCTATTAAACAGGACGTAATTGAAGTAAAACTCAGCAACGTATACCAGTTTCACAAAATGTGAAATAGCTTAATATAATTAACCCCCCCCCCCAAACAATGTTTCCTTCCATTCCATTATGTAATGGAATACTTTTGTGTGCCCTGTAAATTGATAAAAAATGTTCTTTGCACCACAGATTGAACAGAATATGCATTTTAGCATGTACTTCCTAAATGTATATCAATTTTATTGTGTTCGAAAGAATGTAACAACATTAAAATGCACTTGAAATTACATATTTTTTCCCATTGGCCGAAATGTATTGAAGTGCTTTTGATAGTCCCTGTAATTAAACTATAGATGCAATTGTCATAAATTTGAAATGACTCGACAAAATTATGCAACAATTATATGTTTTAAATTTCAAAGGATTCAGTCGGGTAGTTTTTGGTCTGTTATGTAAGGACGGACTGAACAACGACTATAGGCATTAATTATAAATAGAAGTTTTCTTATACGTCCATTAAAATCATTTCAAAAATATGCATTAAAATATTTAATTGCTATAAAGGACGTCAAATACTAATAAAAAGTTTTTATTAGTATTTGACGTCCTTCATAGCAATTAAATATTTTAATGCATATTTTTGAAACGACTATAGGTGATAAGCATTTATATAATTACGAACGCACCTAATTTTGCCCTTATTGAAATACCTTAAATGAACTTTTATTGCTAGTCTATGCATGACAGTCTGGATGGGAAATTGTCATCTCAGTTCAATCTTGGCACTTGGATAACTGACATACATTAATGATGAAAATAATATTTTAAAAAATATCTGTATTGAAATACCTTGAATGGCCTCTTTTTATCTCATGAATGAGCGTTAATTAATATAGTTTCATTGTCTTTAGTCTTCTGTATTTTCTATATAATAGATTAAATTTTACAAAATTAATTTATAATCTTCTTTACTTACTACATCAGTAGAACTTTATTATAAGTGAATTTAAACATCTTACATATTAAAAATTATTTTTTTTTTTAAATTGTTTTTTAGCAGGATGACAGCGGGAAACGAAAGGTATTATATTCGATTTCTGCTTATGTTATACTCTATTTAATCCTCCAACTACTGAAAATAAGACTATACAAGCATTACTAATCGGATGTATTAGATCTATATATGGGGAATAATCATATACAAAAGAGACATAAATTTACAATAGATATAGTAGTCAATACAACATAATCTATACAAAATATAAACAAAAAATTACGTTATATAGAGTAGGCATTTATTTTTATTCTATTCAATTAATATGTACATGGCACAAAAGTGAATAAAATTTGCTTTCAAGATCAATAACCCGTCTTGGTAGTTAGTATATTAATGGATTTTTAAATTTCTGTAGATAGATTGTTGCAGATAATTATAATGTAGGATTAAGAGTAATGTGATAAAAGATTATTTCAGAATTGTCTGCACTGGATATTATTATAGTAGTAACCATAATGATATTTGCATACGATTACATTTAAAATTTCGAATACATTATCAATTAAAAAGTGGATTACGTTTTATGTATAACGCCTTTTTGTAATTCATATAAGATTTTACGCATTGTTTTCAACAAACCTTACAAATTACTTTATCGAAAATATTATGTATAAGACAATATGATTTGCGTTTCCCGAGGATACTGCGACACTTGTCTCATTATTTTTCAGGAGCTTGCATTTTGTGATTATGAACAAAATACCTTATCTCTTCATTCAAAAATATATGAAATTTTCAACTCCTTCTTCTCACCAATTAATTTTTAAATGCTCTATCTAAGATTAAGGCTCCTGGTCACTCATTTTACGAATTTCCCTAAGTAATTAACATTTTTAACATCTTCTTTCAGTGTTCTCTTCTTAAAAAATGTCCATTTCTTTTCTTAGTTCTTAAAATATTTCTAAAATCTTTCTTAATTTAATATTTTATGCTTTAAAAACTGACGAAGTGGAAAAAAATTTTAACATTTCATGTAAAATTAAATGTATCTTTTTGAGATATTTTGAAAACTAAGAAAAAAAGACATGCGTAAACAAGCATGTTTAAGCATGAAGAACACTGGAAAAATAAGTTTAAAATATCAATTTCCTGGGGAAATATTTTGAAGAAATGTGACTTTGCAGAAAATGAGAATAAATTTGTTTCAAAACATATATTTGACCATGATTAAAATAGAGGTTTTATAACGTTGTAAGGAAAAATCCCTGGCCAAACGAATAAAATTTATGTAAATATCATTTAGACATTGAGTAATAACATTATTACCAACTTTTAAAATTTTATACATCTTTAAAATTTAAAAGTAAATCTTGTCTAATTTTAATCGTCAAAAAGTTTGCGACTGATTCTTTTTCAATATCTTTATTATTTAGAAATTTTTATATTATTTTTCTGTATAGCAATTTATTAAAAAAAAAAAAAAACAACATGCATGATTTTTTTCTTCCTTACTTTCTATTTGCTTCGATCAGCCCCAATGCTTTGAATTTGCATGTAAATGTTTTGCTTATACTATCTATGTATCAAGAACTAATCGACTGATCATCTTCGATTGAAAATAAAGAAGAGCATAATGACTCTTCTAAGCATTTAATAATTTACTGCATACGTACAAATGAAGTACACTGTTCTATTTAACTTCAGTGTTGACAAAAAGTGGCAACATTAAAAGTTGCCAGCTTTCGTGATAGGTATATCACGAAAATAAAATAGTTCATGTTTTCGCCACAGGGGTAAAAGTGGCATTGTAAGCTTATTCTATACATTTCTACTTGTACACATTTAGGTATAGAAATAAAATAACAGACATTCGTGTGTCGATCAATTGATAGAATTAATTTTCTATCCGCGTTTTACTTGAGTAGAACTAAAAAAGGAACGTCGCAGATACTGCTTTTGCATTTTCTAGAAGCTTTATTTTTTATTTGTTTTTTACTGCCGTAAAGAAATTAAAACAAATCGGAAATTGTACATCAAGTGTAGCAAATGAGGTGCGTTCGTACTTAAACATATTCAGACCTTGGTGTAATAGTATACAATATGTCGGATTCTTTTGTGTGTCCCTGTAAATATTATCTGTTTTCTATTATACAGAAAGTAACTTGTAAGCCTTAGAAACGTATATCAACTTCATAAAATGTGAAATAATTTAATATAACCAAAATGCGCCACAAACAACGTTTCCCCTATACCATTATATAACGGAATGTTTTTGTATGGCCCTTCTTTGCACCACAGATTGTACAGAATGTCTATTTTAGTATATAGTTCATAGATGCATATCAATTTTATTATGTTCGAAAGAGTGTAACATCATTAAAATATAATTGAAAGAATTTTTGTCCATTGGTCGTAATGTAACGGAATACTTCTGATTGTCCCTCTAATTGAACTATACATCCAATTTTCCTAAAATTTGAAATGACTCAACAAAATTATGTAATAATTACATGTTTTAAATTTCAAGCAATTCAGTTAGGTAGTATTTGAGTTAGTATATGCGGAGTGAACGACGACTAGGTTCGGTGTATTTGCTTAATTATGAACGTACCGAAAAAGGAACATTATTGTGTAAATTCCAGGAAATGTTGTTATTCTTATGCCTTGAAGGGATACTTTTTCCTTAATTTTGAAAATTTCAAGTATATTATTTCTTCTTTTTTAAGTCGGTATTCCGTGATATAGTATTACTATTTATACCAAATTTTATGACGCCAAGTGGATATTTTGGAATCCAATTTTAAAAACCTCCATTTAACCCCTTTGTGTAACCTGATGTAAATGGGTATATAATCTTAATACAATTATTTTCACAGTTTAATTCGCCTTATTTAACCAGATAACATCTGAGATTATATTAGGCACAGCTTTTTGTTTAAAACAGCCAATGTTAAATAAGTAAAAATAGATAAATAAAAGATTGCACACGGGATGTTCGTCGTGTATGGATTAACGCTTTATGTATCAGTTACCACTCAAAATTTTAATTTTCCGCAAAAACAACATTAGAAAATGATAATACCAATATATTTTCCAATGGGGGACAAAAGAACAAGGATAAAATGAGATCAAACACGACGTAAAATATGACATTGTGTCTTAATAAATAGCTGCCAAGAATTACAGATTTTAAATACCACTGTTTTCGAATAGTAATATTTGCATTATTTAATCGTAGAAATCTACGATTTAAAGAGGCAGTATTACTGTTCTAAAATAGTAGTAATGAAAGTCCGTGATGTGTGGAATCTATTTGTTTAATGCTAATCCTTTAATTACTTGAGCTGTTGTGTTTTGTACACGTTGGTTCTTACAAATTTAAGATATCCGAACATCTTTAAAACGTAATCTTCAATCAAAATATCGATTTTTAATTTTTGCAATAATGTTAAAATTGAGTCTTTTATCTTAAGTCTTTTATCAAAATCTTCTTAAATTTTGCCGGTATCTAAAATAGAACCCAAGTTACAACCGTTTAATATGATATATAAAACAGCTATTGAATTGTGTTTTAAAGTTATTTTTAGCTTTTTCTGAAAATGAAAATTTTCAGATTTTCACTATGCGCAAAACATTCTGTACAAAAAAAATTACGCATGAAATACCACGAAAATTTCTGTACTTCTTTTACAAATTTCCTTTGAGGGAATAGGCTACACTTATGATAACATATTCAATAGTTTTACTTTTACATTGGTGTTAATAACAAACTTGAGACAAATTTTGCAAATTTTTCATTGCATTAGTACTTTAAATTCCTTGTCATCTGAAATAGAGATGCTATCCTAATGTATATAGTCTAAGCACTAGACAAAATTATTCTGCTTATTATGCAATTTAAAAAATGACAATACATTGTTTTATCTTTGAGTTATCACATTTTGCAGAAATACCAATTTTTGACTGTTTTTCTTTTTTTTTAAAAAAATTATTTCTGGGTAATTGCTAAAATTGTTACATTTCTCTCAAAGTTTTAAAGCATATGTCATTTTAAAAATGAATAACAAGAGAAAAATTCAAAAAATTCAAAAAATCACTTCCGGAGGTATGAGGATACCTTAAATATGCCTATTACAAATTTATATTATCCAAAAATATCGTCACGTATCCTTATGCGTACCACATATGCAAATTGGGAAATTTTATAAAATTGTGTTACAATGTAACTGTATTGGATTTAAAATTAATCTTACAAAACTCTTATTCATTTGCTTTGAGATTTAGAAATACGCGATAAACAGAATGCATCGAACGAAAAGTTTTGCTGTATGAATTCACGAGTATATTTAAATGTTAAGATGCAGACATAAATCATTTATGTCTATTTCCTCAAGTACTTAATAAACATATGATTAATATATTTTTTGTGTATAGTTGTAGGCACTACATCTCACTGGCTGTTAAAAATAGTAATAATAATAAATAAAATAAATAAATAAATCCAAAAGTTTTTTATCTCTTATAAAATAAATCATAACAAGTTATACATGTAAAAAAAGAAATATAGTGAGTAGAAAATAAATAAATAAATAAATATTTTTATTGATTACTAATAAATCTGAATATCTTAGACTCGTGCAGATAATTCACATATATACGCATATGCAATAATGGGCATTTCGAAACAAAACAAAAAAACTTACAACATCAGTCATAAAAAAAGATACCTATTTAATTTTTATAGTAATTCTGAGATCTCAATTACAAGAAGATATCGATAAACAACTGTAAAAGAAAAAAATCGTGCATGATATCATTAAGATGGATTTTTGCAAGAAGAGCAATTCATATAGTCATTAATAAACATACGAAATTGTGTTAATAGGCGCAGCCTATACCAATAATGTAAATTAATCGTTTCCTATGCTGTCTGATATGAATACAAGAATCATCTAATTATCTAGCATCTATCCGGAGGCAAATGTAATTAATTCACTAATGCCAATGATTTGATTTATGGAAATACGAACTGCAATTAGAGAAAAGAAAAAAAAAGTAAGATGCTATTGCGACTAACAGTGAATGGTATATATTTACATTTTCATAACATCAAAACATCTTTCTTTTGTTAATTTTCTTAAACTTCTGCCGCCATAGACATTACGTGATAGTCATAACGGTCTACTAACCTTGATATTACATTTATTCTATTAACCCGTTTCTTGGGAAAACAAGTTCAGCAAATAACCCTACGCATTTCCGACGCCTTTTTCTCGATTTCTTGATTGATTATACATAGATTCGATGAAGGAAAACCAGCCTATCATTCATAGAGGATATTCAAAAAAGTTTTCACTTAAGACATGTAAGCCAATTTTTACAATATGTAGGTTAATGATGTTTGATATTACAATTTTTTATGTTTACCTTCATAATATATTCAAATAATGAGAGATGGAAGCAAGAAAGTTTATAAACAATGTATTTTTATTAGTTTAGTTTGCATTTGTGTCATTGAAGGATTCCTTGCAAAAAAGACAACGCGCAAAAAAGCCATGAAAATTAATTAACTGAGCTTTATTGTTAAACACAACAGGACTTACAACAATGGGAAATTGCTTAACTAAATAAAAGTGTAAATATAAGAAACACATGTTTTTATTCGAATAAAGGTAAAAAATATTTCTTTTATCATAAATGAGGTGATCAAAACAAAAATGGTAAAAACATTTAGTGTTGGAAACAATACAATTTGGAAATTAACCACAATGAAAAGTACAAGAAAGAAAATTTTCAAACACCCATTAAAAATGTACTTATATTAAGCATATACAAACATAAATACATACATTATATGTACATATATATGTATATATATGCATATATTATAAATTTACGTATATACATATGTAATTAAAATTTCAATTTACTTAAAGTATTTCGATTAGTGTCTCATCTACTAAGTTTTTTCAATTTGCAGATTGTTTAATAATATATCTCATATTAAAACGTAATAAATACTTTATTTAATAAAACATTTAAACTGCAAGATAAACGTCACAATTCAAATGAACTAATAATTAAATCAAGATAAAAATAATATGCATCCAATATTGATGCGCTGCTTAAAATAAGGAGGAGGAAATGCAACAACAAAATGTAATAACATCACAAAATAAAAAGTAAACTTATGACACGAAACTCTGTACATAAGACACTATTCTAAAATATCAGTGAGTACAGAGCTCGAAATGAAAATGAGCTTTTTCAAAATTAGTCTTGACGAGATATTTTTTGAAAAAATTGTAGAAAATTTATGGAAAATTTATATCCATTCATAACAAAAAACAACTGAGGCTAGCTGGATTTACCAATATCAAATCTTTCGTCAGTCTCATACATCTTAATATTTCAAAGTATAGTTGATAACTTTAATATTATTAGTTCAATATTTCAATATTACTGGTTCAATGCTATACCAATTTTAATTTTTATCTTAAATTTCTGCTTCATTCAATGAATCGGAACAAAAAAGAAATTAAATTCAATCCTGATAGCTATAAAAATCAATAATTTTCGTTTGTCTGTAGTGCATCAACAGCCCAATAAAAGATATGGGTGATTCTCAAAATAGGGGACAATTTATGTCTTTCGGCATACAAAAAAAAATTGAGAGGTTTTCTGTCATGTTTTTATATTTATATATGTTTGTCTTAATATTGTTCATTATTTGCACTCAAGAATTACTCACTTTTTAGTTAAAAACACCTTAAAATAACAGAATAAATGTTCAAAATGTCATTAGCATGGATGTCCACAGCAGCTGACTTGTATATACTAGCTTTTTCAAGAGTTAATATCATGTTTATAAAATAAAACAAATGTTATTCTTTCTTTAAATTAATCACGGAGAGGATTTATCCATCAAATTTCTTTTTAAAAATAAAATTATAGTATATAAAAAAAGAATTAAAGTTTGTCCTCCATATTCTATTTTCAACACAAGGTCATACTATAACAGCTGGTTATTAATCAAAATTTCATTTTCACATATGACAATAGTTTGAAAATATAAAGTTTCTCCGTGGACACAAGTAGCCATTTTATCCCATCCTGAAAATAAAAGCATGTATTGTATTTTAAGAATAGAAGTTGAATATTAGGGGCGTACATCAATTGTATGTCATTAGAATGGATAATAATTTTCATGTTTATTTTATAATTAAAATTTTTATTTTACTTATTTGCATAGGACTTTTGTGTTTTAAAAAGCCCCAGAAAGGACTATTGCATTGTGATTATATTATGGCTCATAATCTTATTTAAATTAAAATTTGTCATTAGCATGAACAAATATCAGTGTCATTAGCATGGTTTACTGTCCATGCTAAAGACTCCTATGTGCATAAATGTAACCATTGCTTATATTGTATCTTTTATAAAGTTTAATTTTACATGTAAATTTAGGTATTACATTTATTATCCCTAAAATATGCATTAAATCTGTCAGAAAATCACTAAGACAGCTTCTTAAATTGTTAGTGTCAGAATGTTGCTCATGTAAACAAACTTTGCTCTTTGGTAATGTTTTTATTCTCCTTATATGTATATGTGTAAAAATGGAAACCATTTGCTGAAAAAGAAGGCTAATAAATATAGAAAAAAATATTTAAACAGGAAGAAAATAAAAATTTCTTAATATATTTATTCCATGCAATTTGTTTTGTCATTAGCATGGCTCAAAAAATTCTAATTATTTTTTTAAGTTAATTTTTAAATATTTAGCTCTGCTGACTACATGTAAAGTATACCTAATACTATATTAACAACACCTATTTTTTTCAGAAATTTTGGTAACAGCAATTTTTTTAAGATTTCACTTTTGAAATTGTGCCCTATTTTGAGAATCACCCATATATGCATAAAACTGTAATAATATGTCTTAAAAATTTCTCGAACCGGAACGATATTTATCACGAACCGGTATAATATTAGTCATAATTTCACAAATTGGAACAACTTTCCAGTTTTCTGCGGTATACTTTGAACCCTTAGTGAGATCCAAATGAAATCTGTTTGAATATTATAACAGATTAAGCATACGATCAACTGTGACATCACATACAAAAATGTGGGAAATTATGAGCGAATTAATCTTTAAATTAATGAGATTAAAATGTCATCTATGCCCATAAAAAATGAATTTTATGTCATATTGAATGAAAAAAATCAAAAGTGTATAAAAAATAAATCAAGTTTAAAAAATAAAACAAAAGGAGGTCTTTAACTACCAACTATGCAACTTTATGGTTTAAAAAAAAAAAAAAAAAAAAAAAAAAAAAAAAAAAAAAAGATGTTTTTAGCGAAAATATATAACAACATTTTCTGACTCATCCGAGATTTCAATAAGCGTTATTTTACCTTTAAAAACCCCAGAAAACTATCTATTTTTTAAATTTAAAAAAGAATTTATAAAAAATTAATTTTTATTAGTTGCCCGTCACTTTCCGAAATGTCGAAATATTAGTTTTTCAGATATTGTCAATTCCGTGGTAAATATTTTGATATTCAAAAAACATATTTAACAGTCAAACGGACTAATAAACAGCAAGAAAATTAACATTTGCTGTTTATTTTGCTACAATTGTATGCACAAATTTAGGTATGCAGCTGAAAATGTTTATTTGAGAATGAACGGTACCCAATAAACCTATTTTTCAAGTGCAGAGAACTCATTAATGCATTGCTCAAAGATGCATACAAATTTCGAATCCATTTAAACCAGTGTAACATTATTAAAATATACAGCAAACGATAACGGAACTTTATTTTAGTGTATCTGTAAACGAACCGGCCTATAAACTCATTTACAGATCAATGTAATGGAAGCTTTTCTGTAATGAACCGTTAATGGTTCATTTGCAGGTCAATCAAATGAACTTTTTTCTCGAGTGAATCGTTAATGGTTCATTTTAATGGAACATTTAACCGTTCATTATTTATACCGGATACGCCACCACTTTCTCAAAACGAAACTCTTCCACATATGCAACAGAACAACATGTGCAACAGAAATACATATTCTATAAAATTAATTTTTTTAAATAATGGTGTGAATACTACATAAAAGTAATAGGTAATTGTAGCCGTGTACGCACGAGTTTACTCAAGAAATAATTAATTGCAATATATATAAAGTTAGATGAGTCTAATTTAATTAGAATCACATGGGTTCCAGCCGACGATGGTGCACAAATAGCAACTCTTGAGTACGAAATAAAAACTATAATGAAGATGATCAAATTCTGATAAAAAATTTCCGATGCAAAATTTTGTAAGTTTTAAATTTTTAATATTGTATTATTTTGTACTAACATCTTTTACATTTTCATCCTCTTTAGCATATTAAATGTACATTTTTAGCAAGTTTTCTTTAATTTTACATCAATATAATTCGAGGTGAAAGTTATAATATTTATTTAAATATATTTACATATTGTGTTTAACGCATTTACTGTAAAAATTCCAATATTGGCTAATTTTTTTTTATATGGAAATATTTGTAATGGAATTTCAATTTTGCAACTTTATTTGATTGACACTTGAAATATATGTCCAATGAAAGAACGAAACATTCCTTTAACATTGGGAAAATGTAAACAGTCTAATACAACATACAATTATTGCGAAATTTAGACAAAATTATATAAAAATTAATAATGCTGGTCCGGTATTGCTTTATTGCGAGGTTAATTGGGTTTATTGTAGTTTTGAAGAATGCATACTTTAAATCACTAAAAGATCATGGGTTGAGAAACAATATATACAAATCAAGAATTGTGGAAATAAACAGTGGTATATGTTTTTGAGTGCAGAGACTCACATCAAGAGTATACAAAATAAAATCAACACCTCCCCCCCACCCAAATATATGAAGATGTAAACAATTCACCGAAATGAAATTAACAATGCACTTAATGTGTATTTTAACTAATGTAATAATATTATTTCTATAAATACCATAAGAGAATAACTCTCAGAAGTCTAATTAAGATTGCACAATAAAATATTCTTGTTTCACATAACAGCATTTAAAATAGATATCCTTTCTTCCAAACCTAAATGCTTTCATGGGTCTACGCTTTAAAAATGCAATATGTTTACAAATATAACAATGGAAATTACACGCTGAAATAAGTTGGTTTTCACATAATGTATTTTTACTTATTTATATTAAATATTCAAAATGAAGATATTTTCAGCTACGTACTTTAAACCGATGTGATAATATTCATATATACGTAGCAAAGCGAAATATTTTAAGTGGTTTGTTAAACAGAAGAATTAAATTTTTGCAGTGTACTAGTATAACTACATTTCTATATTACAAAAGACACTAGAGAAATTCATTTAAACATTTCCAGTAACTACCAAATGCCAGAACACTGTTCACAGAAACACTAAACTGATATTGATTCTTGTCGAGTAGAGAGTGAGTCAACAGGTATAAATAGCAGGGGTGGAGTTGCAAGTGCATTTAATAATAAAGAACGCGACGCTTTATCATAAAATACTCTCTTTCCTAATTGCTAATGATAACTTTTGACATAAACATTGTGAGTGAAGTTTGAAACGACAACGCAGTAAATCTCTTTAATTAGAAAACGTTAATTAGCATTTAAATAACGATATGTTGGCACAGAAAATTATCAAATAACTTTTCCCGTTATATTGAATTTGTACGGAGTAAAAGAAAAGTAAAGAATTTCCCTATTAGAAAATCAATGTACTTTATATTGGTTATAATAATTATCAATAGTGTTAATTTGGACTTCACTGGAAATAATTTCGAAAATAAACAATTTTGTTCAAATTTCAACTTTACTTTAAAGATATTTGTAATGAAATGCCAATCTTAAGAAAATACAGGTTTTACACTGGAAACATTTGCAATGAAATCTCTATATTACAAAAGTATTGGATATATTCGGAAGACTGGGAATGATATTGTGAACTATTTTTTGCAAATATTGGTGCAATATGTGCAAAATATAAATCTTCAATATTAGGGCTATTTTCCAGCCATTATATATAGTCCATATTCACCAAGACAAAGCATTACTCACAAAGATGTAATTCATATTTTCCTAATATAGCCATTATTTATGAAAATATACTCTACAATGACCAATATTTAGTAAATATTGACCAAGATGTGGTTAATATTCATCTATAAATATAACCATTATTGTACAAATTATAGTCCATATCGATTAAGATATAGTAATTATAGTCCCTGACAAAGGCACTGACTTATTTTTAAAAGCACTGGACAATTTCCTAAATGTTTCATTATGTCTCTGTTGACAAACTTTAAGAGTTTTGACTTAAAGAATACTGATATTTTTTAATTACCGGCTCATTTTGGTGCAAAAAATGTTGAACAATAATATATCTTTGTAAATAACCTTCTTCTGAAGCTTTGCACATGTACACGAAATTTGGTAATACTAGCGATAACGACTGATGCATTATTCATCCAACTTATTTTCAAAAGTTACTGAAGTACCTGGTAAAGGACATCATCTAGCAATATATTATCCCCTTTAATAAAATAAAAATAAGGGGAGTTTGAAATGATAGTATAATAACTCTATGTAATTCGAAAATACTAATTAGTGTTGACAGGGTGCTTCACAGGATGTCGATAATGGAAAATTGAATACATTTTGAATGAAAAAAGATTTTGTTTTAAAATTTAGAAATTTTTGTGAAACTAGCTGTACCAATTGATTACCTATCATTTAACTGATTAGAAAGACCCACTGAAGCACAAGAGAAAGAGCTTAATCTTGTTATCCCTTGGCATAAAAAAGTGTTAAATTTGAAACGATTATGTAATACTTATCTTTAATTAGAAAATATACTGATGCTTTAATTGGTCTTGATAATGGAAAATTGTTTGTTTTGAATGTACAAAAATATTTTATCGCAAAATTTCAGAATTTACATTGAAAAATGAGATAATTAAAAGACGAGCTTCTAAAAATATTGTCCAACTGAGAAAACTACGATATAAATTCTGTTAAGCTTGATTCAGGGGTTATTTTTTCCATTTAATTCTTTTAAATTCTTATTTTGGAGAGAAAAAAGACATATTCCAACATTTTTTATTTTCATGAAATTAAGTAAGGTATCTTGGGGTAATAACGCCACGTTAAGGTTCTACCAATTTTCACGGCTTAGTTTTACATTACATTTTTCAAACAAATATAGGATTTGATACAGCAACTCATTGACTATCTATATAAAAAAAATAATTTAACACATATGTATTCATAAAAAGTAATGGCGTGAATTCTTGACCAGTGCTATTTGGCGTTATTACCCACCTATATGGGTAATAACGCCATGCAAACAAAACTATAAAACAAGATGGAATAATGACATGTAGATTGCTCAATTCTAAAAATACAAACTCTACAATTCTAGAAATTGACAAATTGCATTCTAAGCTATTGAAAATTTTAAATTTTTTGTGAAAGTGTAAGAAAAAGAAAGATGTTGGAAGAGGAGGCAAAAGAATATCAGATTCTAAGTTACTCTTTGCTTAAAATGGACCGTTTAAATTGAATTATTAGAAACATTGCACGGTTTTAACTGTGTTTATTTGAATCAGTATTTATATTCCCATATGTGCATTCTATGCGATAGAGAATATTCAATTTATTGTGAAAGTGAAAGAAAAAGGAATGAGGAGAAGCTTCAACAGAATATACCACCCTGTGCCTCTTTTTGCTTAAAATGTCCCGCTTAAATATAATTATAAGAAACATTGCATGGTTTTAAGGATTTATAATGTAATATTTTAATCATGTGAAATTTTATAACTAGAGTTATATGTAATAAATATTTTTGTTAATACTATTATAGTAGTCTAGTAAATAGTTTTTAACCGATAACTCCACACTAATACGGATTCTGCAAAGCTAAATATTCAGCTTGTTATATAGAACATGCTTTAATAAACTTTTTAATTAATTAAATAAAATTTTTGATAAAAAATATTATCCCAATGAGATCTCTTATTAAATTTTATACATGATTCATGTGGTTACACATCATTATCTCTATATTAGCAATAAAATTAACCTTTAACTGCTGTTAGCAATCTCACTGAACGCTGCCCCCGCCCCCCCCCCTAAATTTTAGAGTTTAATTTGTATTTTCCAGTTTAACTATAGCTACAACAGAAATTCTCTTTCGTTTGGAGTCCTCGTACTATTGTTAGAAATATTTGAATATATTAAATTTAATTAGAATTAATTCTGTACAAAAAGTTTAGTGCAGCAACAGAATTCTACGATTTTTAATCATTAATTGCTTTTTAACCTTTAACTAGATTTACTGGTCTCACAGACCGCTGTTTTTAATTTAATTTTTATACTTTAACTTGTAATTTTCAGTTTAACTACAAACAGTACAGAAACAGTATTTTGTTTCATTTTGAACTTTAGTACTATCACCAGAGACTTTTAATTTGGTGAATATTAAGTATAATAGTCTTGTATAAAAAGTGTAGTACAAAAATACAATCCTATGAGTTATTCCGGCCTTTTATTCATCTTTCAATCTTGCGGTCTCACAAACCGCTTCACATTAGTTACGTTACAATTTCTGTCACATCGGTTAAAGATTAAATTTGTAAAATTTTGTAAAACCGAACGCTGAGGAAGCGGACGCAGTTAAAATTTAGAATTCAACTGAACAATCCTGTGGAAATTTAATAGAAACCTGATTTTGAAGATGTTCGAATTAGAATATCGAAAACATTTTGATATAATTTTATTTATGAGTTGTTTTTTTTTTTTTACATTAGTATTAAAAAAAAAGAAATAGAGAGATTAGTTTTAGGTGGACCCCCCCCCCCCTTCTTAATCTTACCATTTCAACAATGATAATAATGCTGTCCCATATTAATAAATAAACCCCCTTCGGATGTAGTTCGGCCACTGTTGGGAATTAACCGGGGTAATAACGCCAAGGATTGGCTTTATTACCCCGGTATACAAATTGCACAGTACATTTTAAACTACAAATTATCTCGAGAAGGTATCCAAAATCTTCTACAATATTTTGAAAGTACATGAAATGCATTACAAATTTATGTAATAAACAAAGTATTTCCGGATAAAAAATATAGTCTTCACTTCACATCACAAAACTTATCTCGCAAATTTTAGATGAAGCGTTAATTTTAGTTCCTTGTAAAAGCAATAAGAGCTACAAATGGAACAAATTAACTTTAAGCTGTTTTTTGCGATTTATATGACTCAAAACCCTTCTGCGCAGAGCACATGGGTGTCATTTACCGGATTAATTCATAATTATGCATAATATTATCACTTGGCGTTACTACCCCGCCTGGCGTTATTACACCAGAACACCTTAGGTGAAAAGTATCAATCTTGAATCCTCAAACAGTTTTATGCTGCGTACTAAACTTAATTTTAAATAGTATTTTAATGAAAAAAAAGTTTATTACAAAACAAAGTGATGAGTACCTATTATTTAAAATATTTTGCATCTTTAGCTATAACTTTTCCCCATCTTTTCCGTAAAAGGTGGATTTCTTGGTCAAAGAACGACTTGTCTTTTAGGGCTATCCATGAATCGAGCCATTTTTGGAATCTTCAAATGAAATAAAATGTTGCCTTCGAAAGTATACGCTGGATGAATCGAAACAAGTGCTAATCTAAAGTAGTAAGGTCTGTAGAATAGAGCTGGTAGAGTGCATTTCCCATTTGAGATTCTCTAACATAATATTAAACCATTCTTGAGACATAGGACCAAGTATGTCGTGCTGGATTATTGTCTTGCCTCTTCTCTTTGTTTATTCTGGTCGAGGTTATTTTCTACTTCCGGTTCAACTGCACAAGTTTTTGTCGGTAACGATCCCCAGTAAGGGTTCGATCAGATTTGAGTAGCTACGAATAGACAACCCGATTTAGATTCCATCAAACACAGAACAACTACCTTAAAATGATGAAAATTCAGCTTTACTGTTAATGTGGATAGTGGACCAGGCATGCACCATGATTTTTTGCACGTGAGATTATCGTAATGTATCGATTTTTAACTCACAATTATGATGCGATATGACAAACATTTCCTTCTTTGCTCTAGAAGGCATCGAGGCTAAATCAAATAGAAAACATAGATATTTTGTTTAATGAAAGTATATTAATTTATAGGTCAGATTTTTATTTGCAACTTTTTATTAGAGAGAGTATTGAAATTTACGTCAGAAGCTCAATGGTCTGCAATGATTCCTTGTCATTTCAAATCCCAAATATTTGGATTGAATTGTTAAATAATTTAAAAATTAAGCAACGTGATACATAATTAAAATATAACGCGCGTGATTTTTATTTTTTTTTAAAAATTTTAATTTCATTTGTAATAGTTTATTGTCATTTTCCATCTTTGTGTTTATTTGTATTTTGTTTTTTCTGATGATGATTGAGTAAATTCAATCGAAACATGTAAAAATTATTAAGATCTTTTAATGTTTTTATTAGTATTTGATGTCCTTTATAGCAATTAAATATTTTAATGCATATTTTTGAAATGTCTGTGACATAGTTTATTATTTTTTTAATTCATAAAAAATCGAAGAAAAATAAATAAATGGATAACCACTTCAGGTAATAAGGCTTTTCAACTTTATAACTACAGTGCAAGCCTGGCTAGGGTACTCATTATAATTCAATTACATAGAATTAACATGAATGGAAAAAAACCCCCTTCAATGTAAGAAAATAGTGCATCAGTATATACCTAAAAACACAAATATAGATATATATACATACATAAATAATACCACATACATATATACGATGGGTGATCCAAAAAAAAGTTTACAAGGCAAAGGAAAAAGTATTTATTAACAATAGAAACAAGATACAAATGGCAATCAAGAGACACATCTGGCCTTTACTTTTCCACATAGTCGCCAAACCTGTTTAGGCATTTGTCAGAACGTTTGACCAACTTATTTATTCTGTCTTGGTAGTAATCAGGGCCTACTCATTGAGCCATTTCTCGGCAGCTATTTCACTGCATTGTCTGAGGTGAACCGTGTTCCGGATAAGTTTCGCTTCAACGCCGGAAAAAGGAAATCGTCACTTAGAGCAATAACGGGGCCGTATGGGGGGTGATTCCAGACCTCACACTTGAACCTTTGCAGCAATTCCTGAGTCTTGCGAGCTGTATGGTGCCTGGCATTGTCATGCAGAAGAATGACTGTGAATTTGTCTGTGAATTTCGCATGCGGCCACATTCTTGGCCCTTAAGAATCGAATTACGGCTCGCACCTCTATGCGAGACCACATCTCTAGACGTCGTGCCATTACTGTCGCTCTTAAGTGCCTGCGTACTGACGCTATACTTACTCGTAGAATCGCTGTAGGACAACTAGCACCATCTGTGAACCACCCTGAGGGGAATTATTTGCTCCACAAGTATTAAGTTTCAAATGCTTCTGCTTGTAAACTTTTTTTTGGATCAACCTACGTACATACATACAAACACATACATACATATACGTACACACAGAAAAAGGAATTGATTAAAACTACAAAACATGTTTTGTTGAGTACATTTTGGTTGTTTTAAAGGAATTATTTAATTAAAGTAAAAAATCGGTTTTGTTGCTCAGACAAAAAAACATTGTTAACACTCTTATAAAATTTTAACAAAATTTCATCAATTTTTTTTTTTACTCTTACTAAGGTCTTGTATTTTCAATTTGTAATTCCATCAAAATTTTGTTGTTTTTGCAAAATTTAAATTGGTATGCAGTAGCCATAACTCTCTCATGTAATTTTGTTTAATTGACTTATATAGCTATAAAAGATTAACATAATTTTTGAATAATAAATTTTTTCAAATTGAGACGGATTAATGACGTTATGATTACGTCAATATGCATTTCGAATAAAAATTGTAAACGGAAATTGGAAAAAAAAATCATCAATATTTTTTTGTTTATTTAAAGAAAATTTTCATTGACCCATATTTAATCGAAAAGATTTCTTGAACAAAACAATTTTTTGTTGATTCAGCAAAACTTTCTTCTTGGTGTAGTATGATTCAAAAATTCGGGTAATGGAATGCGGCCATACTTGACAACAAAAGCAAGTGCCTAAAGTAAAATCGCCTGAAATATATTCTTCCAACCCTTTCCTACTCAATCATGTGGTTTTAGTCCATATCACGAATCCGAACCACACGCGCAACTGTTATTTTCCGAAGTTAGTTATCTTTCCTCCGCGTCGCAAAAAGATGGCTTTTCTTGAATAGCATAGCAGCATTAAATTCTGTCAACGATTTGGTAAAACACCAATGGAGACTTTGAAATTGTTAAGGAAGATGTATAATGGATCTACTATCGTGAGACAAAAGGTTTATGAATGGCATCGACGTTTTAAAGAGGACCGAGAACCCATTGAAGTCTATAAACGCATTGGGCAATCTTCTCTGAGGTCAGGCAGTGGCACTTTCTGCTTGAGAATGCACCGGCACATCGATACCAGCTGTTAAAACCATTCCTCAACAAAACTCGCACTAATGAGCTTCCAAAGTCTCCTTTATCATCTGGACATAGCCCCGTCTGACTTTTACCTATTCCCATCAATGAAAAAACCATTACAGGGACATCAAATCATCAAATGAAGTGAAAACAACATCGAAGTAGAGGGAGGTTGACATGGGAGGTTGCAAAAAATAGCGTCCAGCAATGCTTCCAATAATTTAACGAACGCTGACAAAAGTACATCGTCGTCCAAGGTGACTACTTTGAAAATGGGTATGCTTCGGTGCTGTGAACTATTCATGGAAATGTTTTTTACAACCTTTCCCCGAACTTTTGAATCATACTGGTACATAGGCATGCAAGTCAAAGTAAAGAATATCATACTGGGGAAAGACAAAATGAAAGGAGATGATTTTAAAAATGGAGGGTTTTGAAATACATGATTATTAATCAGACTGAAATTCATATGTTATAAGATTCGATCCAGAAGATACATAAATTATTCTTTTAAGGACGTAAATGACGGCTTTTCTAGATGAAAATGAGAAGTTAAAGGACATTATACAAAATAATTTAACCATTTCCGGCATAGTCTTGCAACTCCAGGTACACCTAGTTTGAATTCGAAATTTGCAATCGGCATCAATAATATTTAAGTTAAATTTTGCTCTTATAATGAAAGCTTAAATTAAGGTGTTCCTAATTTCTAAGAAAGTCGCTTGTAAATTCCGGTGTCAATGAATAATTGCTCATTTTACGAATAGAATTTGTCTGTGCCGGAAAGCGTTAATGTAGTTGATAGTTTTTCTGAATAGAACTTTTACCTTATTGAATATCAGAAAATCAAGTACATCAAAAATTTCTGTTCAAATTTACTGATGTTCAAATTCAAGTGTTTCATGCATCATAAACATCTAGGGGAGAGTGGGGATACTTGAGCATAGGGGATACTAGAGCCACCCCTATTATCTCTACAGTTGGTTAATTTTTCTTTCTAAAAGTGGCAATATGGTAACATATTTATAGTTCTGAACATGTAAAAAAGAAATCACATACCTTGGTACCATTTTGAAAGTGTGGTGATTAATAGTTGTTTTTTCCCTATCTGAAGTAAATATTTAGGTGCATGTTTTTTTTATTTATTTATTTATTTATTTTTTTTTTTTGTAATCAAACTTTTGTTTAAAGTTGCAACTATATATATAAATTTAATAAGCATAATTTCAATTATATTTTGAATCTAAAATAGTTCAAATAGCTGCATGCTTTACTTAGTAAAACTCTGATAAACAAAAATAGTGGTAATGGGGATACTTGAGCCATGGCTCAACCGTCCCCACTAGGAAATTAGACGTGGGTGAAACAAACAAAAAATAAAATTACGTCTTTATATTCACTAATAGATTTTTTTCTGGATAAAAAGGAGCATATTTTTTTCTTAAAAAATAATGACTTAGAAAATAAATGTTTTAGAATGTATATTTTTAAATGAAAATATCCATTTTATTTTTCATTTTGACTAACAAATAGCCTGTTTAGATAAATGTAAACATAGTTTTCAATTTAACATTTATTACATTAAAATAATTTTTTTAAATTGTTTTACAGGTCATAATCTCAAATACTCTAATTGAAATTGTAAATATTGAAATTCTAACCTCTGTTACTGTAACTTTTTTTTAAATCAAAGAAATGACTTCTATTGTCCCCAACAGAGGGTACTACTGAGTTACCATGTAGGTAAAAAAAAGTAAAAAGATGTGTGGTGTTACAACCATTCTGAATTTGTTCTTCAAACATGTTACCAAAGAGCTGAAACATCTGAATTCCAATCTTAATTGGTTTTGAAGGACTTTATGTATCATAATTTATCATTCTGTAAAATATTTGTGCAAAAGTAAAGTGAAAAAAATTACTTTTGTGGGTATTTTTCCACATTGGCTCAAGTATCCCTTTACCATGGCTCAAGTATCCCTTCACCATGGCTCAAGTATCCCTCTCATGGGGATACCTGAGCCACGATGTAAAACAAAAATTAAAAATTTATTAGACATAGAAAAATAGTTCAAAATTAATTGAAAGTGGTTTTCAATTGAAGAAAAAATATCAAAATTTCATTTTTAATATTTTTTTGTTGTTTTAAGAAATTATAAGAAACTTTAAAAAATTAAAATTTAAAAAGTGGCTCAAGTATCCCCATCTTCTCCTACTTGCCAAAATGATTAATTAGATAACTCTGTATCACATCTGTCACACTGCTTTAAAAAGAAAAAAATACTTTGCGCACTATTATATCCTAATTAAAAACTTCAAAATTTTGACTGAAAATTGGATGAATTGGAATTATTTAAATGTCCTTTCTATTAGACTCAAAGCAACATTTATTTAAATAGTATAAGTTTTAAAAAGATCCATTTTTAACTGTGTAAAAACTTAAATTTTGTATTTTAATTCATATACATCACCTTGTAAAACGAATGTCACATATGAAAATGCATTTCATTTCTACAGGGTGTATCTAAACTACTGGGCAAAACTATAAGGGGTGATAGTACACATCAAGACAAATAATATTAAATGGGAAACTAAGGGTCCCAAACGTCTTCCGTAGGAGATAGGCGCCATGAAAGTTTAGGGTCCAAAATTTGAAATGATTATAAAAAACGGAAAAATTGGTCAATTCGTTTGCGGTTTTCACGAAAACTATTCTTTATGTCAGTATTGTCTTGAAAATTAATTATAAAGACAAATTTCAAACAATGCCGATAGAGGGCGCTTTAGACTTTGGAGTAACGAACAACTATTTTTTACCGTTATTTTTTGCATCTCATTGAGTTTTTTTTTAAGTTTAGACATAAACTTAAATTTTGAGCTCAAAATCTGCGGTTAAGTAGCGCAAACTGAACTGTGCTCAATTGGAGTGGGTAGGTTCAAATTTCAAATGATTATAAAAAACAGAATAATTGGTCAATTGATTTGCGGTTTTCACTAAAATTTTTCTTTATGTCAGTATTGTCTTGAAAATAAAATATACAGGTAAATTTCAAAAAATGTCGATAGAGGGCGCTTTAGACTTTGGAGTAACGTACAACTATTTTTTACCGTTATTTCTTGCATTAATTTTTTTAGAAGCTTAGACATAAACTTAAATTTTGAGCTGAATATCTGAATCGTTGAGAGTGGTTAAGTAGCGCAAACTGATTTTGTTCAATGGGGGTGGGGAGGTTCAAATTTCAAATGACTATAAAAAACGTAAAAATTCCCCTCCCCCTGATTCGTTTGAGGTTTTTTTCTAAAACCATTCTTTATGTCAATATTTCCTTGGAAATAAATTTTAAAAATAAATTTCAAAAAATTCCGCCTTAAACTTCAGAGTATCCGACAGCGATTCTTAACTGTTATTTTTGTATCTAATTAAATGCTTGCAAAAGCTTAGACTTAAATTTTGAGCTCAAATTTTGAATCGTTGGAAGGGGTTAAGAAGCGCAAACTGAACTGTGTTCAGGAGTTGAAATGTTACCCTGCCCACCCTACGAACACAGTTCAATTTTTCGCTACTTAATTACTCACAACGATTCAGATTTTGAGCTCAAAACTTAATTCTAAGCTTTTACAACATTTATTTAGATAAAAAAAATAACGGTTAAAAGTAATTGTTGGTTAGTCTAAAGTTTAAGGCGCCCTCTAACGGAATTTTTTGAAATTTATCTTTAAAATTTATTTTCAAGGAAATACTGACATAAAGAATGGTTTTAGAGAGAACCGCAAACGAATCGACCAATTTTTCCGTTTTTTATAATCATTTGAAAATTGAACCTCCCCATCCCCATTGAACACGGTTCAGTTTGCGCTACTTAACCACTCTCAACGATTCAGATATTCAGCTCAAAATTTAAGTTTATGTCTAAGCTTCTAAAAAAATTTAACGAGATGCAAAAAATAACGGTAAAAAATAGTTGTACGTTACTCCAAAGTCTAAAGCGCCCTCTATCGACAATTTTAGAAAATTAGCTTTATAATTTATTTTCAAGACAATACTGACATAAAGAATAATTTTAGTGAAAACCGCAAATCAATTGACCATTTACTCTGTTTTTATAATCATTTGAAATTTGAACCTACCCACCCCCATTGAACGCAGTTCAGTTTGCGCTACTTAACCACAGATTTTGAGCTCAAATTTTAAGTTTATGTCTAAACTTCTAAAAAAACTCAATTAGATGCAAAAAATAAGGGTAAAAAGTAGTTGTTCGTTACTCCAAAGTCTAAAGCGCCCTCTATCGGCAATTTTTGAAATTTGTCTTTATAATTTATTTTCAAGACAATACTGAGATAAAAAATAATTTTCGTGAATACCGCAAACGAATCGACCAATTTTTTCGTTTTTTATAATGATTTCAAATTTTGGACCCTAAACTTTGATGCCCCCTATCTCCTTCGGAAGACGTTTGGGACCCCTATTTTCCCATTTAATATTATTTGTCTTCATGTGTACTATCACCCGTTAAAGTTTTGCCCAGTAGTTTAGATACACCCTGTATATTTCCTGTTCTTCAAATTATGTTTCTATCATCAGCGGTTTAAGAGGTAATCGTAATAACTTCTAATTTGAAAATCTGGCATACAGATGTAGCATATGTTTAATGGGGATTTTTAAACAGACATTTTTCTGAATATTTAACAGACTCGTGTGACCCATTAAGGATACATGGAACAATAAAATGGTTCAAAGTTTTTAGTTTTTAGCTACCGGCTTGAAAAACAGAGGTAAATGTCTATGGCCAAAAAAGATTATGGTACTGTAAGGCTTTAAAATAATATATTTTAAGCACTGCGGGAGTATACATAATTTTTACCCTTATTTTTTTTTAAATGTCTTTTTTTTATATTTTGGTTTATCTTCTAAAATTCTACTTTAGGAACCAGTTGAAAATTTTTAAAACTGTGTAACTAACTTATTAATTTAAAAATATCTAACGATTTGGTTCGAAGTGGAATTTTTTTTAATAATAAAAAATATATTATGCAAATTTTAAGAATTTTCAAAGATTTTATGCTACATTATTTTTATTTTTATTTCTTTCAATCCAAAATGGAAACTACTTTTTATAAATATCGAAAATTTCTGATACCATAACAGATTTTAAGGTGATATTATCCAACAGTTTTTCAGAAAGGTGTACCGAATAGAAACATATTGTTCAAAAAATATATAAAAAGCTAATTAGTTCCTGAAATATAATTTATGTATGGAATCAACTTCTCTCGATTTATATAATGGGCTATAATGTATATATTTATTGTAGGTTTAAAAAAAATCATTTCTATGTCTGTTTCTAAGAAAAATACATTATGTTAAGTATTTTGCAATAAGGCTGCTGGTAAATCATTTTCTGAATTCTCCTGCACAATGTTAAGTCTATGAGCATTTGATGCATTTTTATAATTAAAATATCTTTTCAGGAAATTAGTATTTTTAACTTCTTTTTACAATGTTCTCTTATTAATGAATGTCCATTTTTTTTCTTATTTCTCAAAATCTTTCTAAAATCTTTGCCTAATTTAATATTTCATGCTTTAAAAACTGACAAAGCGGGAATATAATTTTAACACTTCATATAAAATTTGAAATATTTTGAATACAAAGAAAACAATAGACATGCTTAAAGAAGGGTTAAAAAAATGTTAAAAATATTAATTTCCTGAGGAGAGATTTTGAATGTATAACTGCATCAATCGTCATGGATTTAACGTTATGGGGGGGGGGGGATTTAGAAAATGAGTCAGTAGCCTTAATTGCAAACATGAGTATTTTCTTCTTATTTCGAATCTTAGCTATGTTTCACTTACTGACTAAATATAGCACCCATTTGTGAAATATTCTCCAGCAGAAAATCCGAACATCTTTTCTAATGCGAGCTGTCTGAAGACGCTCTTCATTCTAGCCGTTTGACACAACTAGGGCATAATTAAGAAGAATAAATCCTGTTTACCCACCCCACGTGACCTATTAAACGGAAGAAAATAAATGGATGCAAGTAAATTGTGTTTATATTCGTGTTTTCGTATCTATTTTAACATTGATGTTAAAAGCCTTTATAAGGCTTGTTTCAATTGAATAATGTGACGAGTATAGTTCAAGGATCATGAATGTTCTTTGTCCTTAATAACAGATATAATGATATTTTGCGATATGTGTTAATAATTAATTTTTAAATCAGAAACAGCAATTAAAAAATAATAATAACTAGTTAGAAATTACACGTCAAGCGTAACAAATGAGGTGCGTTCGTACTTAAGAAAGTTTTAAAAATATTCAGATTTTGGTATAATAGTATACGCAGTACTTCGGATACAGTAAAGTGCCAAATCTTTTGTGTATCCCTGTAAATACTATCTGCTTTCTGTTATACAGGAAGGAACTTGGAGTAAATTTCAGAAATGTATGTCATTTTCAGAAAGTGTGAAATAGTTTAATATAGTTAAAACTCTCCCCAAACAATGTTTCCCCCTGTACCATTATACAATGGACTACTTTTGTGTAGCCCTATAAATTACTAACAAATATTCTTTGCATCACAGATTCTACAGAATGTATATTTTAGTATATACTTCATAGATGCATGTCAATTTTATTATGTTCGAAAGAATGCAACATCATTATTATACACTTGAAACTAATTTTTTTCCGATTAGCCGTAATGCAAGAAAATACTTTTCATTGTCCCTGTAATGAAACTCGCATAAAATTTTCATAAAATTTGAAATGACTCGACAAAATTATGCAACAATTACGTTTCAATTATTCGATTGAGTTGTTTTTGCTCTGTTATATGCGGACAAAGGGACCGACGCACTGAACAACGACTATAGGTGCTAGTATTTACATAATAACGATGTCACCTAAAAATATTAAAGGCATTATGGGAAATTCATACAGAATGTTTCAAAATAGTGTAAATAATTTAATAATTTTTATTGGGAATACAAAAAGTTCAACACGTTTTTAGCATTATTTTATTCCATTCTTATTTTCATTAAATAATAATATTTTATTTAAAAATATAAATAAAATAAAATATAAATCTCAATATAGTCACTATCAGCATTACCCTTTGCCAAAGTTCAAGCAGCTGATGGTTTCCATGTCGAAATAAAGTTTGTCAATCGTTTTTCATAACTCTTTAGTCTTAAATTGTTTCACATAGACCGCGAAGCGACAGCATAGACAATCACCTTATTGAGGTCACGCTTGAAATTCCAGAATTAGTTAAAATTCGATTCACATATTAAAACGCAATCGGTCTATCAAGTCATATCTTTGTGGAAAACAACTCAAAGACCAGTTTTAGTAGTTGACGCGTAGCTTTGTTGTTGTGTTTTCCCGCTTCGAGTCCTCCAAGTTTTCTACATTTGGGTGCACGAAATCACATTGGTATGCCTACAAGTCAACCACTAAAATCGGATTTTCGAAAAGAAATGGCAAGTTTAAAAAATGAAAAACTTCTGGCAATAGTCACTAAACATATGCTTCCACTTCATGAGCAAAAGCAAGACTGTATTTCCTCTTCTAGTCAATCAGTTTTGCGTCTGCTTTTCCAGTATTATAGTGCATGCTAACAAAGTCTAACCCCCTGACCGACGAGCAGAAAGGCAAAATTGTAATTTTTTTTTCTGCAATTTATTTTACATGTTAATAAAAGCAGAATTTTCGATCATGGTGTAATTTTTTTTTTTTTTTTTTTTTTTTTTGGGTTACGTATATGCTTATAACTCTTGAAAGTATCAATCATAGCTTAATTTCTTAAAACTGGATTATATTTGTAGAATTACATTAATTTAAATAAAGCTTCAATTGCAGTGAAACCTGCAGCCTAGTGAACGGACATATCTGGTCGCGGCAGTGGGAAGGCAAAGAACGTTTCATATTTCCGATTTTTCTTTCAATTCATGTATAAAGTGCGTAAATTTAATAACTATAATTATTTTTAATATAGTAGTTGAATTCCAACAAGATAGATGGAAGATACAACATTAAAATTTAAATTGAATAATAAATTCTTAGTGTTTTCTGAAAAAAGGTTCAAAAGTCTATTGGTAATATTGAAAAATGAAACTTTTCTAGTTGTAATTCATGTAAATTTCCTATAAATGTGAATACGCTGCAACTATGTATAAATTTGTCACCGCATGCAAAAAACCTTTTACCAGAGAAAATTAACTTTCCTGCTACACAAAATTTTACAAAAAGGAAAAACAAGGCCACTTTACTAAACTACCACTTTACAATATTTGCTTCAAAAACTGAAAAGGAGTTAGCCCTGCCTTTTAACGAGGTTTCAATAATTCCTGTTTCTAAAAAATATTTTTTAAAAAAGTAATACTACATTCAGCGTAAAATAGTACATTTATCGGCTTACATGGGTCGAAATTTTAACCCAAGTGTAGAAAAAGCTTAAAGTACATCCCAAGTTACACCCAGGCAGCTTATTTCGATGAAATTCACGCCTCGGCCCATAATTCAATAAAATTTTATACATAAATGTCGATTTTATTTAGTTGTTTATTTTTATTTTATTTTATTTTATTTTTTACCATTATTTCCCTACAATTAAAAGTCATTTGATCTTGAATTTCAGCATTTTCCAAAATATATGCTCGCAGTAAATAGAACCACCAGCAACGAATATTAACAGAGAGGAACTCTTTTCAAAAATGATTAACACAGAGGATTTTTTTAGATATTGATTATTCCCATCCCCGTAATTTCAAAGCTAGATCTAACTTGTAATAATTTTAATTTCTTAAATAACAATAAGAGGGCAAGTTGTTATTATTATTACTACTTTTTAAAAAGTATATTATTTTTTTGGTACGATAATACTATACTATTTTAATACTTTTCTTATAAAACATAACTTGTAACATCACAATATTTTTAAATAATTTTTTCCTGTGCTCTAGCTTTACTTTTTTCTGAAGCATCGGGAAAGCGGGAAGGATCTGGGTTTCATTTATCCTGGATCTGAAAGGGCCGAAATTTATGATCCCAGTCGCGACCCAGCCAATATGAAAATCTTTGTCTCGGCATGGTCTTTTGCTCAGCCGAAAAATTTTTGCTAAAAACTGTATGTGTTTTTAAATCACCATTATTTTACAAAGGGAATTCAAAAGTTATTGATTTTTAAAATTTGTGAAAAAGAACTTGCCTATGATGGAATTTCGCCTTAAACGTGCTGATCCATGGAATATGAAAAAGATAATACATGAGAAAAGCATATAATACAATTACACCTGCTAAGAAGAAATTTATCTATAACTTATGTTTTTTTTCTTTTCTTTAAAATTCCCTGTTAGAAGATTTTGCTGTATAACTTTTATCAGATTTTTAAATCACCAGTACATGGAATATGAAATAAAGGTATTAATGATAACAAAAACATTCATATACAAATTGAGATTAATTGAAAAAAAATAATGCAGCCTAAGGGTAACTCTTTAAAAATGGAGCAAGAATATGTATTTTTGGTCAGATTCCTTGTACAAAACAGTTAATCATATCGACTTAAAAATCCATGTTTTGTCGAATTTCAGTCGAATTTTATTCAGGCCAAAATTTCTAGCTTTTATACCAGGCCGGGACAATCTTTTTTTGTGTGTGTACGGGGCGAATCAGACTAGAGCTAAACTTTCAAATTTTATACAGAGTTAAATATACTTTAATAAATTGAATTATGCAGAGTATGAAGAACGTAGTTTCTTTAAATAACTCTTGGACAATAATTAATATTAATTATTTATTTATTTATTTTGAAGGTTCAAGTCATATTCAAGGTTGAACCACTAAAATATATCGAAATTTAAGATCGGTATTGTAATTCTTCTTAGTACTTTCACCACTGAATGAAATAAAATATTGAACTTACTTAATAGAACAATTTTGTATCATTGTATTGATTTCTTATTATAGATTTGAATATGTAAATTTTTAAATTTTAATAAAGATTTTTTTTTTTAATTTGATAGAAGAAATTTTTGTCCTTGCAAATAATTCTAAACACTAAAATTGTAAAAGATTCTGATGCTGTTGAATAAATAAAGCATAATTTATATATTTTTTTTTCATTTTATTTCTTAGGCAAGAGCATTACTTCGAAAAAAAAAAAAAAAAGCACTAATCTTGTTGTTATATTTCTCTTTTTCCTTTCTTATCTTTCTTCTTTCCATTCAGCTTCCTTTTGTTTTCATAGATAAGATATCTCAAAGCTAGTATGTTTCTCCCAGGCTTTTTTTTTTCTTTCTTGTTTTGATAGATTTTTTATGACAATCTCGGTCGAATGCCCCTTTATCTCAGCGTAAGACGATTTCTGGAAATATTTATGACAGACAGGTGTTTATGTTTTTCTTTCTCTTTCTTTTTCTTTTGGTACAATATGTATTATTTTTTTCAAAAACAATAGTATAAGCTATTTATTTGACTCTGGATCTGTGACATTCTTATTAGTTTTTGGTATCCATTTAAATAAATGTGTATGTTAGCAAAATATTAAAAAAATGTTTTTGATATTGTAACATAAAATTGTTTAATTTTATTATCTTGACTTTGGAATCCAACCTACGTGACTTCGTTACAAAATACAGATAAAATCTAAAACAACTGTAAACTTATGCTATTAATTCATTGATATTTTAATATTAATGGAATAGTAAATTTTCTCCAAAAGATAACATACATACCATATTTTACTAATTAAAATAAAGATTGAGTAATTTATCTTGTTGTAAGTACATGGAATGAAATTTTTGAGTAATTTTATATTAAGTACAGTGCAACCTGGATTATCCGAGATAACTGGGACCGCTAGTACCTTGGATATCGGAAATCTCCGTTAATAGAAATTGTATATAAAAACTCGTCAAACTCGTGAATTTAACATTTTATACACTAAAAAACAACAGAAGGTAATTTTAAATGACAAAAATGACTCTTATAATCTCTACAATAAGTCTATGTCATGTGACTTACACTAAACGCTTAAGTCATGAGACTGTCGTCATCAACAGTTCCGGGATGACAGCTGCGCTTTTTATATGCCAAGCGAACATTTTGGCACTGTTATCCGTTCGGAAATGATAAATTGCCAGATTGTTCCATCAAAATAATTTCATCAGTATTATAATAGTCCAAGTCATGTGACTGTCATGAGCAATTAAGGTCTTACCTCTTCATTTTTAATATGCAATGCAGGCATTTTTAATCAAACTTTTTTTTCTAATAAAACAACATAAAATTTGCCCTGATAGCAAAGAATTCTTGGTACTTATATGTCAACTGTTCGCAAGTCTCAGTAATAACATTTTTTAACTCGAAAATTGGCCTTATTTTAATTTCCGCATGGTAATTTAACACATTTTTTCGATTCTGTAAAAAAAATGTCAAGGTTTATAGCATTTGTTATTATTTTTCATATCATAATTTCTTTAAAAAAAAAAAAAAAAAAAAAGTTATGAATTTAAAATTTTTTAGTTTTAAATTATTATGTATTTTAAATAAAATTAATGAAGGGGTTATATTTTAAATAAAATTTATAAAATACCAAAAAAGTATGCGGCTGGAATAACATTTGGCATTTATTACCTGCTCTGGGCTAACATAAAAGAAAACGAGCTCTTGATTTTTTTTTATCAGAATATTCCCATTTAGTGAAGAAATGAGCAAGTATAGCAAATTATCAATAAAAATAAAGTTAGAAATCGCATGTCAAACGTGGCAAATGAGGTGCGTTCGTACTATAAACAGATTTATGCAATAACTCTTAAGTTCCTTTGAAAAAATGTATGAATATAAAATATGATACAATTATATATCAATTGCAGATATTTATCAATTACAGAGCAATATCCAACTGTAATAACGCAAGTTAATGTACGGACAGACAAACCGAATTCTTAAACTTTTTCAACCATGTTGATGTTGTAAAGTGTTAAAACACCTAATAGGTTGAAATTTGACTTTCAGAAATTTATACACAATAGAGGGTGGAACATTTTAAATCTTTTGTACAGCCGTGTATTTTGTCTATTATTTTTACATATGCATGTGCCACTATTTATCTAAAAATTTATTAACACTAAAACACGCTTAAATCTAGTGAAATCGCACTTTCAGAGTTTGTTTTCCATAGAGAGCCATGTATTTAATTCTTTGTGAGGCCCTGTTTATCCTTTTTCTACATTTTATAAAAATATCTTGGTTTAGTAAATGCAGTTCAGCCTAAAAATACATAACTTATTTAAAAATCATTTTTAAGCTACTTTTGTTCATATTCGTAACCTGTGCAGTTTCTATTAAGTTGCCCTATATATGATCCACAGCATTTATATAGAGCACAGAACGCAATATGCAAAAATTTAGTTGAACTGAAAATCTCATATCACAATTAAAAATGCACTTCTAGAAATCATCTCTAATATACAGTATTTCGGTTGCAGTATAGTATCCGAAATCTTTTGTATGCCCTGTAAATACTGTGCACTTTCTATGATATAGGATGTAAATGTAACTCTTACTAAACCTAGGCAACGTATATCAATTTCATTATATGTATTATAATTAACACGAATAAAATACTCCGAAAACAATGTTTCACCCTATACCATTATATAACGGAATTCTTTTATGGGGGCCCTGTAAATGAATAATAAACATTTTTTGCACCGCATATTCTAATATAGTGTATATTTCAGTACACTTCAGTAAATTCGTATCAATTTCATTTTGTTTGAAAAGTTGTAATACCACTAAAATGCACATAAACAATGTAATTTCAATTTCCCCATTGGCCGTAACGTAGCGGTAAACTTTTGACCATCCCTGTAATTAAACTATACATCCGATTTTCATAAAATTTGAAATGACTCGACAACATTTTATTATATTTATATATTTAAAATTTCAAAGCATTCCGTTGGGTAGCTTTTGCTGTGTTATATGAGGACGGACAAATGGATGGACGGATTGAATGACAACTATAGGTGCTACGTATATATATATATATATATATATATATATATATATATATATATATATATATTTACAAACGCACCTAAAAATGATACAATACGTAGAACACATTTAGGGGGGACCCAACTGGTCACCAAGGGCAGCTAGTTAAAAAGTAGTTTCGATTTTAAACTGCAGTTATAAAAAATTATATCTATTATGTTTAATTTTTAAAAACTATTGGTAAATTAAATTTTTATCATATGAGAAATCAGAAACATGTTATCAAAATTAATAATCATGATAAAGAAAGCGATTGAGGCTCTAATGTTTGTAATTCTGAAACGAGTGAAAACTTAGTGCAAGTTATGTCCTTATGACACAATAATAGTCTTTGTTTTAATTTTATCAGTGAAATCTAAACATAATCTCATTTTACCAGCTCAAAATTTTCATTCGCACTTTTTGTGTTCTGGATCTAATTAACATTTATTAATATTTTTTTTTCTAAAATAAAGTCATATCTATTTTCGAGAATTTCGTATGCTAACTTTTATTTGTTTTACTTTAAAAAAATGCTTGTTTCCTTTTTAAGGAGACAGTTTTACCTGTACTATATTTTTATTTTTTTTTATTATTATTATTTTTTTATGTGGTTTAAATGGTGAACTCGTTGTATTTCAATATTCAATTAAAAATACATTTTGAAAAAAAAATTAACTGAATATTTTATTAAATTTTTTAAAAAAGCAATAGAAACTAAATTAATTAAAATCCCTCGCTAATTTTTTTAACATTGATATTTTTGCCCATTAAAAAGAAAAAAAATCAAACATACATTACTCAAAACTGCGCATGAATTTTTAGAAGTAGTGAATATTACATTTATTTATTTTTTTACTCACATATATAGTGAAAAATGTTAAAATCTTCGTATCTTCGTATACTTCTATTTTTTTTAATAACATTTTCCGATTTTTAATGTCTCTTACTCGATGCATTTTATATACATTGTTATACTGATAGCTTTAAAAAATATCTCACAAAAATTTTATTGGTTAGTTTTTGCATGTTTATCTTCCCACTAGAAATATGCCCTTGGCAACAGATTTCATGCATATTTCTTTGAAAATATTGCCCCTCTTTGGATTTCGTTCTGCATGCATTTATATATTACTCACAACAGAAGTACTACACGACATTGTCAACATAATCCATATATCAAAAACAACATGCAAAAATCTTGTGCACCAAAACCAGAAATAACTTTATTCTAAAAATGTCAGGAAAATAGCATAAAAAAATAATGTTGACAAAAACATGATAGAGCTGATCTTAACAAATCTTGAAAATTGACAAATGTGGAATAATAAGTCTAATTTTAGGAAACTAAGAAATGAGCAAATAAGCTGTGTCATTAACCTGCTTACCGCCGTGAATGTGAAGCATCGCTTTTTCAAAGATAATTCAAATTTCATTATCAAACTGACAGTATCAATGGGTTTATTTTGCCTATTGATATCTTTCCAGCTTTCATTCCTTTCCTTTCTCCTTTTTAATATATTTATGCTGTCGGTCAAAGTTTTTCAGATATATCTCATCCACATATTTTCAGATAAATCAAAGCTATAATTAGAAGCTTTATACATTCTGATAGAGTAAAGTCTTTGTTAATCCTTACAAATCAACTCTGATTAGGAAATATGTGGTTAACGAACATTATTTTACTTCAGTCGTTTTCAATGTATTACTTGCATTTTTAGATCATCGATCAAGTTATTATCAGAAATGACAGTAACACTTCCCATAATTTGAACAATAATCAGATATACTCAAAGAAAAGTGGAAAACTTTCCCATTAAACATGTAATTAGAGGCAACAAATATCAGAAAAGAGTTTATTCTAATAAAAACGCAGACGACTTTATTTATTATATTTATTTTCATCTTGACACAAATAGAAAATAAGTGTATCTTTAACAATGAAATGTATTTTAGGGTTGATATGATTTTTTACTATAGAATTAGATTAACTTTTATATAGATACTAGCCGTCTTCACACATTAGCGAGCCCCTAATAGACTGTATCCTTCCATTCGGTTCGAGGCAATAATAAAAATTGCCATTTTACCAACAGTGACGTCACACGAAAACCGCTCATTGTAGTTACTGCATTTGAAGACGATTACAGAAAATATCGTTTACACTTAAAATAATATCAGTAGTTTAGCATTTATTTCCAGTTAATAATCCGTAAAGAAATGGACCCTAGTCTTCCTTTTGGTTAGAGCATATAAAAATTGCCATTTTACAAATTGGACATCTCAAGAAAACCATAGGGGGAACTGGGGGACATTGATACATGGGGCACATTGATACACCCCCTGTACAGCACACAGGGTCATTACAGGAAGTTTCACAACAGATCCAAAAGTCGTTACTAGTGCACTCAACTATATACAGAAAGTTTTGAAATGATTCAGTAGTTTGTTGAAATGGAACGGGTGATTAATTGTTTTTGTAGATCAAAAGTAAATTTGAGTTGTAAAATTGAAATGGTATTATAAAACTGTTCCAGTATTTTCAACCGAAAAAAATACTCTCTCTGGCAAGTAAAACTACTCTCTATCAGTTTCTCATTTTTTTTAGTTCGATAAATTATGAAGTATTGGATTTGAGACTCATTTTATTCAAAATGGCTCTATGGGGCACATTGATACAGTCTTTGTCGGGGCACATTGATACAACCTAAATCCTTTTCTAGTTCATTTTTTCATTACCTTTTATTTTTTTTTTACAGTGTACTCCTTAATCCAACCATTTTTCGCTAAAAATGTCTAATATTAGTTTTTATTGCAGTGAAATAGCTTTAATTTCTTTATATTAGGACATTTTATAGTATTTTTGCAAAGAGAAGACGTACGAACTTACCCAACATATAGTACTAGTAGAACTAATTAAAGAAAAAGACGGCAGCTTGGAAAATCTCAAATTTATATCGATTCTCCAGAGAAAAAAGTATTTTCTACATGAAAAGTGTTACGTAAGAGAAACAAGCTGCAGAACAGTACAGGATAATTATATTAAAAAAAGAATTTTTAATATAATTATCCTTTATTTTCTGTTTATAAACCGATTTATAAACAGAAAACTTTGTAATTTTTCATCTTTCCTAAGAAAGAAGATAATGCTGGGGTTGAAATACCAGATATGACAAAGTTTCCACAGCCAACAATCAAACAAGGAACAGCCAGAACATCAGGTCATTATACATTTCATTTTGATTGCTTTAATATTGCTTACAAATAAAGTGTGGGTGATTTGAATTTTTATAAATAATATAAAATGGTTTGACAACTATTTTTCTATGAAAAATATGCATTAGTGTTATTTTGTCTCCATTTTCCCGAGACATATCAAAGTGTATCAATCTGCCCCGGGGATGGGGCACATTGATACAAATTACTTTTTTTTATTTATTTAAAATTACATGCAAAAATAATATATAAAACAACGATTGAACATTTTTATAACAAACTACACAGGTTTTGCTGACATCACATCGAAAAATAACTTAAAATTTCTGCTTTCTAGACACCAAAAATTTTTTTAGAAAAAAGCTGTATCAATGTACCCCAGTTCCCCCTACATCGTAATTTCTGACTAATACGTACTATTTTAGTGTAAAATTTCATAACTTTTATTTAGATATGAGCTTTCTTTTAAATTCTTTGTAATGACAAAAACTATGCTTTGTAACCAAAAAATAGGAAAACTTATAATTAACATTGATAATTTTTGAAAAAGAAAATAAGATGGGAATTCGTAAGGAGAATTTATATTATTTTCTTCGAATAAGCATATTATTACAAAATTTTTTTACTTAAGACTTTATTAAATCTTTGCAATAATTGCAGATACGCTGTGCTTTACATGCCGGGAAGTATCTTGGTTTGAGATTTGAATATGATAAAAATAAGTGCTGTCTATGGTTTAAAAATGTTTATTAAACATTGTTTCGTATTACAATCACAAAATAAAGATAGGTCATTAATATCTAAATCATGTATCATTAAGTGGGATTAGAAAATGTTTAGTTATTGAACATTGCTTATTTCCCTCGCTTTTATTTTACTGGCAACCTATTATTTGAAACGTCTTTGAAACTTAATTAATACGTTATGAAAAGAGAAAGTGGTATAAAAATTTTCCAATTTATTGCGTCTTTTAGAAATAAAAATTTAAACATTTCTGAAACATCTGAAAATTTCTGTCGTTAATAAAATCTATTATTTATTTTCACAGTTATAGAAATTTGAACTTCAATTTCAAGGGAATTCAATTTCAAGAAATTTGAACTTCAAGGGACCTATTTGTGTAAGATTTATCTTTGTTGTCGTAAAACGGTTAGATACATACACACACGCGCGCACATATATATATATATATATATATATATATGTATATATAATTATGCTATTGATTAGTATTACAGAAGAATCCACACTAGTCACTATTGTTTTCATTCCTTGAAAAATAATTATATATTAATGCTATGTATTTTAAACACCAGATTTTTTAAAAGAAATATAATTTAACTACTATAGAGCGGATTTCAAAGATATTTTGTACTTAGTTTGGCTATTTTTTGCAATCGTATCTTGAACATCTTTTACGTGTTTGATTGTATTAATATGGCGAAAATTTATAAGGCAAGTATTAGAAAAATATCATGTAAGCAGGCAACAACTAACCATAGCAAACATGCCAACGCCCAGCTTCAATACATGCTCCTTAAACCATAAAAAAATGGAATACGTACGTTTTTATATTTAACTGTCTACAAATAGAGGATTTTTAAGAAAATAAAACAATTAAAATAAAGCTAACTTAAAAAATAAGCATTTATTTATGTAAACAATTTGACAAATGATGCAAAACGTGCCAATGCGGTTTTGCTCATTATTATTATTGTGATTTTTACTACATCAAAGCCTCGATAATAGGCACTCCCGAATAGTGGAACCTCTATTTAGTGAACACATTTTCAATCCCCAACATCTATTTATTTTATCTCTGACTAGCAGACACAGATACCTCCAAAAAATACACAAAAGCTGTGATTCACCAATACTTAGAAGTTATATTATGTCGAACTTCCTTTTAATTAATAAAATATACATCGAACCAGATTTTTTTTTAATTCGATTTGTTTCATTTCTATGAGGTAATCATTTTAAATCTAAAATACAAATTATTATCTTTTTCGTATTTGACGTTCTTCTAAAAATATTTGTTTTTATAAAAATGCCTGAAATTGGTCCAAGCTGATATAAATTAAACAGGGTATTTTTTTTAAGTCGTGAAAGTAAAACCCTATAACAAAATAACCACAGAGCCAAATGACCTGAAATTTCAGCAATATGTTGTCAAAACATTGAGGATTTTTTTAAGAGGTTAAAAATTAAAAAATTAAAAATCAAACTTAAAATCAAACCGAAAAGACATTTTCAAGGCGATTGTGCTGTGTATGCAGTAAAATCAGGGGATGAGCTTGCGCGTGACAAATGTACAATCGCGTTGAAAGTGTGACACACGCATACCTCCAGTTCTTTTTCTTTCTTTCTAATCGATGACCAGGCCCCTACCTGCCGAGTTACTCAGCTTAAAGGATATCGGGGTATCGTGTAACCTGGTATCGGAGCGGGTGACTCGCTTCACTCGTCATCATGTCTGCAGTACTTGCTTCTCGTTTCAGCATTCTTTGTTTTGACGGTTGCTTAACGTTACATCCTGTTGTTTGTACTGTAAAAGGCTATTCAAGTTGGTCTCGTAATTTAGAACCTTGATCAGATGACGAGATCTTCACTTGGCAAGGCGCCTCCAGAGGTATTGTTCACAGGAAACTTGGAGGATTTTGCAGGAACGACGGATTTTACATACACCAGGCGCTATTAGCGTACATGACCATACCTCGAGTTCATTATTCTACAGATATCTTCGCAATAACTATGCTATTCACGCTGAAAAAGGTGTGCTGCACATTGAAAATCTCTTGCATTTTCGTTCTGTTTCTTCATACATGTTCGTAGTCTCTTTTCCTAAGTACTGCATTCTAGAAAACAGAGGATGGAACTTTGAGAAATAGAAACTTTATTGCGCATATCAAAAACACACAAAATGAAGTAATTGAGAAAAAGGACTGCGAACGCTTTCGCAGAAACGGAACGAAATAAAGCATTCATACGAACTGCGCAGCGAACGCCAAAGATTTTTAACCCACGAGAACTCGCGCATGTGATTTTCATTCTCCATCGTACCCTTTTTAAGACTTTTTTTAAGACTATTTTGCATTTCAATAAAGTTTCAAAATATGATTTCGATTACCTCTTTTTTGAATAAAAATACTAAGCCAAACAAAAAATTTGATATTAAGTGACTGTAAAGTAAAAGAAAAGAATTGGACACCGTGAGAGAAATTCTCATAGCGCGTTCTCCCGGGTTAATGTACTGTCCACCGTTTTCAGTGTCAATGTCACAATCATTGCGAGGATATCTGCAAAATAATTAACACGAGGTATGCGTGTTTCAAATTTTTATTGCCTATGCGTGCGTGTCGTGCGCAAGCTCATCTCCAGAATTTACACTATATACAGCGCCCTGGTATCAGTTTGATTTCAAGTTTGATTTTTTTTGTTTGTTTGTTTGTTCAGTTTTTTTAAACCAAGCCTAAAATTCCTATTGCTTTGGCATCACATTGATGAAATTTCAGGTCATATGGTCCAGTGGGTCTTTTGTTGAAAGGCCCGTTCTTTCACGATCTTAAAAAAGAACTCCCTGTATTACCTTTAACCCTTTCCGGCACAGGCAAAATATGTTAGTAAAATGAGAAGTTATCGACTGACACCGGAATTCACAAACGGTTTTTTTTAGATATTTTGAAGTGTCCAATTTAAGCTTTTATCGAAAAAGTAAAATTTTACTAAAATATTATTGGTGCCGTTAGCAAGTTTAGAATTAAAATTAGGTATCCCAGACCGGACACAATGTGCCAGAAAGGGTTGAATAAAAAAATAATAAAAAGATAGGTTTAATAGGTTTTTGCGTTCTGATTTCTCCCTGTATATAAAAAAAATCGTAAAATGTGTACGTAAAATGTGTTATAGTACTTCAAAACAGTGTAAGCCTTCGGATGCGTTGAGTACAGATTATAAAGAATAGAAAGATCTAAAGAAAACGAAAATTGATTATGTCAACGAAATAAAGGCAAATTCCCACTTTAGGAAAAAGCATGAATTTATATTAAGCAATGCCTTTAAAATAATTTAACGGCATTTCTTTATGTAAGTCAATTTATTATTTACACTACAAAAAAAAAAAAAAAATATCATGTTGCGTTTATTGTGGACATTTCTTCTGTCTTTTGAAATAACTTGTAGTATACCTCAGCAACGCATATCAATTTCATTATATGTGAAATAGATGACTATTAAAACGTGCTCTAGATAGTGTTTCCCCCTATATCATTGTGTAATGGAATTCTTTTGTGTGGCCCTATAAATGAATAACAAATATTCTTTCAACCACAGATTGTGCAGAAAGTATTTGTTTTAGTATAGACTTCATAATTGCGTATAAATTCTATTATGTTCGAAAGAGTATAACATCATTGAAATTCACTTTAAACTATTTTTTCCCATTGACTAATGTAGCGGAATGCTATTGATTACCCCTATAACTAAAGTATGCATCCGTTTCTCACAAAAATCCCTGTCGGCTGGGTCTATAGGCGGAGGTAGATTTCGAAGAGTGCTCATTTCAACAATATATATATATATATATATGATTAGAGTTAAACCCACTTTAATAACTTCATTTGGCCGTTTATGAAAAATTTTTAATTTCATTTTTCTGCAAAAACTGGTTTTATCAGAATCATCTTAAGAAAAATTCAGCTCAAATGCCCATTTTGACAACATATTTTGAAATAAATTCTGAATTTATTAAAAAATCGACCAAAACAGCACATTTTACAGTTCTTAATTAACAAAAATCTGTCAGGTGAATGCATTTGAGAAAAAAATTGAATTTAAAAAAGATTCATAAAATAACCGATTTGTTGTTTGAATACATCCTTAATTCTTTAATCATAATTGCTCCGGAAATTTTGTGCGAAATACTCACTTTGACAGCATTTTTAAAAATATATTCTACCTTTATCAAAAAACTGGCCAATGCGTCACAGTATATAGTCCCTAAATAAGAAGATCTTTAAATTGGATGCGTTTGAGAGCAAAAATGAATTTTAAAACGAGTCATAAAAAACGCAATTTGCGATGTGAAAACTTCCTTAAATTTTCAAATCACGAAGACTTCGGGAAATTCTGTTCAAAATACCCTTTTTGGTAGCCTTTTTCGAAATATATTCTGTCTCTATCAAAAAAAAAAAAAAAAAAAAAAAAAAAAAAAAAAAAAAAAAGATCAATGTATCACATTATATAGTTCCTAAATAAGAGGATCTGTAAATTGGACGCGTTTGAGAACAAAAATGGATTTAAAAACGAGTCAGAAAAAAACGCAATTTCTTATTTGAACACTTCGTTAAATTTTCAGTCACGATGATTTCGGAAAATTCTGTTCAAAATACCCTTTTTGGTAGCCTTTTTTGAAATATATTCCGTCTTTATCATAACACTGACCAATGCATCACATTATGTAGTTCCTAAGTAAGAGGATCTGTAAATTGGATGCGTTTGAGAACAAAAATGGATTTAAAAACGAGTCAGAAAAAAACGCAATTTCTTATTTGAATACTTCCTTAAATTTTCAGTTCCGATGACTTTGGGAAATTCTGTTTAAAATACCCTTTTTGGTGCTTTTTTTGAAATATATTCTGTCTTTATCAGAAAATTGACCAATGCGTCACTTTATACAGTTTCTAAATAAGAGGATCTACCATTTGGATGCGTTTAAAATCAAAAATGAATTTAAAAATGCGTCAGAATATAAGCAGTTTGGATTTGAGGTTTTTTCTCCAACTCCTATTTTTGTTTAATTTCTTTTTGCTATACGAATTGGTCCTATGAAAAACTTGTCAATATAAAAGTTGTAGATATTTTTGAGAAGATGTAAAATAAATTTAATCAGATTTGATATCTAAAAAATTGACGGTATTTTATAATTTTATTTTTTCTCTTTTTTTCACCGCCCTTTTTCTTTTCGTTTTTAATTTTTTTCATTGGTAAAAGGTGGTCCTCTCAAAAACTTGTAAATACAAAAGTTTTAGATAATTTTAAGAACATTTACAAAAAATTTAGTTGGACTTCATATTTTGAAAATTGACGAAGCTATGAATTTTTTTCTCTCAAAACTCCTATTTTTTTCGCCCCTTGAGCCCACTTCTAAATTTATTAAAAATCTGTCATGCATAAACTTTTGGCCCATTTTTAAGAAGTAATATAAACTTTAAACCGATTCGATATCTACTTTAATTAAGAAGTTATGGTGTTTTTTCGTTTTTCACAAAAACGCCCCCTATTCCGACCCCCTTGGTCGGATTTTGCCCATTAACGAACTTAGCCGAGATTTTATCCCCTTTGATTTTATGTACCAGTTTGGTGGAGATTGATGAAGAATTATAGAAGTTATCGCGTCCATAAAAAAGTGAGATATATATTTATATAGATAGATAGATAGATATATAAACTGGTGCGATTGCAATAGGTAGTATTTCATACGAAATATACCTAAAACTTGCAATGATTCGACAAAATTATGCAACAATTTTATAGTTTAAATTTCAGAGGATTCGGTTGGGTAGTTTTTGCTCTGTTGTATGCGGACAGACGGACGGACAGAACGACGACTATAGGTGCTACACATTTATATAATTATGAACCCACCTAAAAAGGACTCCGACATGAGCCCCGGAGAATATAAAAGGAAAAGCGCGAGGCACCGCATGAACGGTTCGAGTAAATTTCAAGGAAATCAATGAAAATTGCAAGGATTTTAAATATTAAATATTTTACATGTTTAACTGTAAAATTGTATAGTATGAACAAATAGGTGAATGAATTATTGTTGAAAAAGCCGCACTTTTTACTTATGTTTCATAATATCAATAACTTTCAATTTTGTGTTCCTTTTTTTTTTTTTTTTTTTTAGAAATGAACGATTTGCAAAAAATCCTGACATAATGATTAAAAATGAAGTTCATTTCCTGATTCAGCGCTACAAAATACATAATAATTAAGTATCAAAATATGTAACATGAAATTTAAAATGTTCAGGTTTACTTTAAAGGCAATTAAAATAATCAGAAATAGATGTTAATAGTTAATTTTATTTTAAAAACATCTTAGTACTTTCAAGCCTTTAATCAGGCTCTTCCTCAGAGAATATTTTCCTTTATTTATACAAATACATGATCTTGATTGTATGATTGACATGATCTTTGACCATGTATTTGTATAAATAACGAAAATATTCTCTGAGGAAGAGTCTGATTAAAAGCTTGAAAGTACTAAGATGTTTTTAAATAAAATTAACTATTAACATCTATTTTTAATTATTTTAATTGCCTTTTAAGTAAACCTGAATATTTTAAATTTCATATTATATATTTTACGTTAAAAGCAAGGCGAACATTTCCTTCCGTCATATATTTTTATGTTTATTTAAGTATTTCGTATTATAAAATATGACACAACCTAAATTTTGCAGTATTTCATTATGTAAGATAATTTATTATTTACCCTATAAAAATGAAATTCTCATAATACCTTTACTCTACATTTTTCATTACTCTTTTGACAGGGAAAGTGCACTTGATCTCAAAAAGAGGATTTCAGCTGTCAAAACAAAAGAGATCTTTCTCCAGAGTTCTCCATTGAGACTTAAACGATAGCCATCCGTCAAGGTGATGTCTGCTCCAATTTACATGCATGAAATATTTGTCGCTAAACAGCCACAGATTTATAAGATGGGCTTACCCACGGAAATTGTTGCATGAATATATTTCTAAAAAATTTTGATATTTGAACAAGAATTATTATTATGACTCTTTTACTCCCAGATTTTATTTCCACGTTACTATTTTTGCACAAGATTACCAAGGTTGTGTTTATTAACTTTTGGTAACTTACTTTTGTATATTTTGTCGCTCTAAATCTGAAAATGGTCTTCGTTTTAACCATGACGTTAAGAGTTTTCGTAAATTGTACATTACAAAGATAAAAATCAAAAATTAGTTAAAATCCGATATTGTAAAATGTAAATTGTTAATAATTTGTAATGGTTATGTTTTCTATCTTTTGATAATTGATTTTTATGTATTTTTTAGAATTGAATAAAAAAAAATCTTCCCTTTTGGCCATCATGTCATAATTTTTCGAAAGCTGTAAATTTTAAAATTAAAAGATTAAAAAATAGCAAAAATCTGTCAATCCTTTATAAAAAGAAGGAAAATATTTAAATGCATCTGTAACAAATGTCCAGTGTTTTCCAATGAAACTCAAACGAGCCGATATCCATACGTCAAGGTCCTATCTGCTCCAATTTACATGCATGAAATATTCGCCTCTAAACCGACACAGATTTATAAGATGGGCTTACCCAGGGAAATTGTTACATGAATATATTTCTAAGAAAGTTTTATCTTTAAACAAAAATTATTATTAAAAAATTATTATTATCTTTTTGTATCAGATTTTATTTACACGTTATTGTTGTTGCTTAAAATTAGTATGTTTATATTTATTATTATCTTGTGATAATTGGCTTTTGTAAGTCGCTCCAGTAGCGTGATCAGTAGCGACAGCTGCTGTCACGCCGAGGGATCCTAGTTCGAATCCGGGTAAGACATGGATGTTGTGCCGTCCTTTTATAGTGTTATATGTATGTAATGGAAAAAAGAAATAAAAATTGTACTGATTTTTGGTTGTTTCTGTGTGTATTATAAAGGATCATTCGAGGCGACAACCACAGTTACTATAGGCCTCAAAGCAATCAAATGACTTTTTTATACTTTGTAGCGCTAAATCCGAAAACGATCTTCATCTTTAACCATCATGTTAGGATTGTTCGCAACCTGAAAAGTCGAAAATTTATTACTGTAAAATACAAATTAATAATAATTTGTCATGGTTACGTTTTCTTTTAACTTTTGATAGTTGATTTTTATGTATTTTTTTAGCGCTGAATCCAAAATTAATGTTTACTTTTAGCTATGGTGTCAGAATTTTTTGCAAATTGTAAATTTTAAAGTTAAAAAGCAATAAAAAATTAAAGAAAATCCGCGAAAGCTTTACCAAAAGAATGCAAATATTGAAATACATTTACAACAAATGCCCTTTTTAGGTGCGTTCGTAATTATGTAAATACGTAGCACCTATTGTTGTCGCTCAGTCCGTCCGTCTGTCCGTCCGTCTGTCCGTCCGTCTGTCTGTCCGTCTGTCCGTCCGCATATAACAACGCAAAAACTACCCAACCGAATCGTTTGAAATTTAAAATACATAATTATACCATAATTTTGTCGAGTCATTTCAAATGTTATGAAAGTCGGATGCATAGATGATTTACAGGGACAATGAAAGGTATTCCATTACATTACGGTCAATGGGAAAAAAGTTTCAAATGCATTTTAATGATGTTACACTCATTCGAACATTAATAGAATTGGCATGAATCTATGAAATATATACTAAAATATGTATTCTGTACAATCTGTGATGCAAAGAATTTTTATTATTAAATTACAGGGTCACACAAAAGTATTCCACTACATAATGCTATACGGGGAAACATTGTTTGGGGCGTGTTTTAATTATATTCAACTATTTCACATTTTATGAATAAGATATACGTTGCTGAGGTGTAATAAAAATTACTTCCTGTATATTTACAGAAACACAAAGATTTCGACTACTAAACTGTATCCGAAGTACGCTCTACTATATCAGCAAGATCTGAATGTTTTTAAAACTTCGTTATCGTACGAACGCACCTCATTTGCTACGTTCACGTGCAATTTCCAACTTGTTTATTTTTGCCTTACCAACCACAAAAATAAACAAGTTGGAAATTGCACGTGAAGCGTAGCAAATAAGGTGCGTTCGTATGATAACGAAGTTTTAAAAATATTCAGATCTTACTGTTATAGTAGACAGTACTTGGGATACAATATAAAGGTCGAAATCTTTTTTGTGTTCCTGTAAATATACAGGAAGTAACTTTTATTACAGCTCAGCAACGTATATCTTATTCATAAATTGTGAAATAGTATAATATAATTAAAACACGCCCCAAACAATGTTTTCCCGTATAGCATTATGTAGTGTAATACTTTTGTGTGGCCCTGTAATTTAATAATAAATATAATATCCATCACAGATTGTACAGAATTAATATTTTAGTATATATATATATACTTCATAAGTTCATGCCAATTTTATTATGTTCGTATGAGTGTAACACCATTAAAATACATTTGAAACTTTTTTCTGCATTGACCGCAATTGAACGGAATACTTTTGATCGTTCCTGTAATTGAATTATGCATCCGATTTTTATAAAATTTGAAATGACTCGAGAAAATTATGTAATAATTATATATTTTAAATTTCAAACGATTGAAATGCATTTGAAACTTTTTTCCCCATTGACCGTAATGTAACGGATTACTTTTGATTGTCCCTGTAATTGATCTATTCAACCAATTTTAATAAAATTTGAAATGACTCAACAAAATTATGTAATAATTATATATTTTAAGTTTCAAGCGATTAAAATGCATTTGAAACTTTTCCTCCCATTAACCGTAATGTAACGGAATCCTTTTGATTGTCCCTGTAATTGATCTATGCATCCGATTTTCATAAAATTTGAAATGACTCTACAAAATTATAAAATAATTATGTATTTTAAATTTCAAACGATTCGGTTGGGTAGTTTTTGCGTTGTTACATACGGACAGACGGACGGACAGATAGACGGACAGACGGACGGACTGAACGACAACTATAGGATCTGCGTATTTACATAATTACGAAAACACCTAAAAAGGACACAGAGGTGAACCCTGGAGAATATAAAAGGAAAAGTATGAGGCGCCGCATAAGCGGTTGAAGGAAATTTCAAGGAAATCAATGAAATTGAAATAAATTAAGTATTAAATAATTTACATCCTTAACTATAAAATTTCGTAGCGTAAACTAATAGATGAATAAATTATTGTTGAAATAAACATCTTTTTACTTAAGTTTTATAACATCACATTTTTTTTTTTTTTTTCACTTTTAGAGAGATACACGATTTGCAAAAATTCCTAACGTTATGATTCAAATGAGAGTCATTTCCGGATTCAGCACTACAAAATACATAACAATAAGGTATCAAATATTAAAAAAATATGACACAACCTAAATTTTGCAGACTAGTATATTTCATTATGTAAGATAATTTATTATTTACCCTATAAAAATAAATTCTCATGATGCCTTTACTCTGGATTTTTCTTCTCTCTTTTGACAGGGTAAGTGCACTTGATCATCAAGCCGGTGATCTCAAAAAGAGGATTTTAGCTGTCAAAACGAAACAGCATTTTCTCAAGAGTTCTCCAGTGAGACTCAAACGTACTGACAGCTATCCGTCAAGGTGATACCTGCTCCAATTTACATGCATGAAATATTTGCCTCTAAACAGCCACAGATTTATAAGATGGGCTTACCCATGGAAATTTTTAGATGAATATATTTCTAAGAAAGTTTTATATTTAAACAAGAATTATTATTATAACTCTTTTAGTATCAGATTTTATTTACACGTTATTGTTATTGCACAAAATCAGTATGTTTATGTTTATTATCTTGTAATAATTGACCTTTTGTATACTTTGTAGTGCTAAATTCGAAAAGGATCTTCATCTTTAACCATCATGTTAGGATTTTTTGCAAATTGTACAACCTGAAACGGCAAAAATCTGATAGTGTAAAATACAAATTATTTAATAATTTGCCATGGTTACGTTTTTTTAACTTTTGATAATTGTTTTTATGTAGTTTTAGCGCTGAATCCAAAAACAATCTTCATCTTAGCTAGACATGAAGATACTAGAGGCGTTGTTGTTCAGAAACGATCTAATCGTACTCATTTTCCCTTTTTGTATTTTGCAAACGAATAGATTCTTCAGAAAATACTTTCGAAGTTGTCGTTTTGAACCGAATTTCCCAACGAAAGCAGAAAAACCAATTAACAGAGGGAGAAAATGCTATGTCATGTGATCAAAAAAGCTTAATTTAATAGATAATTTATTGGTCAAAAAATCTAAAACACAGTTTGATTCCACATAACTTCTATAGTCAGGTCTTCCAATTTTATATCTTTCTGCTAAAAAAGGAATTTGTATATGCGTCGAAACATTTTGCGCTTGTTGACTGGAGCAGTTGAGAACAGCTTTAAATGAGTTCTACTGCATTATCTCTCTCCAAACATTACATTTAAAATAGTTGTATTAAGCTGTTCAGTAACTAATAAGACTAATTTTACTGCTGCGAAACCACTCTTCAAAATTTTAATTTATGTGCCTTAAAAAATGTTTGTTGTTTGTGTTAACAACAGCTACCGATAGATAATATGTACAGGCTCATGTTTCTGATTATTACATGATTGAATTGAAGTGTTATTGCGGGAGTCTACGAGAGCGGTCAGTTGCCGAAATGAAAGCGACGATTGAACAATGTTATGAGATAAAATTTTATTGTTCGTCTTCGAAAATCAGCATCGGAGATCTTCAACATGACACGCTAAGCTTTCAACGATGAAGCAATGTCGAGGATAAGTATTTTTCGCTGGCATAAAGGAATGGCAAAATGTGGTAGATATTGACCGTGAGGGACGACTTTCAAGTCCATCATGTTTTGCAGCAGAACAACTTCGAGATTTTACTACACCCTCTATACAATCCTGATCTCGCTTCATGCAATTTCTGGCTGTTTCCTTAACTTAAGGAACCATTACGAGCATCCATTTTGCAAGCAACAAAGCATGTGTTAAGATTGCCGAAACGGTCATGAAAAAGCTCTCAAAAAACGGACTTTTACATGTTTTTAAGAAGTGGTCTGAACGTTGGGATAAATGTATTACGTGCCGCGGTAGTTTATTTTAAAAAGACAATGTAAATGATGATGATTAAAGGTGTTCTGTATTTTTCATAATTTTAGTCTTACGACTTATTGAACAGCCCACATAAACGTGATATTTAACTTAGAAAAATAGAAAACGTATAAAAATCAGTTTTCATGTGATTCAGACTTGCAATTCTTAAGAAATATTAAGAAAAATAAATATAAAGGCCATACATATATATATATATATATATATATATGTATGTATGTATGTATGTGTTATATTTAAAAATCTTACAAAATTTCTGATAAGATGTTTGGCTACATGCAAATTCATGAAATATTTTAGAAACGCTAATTGAACATAATAAATAACACTTCTAACTAATATCGTTTTTGATTCATTTGGGAATGTGTTGAGGACAGGAAAAAGATCGTGCAAAATGTGTTGTAAAAATTACATAATTTTTACAGAAATACAGCTATTGATATTTATTGGTAAAACTAGTCAAATCACTCAGTAATCTCCAGCAATTTTTTTGCTATAATCACTGCCTCCTCTACAATGCCTACTCACTGAGCAGACGACAAGCGTGAAACGTCATGAACTGGAGGCAAAATCACTAATCCTACTGGTTCCACAATCGCCACGAAGCTCAGAATGCGATCGTTGTCAGGGAAACCGCCTCCACTACGTCACAAGCGAGAAGGCATTGTAGAGGAGGCAGTGCTATAATGCAACCTGTCTTTTATTTCCTTTTAAAAACTGTGCAATTTTAAAGGTATTATATAAAATGCGTTTTACATATGTTGTTTTATAGTGCTCTAAGTTGTGTGGTGCGTACAATGTGTTAATAATTTAGTGACAAAGTGTTATGGAGCACTTTAGATACTAAAATGATGTAAATATTTTGTATTAAAATTTTCCATCGACAATATTTAAAACACTATTTTAAGACAATTAACAACACCATTTTTCAATCATATTTGTAGGTAGAAACACTTTTGCAACATATTAAGAACACATTTCTAGATAGCAACACTTTTGTAACATATTAAGAATACAATCGCAATACAAAAAATATTTTTGTATGAAGTTTTCTAATTCACAACAGATTAATACGTTGTAAATTTGGTAACAAAAGTGTTCTAAATTGTATTTATTTTTCTACGTACACATTCATCTAAAAAATAAAGCATTATTTTTGACACCTTGCAGCATATCAAAAGTAAGTGATCCCGTAATATAAGCAATAATATCCTTTCACCAAACAACATCTTATCTATATCCCCTCAAAAATGTATGAACATTTATATTCCACACTTTCCTTTCCTTTAAACCCCATCTTCATTTACTAGATATTTCCAACTGATCCTCAGAATGCTATTTCTTAGCAACCTCTGATATCCCATACGGAAAGATCTGTGTCGTATTAAGAACCTTAAATTTCCTTGAGCCGTGAAAACAAATCCGTCCTGTGAGCTATGTAGGAGCGCTTTGGGAATTTATGAAGTTACGTTTGGATGGCAGTATGAGAAATCAGTAGTCTTGTCCTGTTAAACCAGTATACTAAAAGGATGAGGTTTGAATAAAAGTAAATTTAACAAACTTAACAGTAAAGAGAGTTTTTCTTTTTTTTTTATTGAAGCGTAGTTTCTTTTTATATGGTCTTTCATTTTCAGCGCATTATTGCATGTACTAGAAGAGGGTGTTTATATATCGGTTTGTGTATTTCCTCGTTCTATTTAGCAGCAAAATTTTACCATTGCTGACTTTTAAAAAGATCTTGTTATTCGTATACTAAAACAATTAATAAATTCTATATAGGATTCTTCAATTTACTTTTAAATTTATTTAATGTGTGATACATTATTAAAGTAATTAATCAATTGCATGGATGGATTGGAGAATTAAATCTGTTTTTTCAACGAAAGATGGAGACACTGAAGTTAGCATTTAATTCTCTTTATTTTCTTAAAAATATTTCCGTTGACAGTTTATATAATTTCTAATCACCATCTATATCACTATTCCATACCGAAATATCTATGTACCTTAAATTGAGTCGTGAAAAAAAAATCCGTCCTGTGAGCTTTATAGAAGCACGATAGGAATTTATGAAGTCATTTTTGAATGGCTGAGTGAGAAATCAGTAACTTCTTTTTAGTCTTGTCCTGTTAAACCAGTATGCTGAAAGGATAGGGTTTGAGTGAAGTAAATTTAACAAATCTAACAGTAAAGAGAGTATTTCATTTTTATTAAAGCGTAAGTTCTTTTTATACTGTATTACACGTGTACTAGAAGAGAATGTCTGTATATCTGTTTGTGTATTTATTATTGTTATTTATCTACAAAATGTTACTAATACTGACCTTTAAAATATCTTCTTATTTATAAAATAAAATATTAATAATATGTATAGATTCCTTTAATTTGCTTTTAAATTGATTTAATATGTGGGGAAATATTGAAGTATTCAATGAATTGCATACATCGCTTGGATAATTTAAAACCTTTTTTTTAGCGAAAGATGGAGAGACTGAAGTTAGAACTTAATGCTCTTTATTTTCTTAATAATATATGGGTTGACAGATTATATAATTTCTAATCACTGCCTGTATCTTTTTTCCAAGCATTTCATTAAATTACCATAAATTTCAATTAATTAGCATAAAATGTAATTTATTCTGTTTTATTTATTAATAAAATATACTTAATAATTATTATATTTAATTATTTTAATTATACTTTTAATACTTTTCCCATCCATATGCTATCTCCTAACCATCTATTATGTTGTTAACTGTAACCATATCAGAACAATTACTTGTTTTATCCCTGTGATTATTAGCCATGTTCATATTAAAGGAGTTCCATAGCATTTTCTCTTACCAAACATTATATTTATAATATTTGATTAAACATCATCTGATGTAAAGTGATATTTAACTTTTAGAAATAAAAAAAATGTATAAAACCCAGTTTTTATATGATTAATTCTCTTAATTCTCTCAATCTCTTATTAATTGAAGCTCTTAAAAAATTATAGGAATAAGAAATATAAAAAGTCCTTCCGGCAGTACTGGGAGGAAGAGGTAGCTTTCATACACCTTATTTATTTATTTTAAATTAAGTTATATTATTCAAACATACGAAGCTCAAGTTTGTGGAATCAGATGGTATAAGATTGAATACTAGTTTTTGTCAATACTTAATATGAATGGGAATTTTTATAAATAAGTCATCTTTTATTCAAGCTGGTTTTATTTTAAGAGATTTATAAGTTTGCCAAATTCTACGATATCATGAAGTGCATGCCATTTTAAAACAGCATGACGGATAAAACAAACCAATGAGTTAGGTCGAAATCTTAATTTATGTGCACATGCTTACTCACATCGATATCGATATATATATATGAGTGCTGTCCCGGGCAAATTGACTTTTAAAAGAGTGTCAACCACATTAGAAATTCAAACTGCTATATCTCAGGCGTTTTTAAGGTAAAGACAAAGCAAAAAACACTCCGAAATTCATTATTAAATTCAAACACTTCAGAAAAAAACCTTTTTTTCAATTTTTAATTTTTTGTTTGTATATCCTTATACATTTAAAAGATTTTTGACAAACTTAAATGGCCGCCATTTTGAAACGAGATGGCGGATGAAGTTGGCCAGTGAACTCGTTCAAGACACTGTTATGTACTATGTACACACGGAGTTATATCCAAATCGGTTTATAAATATGCATAATATCGCCGTGACAAAACTCAGACAGTTTCAAAATGTCAACCACACTAGAAATTGATAGTGGTACGACTCAGTAATTTTTTAGGATATAGATGAAACAAAAAATGCTGTGGAATCTTTGTATCAAGGTCAAGCACGCAAAAGAAAAATCTTTTTTAATTTCTTACTTTTTTGCACCAAATTAAAAAATTTTAAATTTTTTAAAAAAGTTAATATCCCGTCATTTTGAAACAAGATGGCGAATGGAACTGGCCAACGAACTCGGCCCAGACATTGGTATGTGCTATGTGCATTCCAAGTTACATCCAAATCGGTTTATAAATACGAGTGTTATCACGTGACGAAAATCAGATCATATCAAAATGTGAGCAGCACTAGAAATTAAAAGTGCTATAACTCAGCCATTTTTAAAGATATAGACGAAAAAAAATGCTCTGGAATCTTTGTATTAAGGTCAAATAAATAAAAGAATTTTTTTTTTAATTTCTCACTTTTTTGTACTTAATTTTAAATTTTAAATTAAAAAAAATTAAATGGCCGTTATTTTGAAACAAGATGGCAGATTGATCTCACTAGCGAACTCGGTCCAGACCTCATTATGTACTATGTAAATACCAGGGCCGTAACTATAAACTTGGGGGCCCCGGGGCAAAACCTCCGGGGGGGGGGGGGTGCGGGGAGGCAAATTGAAACTTTGCCCCGAGCATAGTTTCTTTTCTCGCACACCGTTATTTAAATGTACATAGTATGATAAGCCCAAAAATGACTAAAAAATGTAGAATTGGACAACTCTACTCGGCAGGCACTTGGCGGCGACGCCATTTTTGCCGATCCCATTGAAGTTAGCATAGGGAAGAAAATACGGACTTCTGATTGGTTGAATACTTTAAAGAGCATTTTATTTAGGTTCATTTTTGAGTATATCTAACTTAATCATGCGTTTCTGTTTAAAAACCTTTTGAAAGATGGATTGTGATAAATTTTTTTTTCGATTTTATGTATTTATTAATAGACTAGTTGACCCATCCGGCATTGCCCGGGACACGTTATGATAACCTTAAGCAAACAATTAAAACTTTAGATATACAATTAGTCAAAATTAAGCTTAGGATATGAATTATTCGTTAAATAATATTTTAAAGAAATGCATAAAAAAATGAGTAAATGCTTTAAAAAAGGCCTTTTGACCTCAATAAAAACATCAAATTTATGCATTGAGAAGGTTTGATAATAAGTGGGTGAAATATGCATGGAGAACAAAAATTTCAAGGTGCCTGAGCCGAGACCATAGGGAGTCTCGGGATTTTAAATGGAATGTAAGAACATGGGAATAACTATGTGAAAAAATAGTTCCAAAAATGAAAATTGGATTAAGAGAGGGCAGTTTAATAGCAATTTATGGTACAAAATCTTCAAGGGGCCAGGAACTTATTTCGCATGTAGTTGGGTATAAAATATTTTTTGTAGTTATTAAAGTAATGGGAGGGCGCTAAAGCAATGTGAAAGAAAATTGCAAGCAATCCGGATTATTTTTTAAAAAATTGCACCAACGGCCCCAAGAACGCGATTAATATTCAAAATTGGTGGTAGCTAGACTATGGCGGTTTCTTAGTAGCTGATGGATTTAAGAAGTTGTTTAAAAAAAGGAGTTAATTGAACCATTTTAAAGGGATTTATAATAAGGGCCCAAAAAGGACAACTGACAGTTAAAAAGAGGGCCCTAACAGGAAAACATGTTAAAATATCTTAGTACTTAGCTCTTTAGATCTACAATTAGTCAAAATTAATCATAGGGTATGAATTATTAATTTTAATAATATTTTATCGAAATGCACAAATTGATTCGAAAAATGTTTAAAAAAGGGTCCTAGCCGCGGATAATGATGCAAATATGAGAATCTTGTCCCTGAAAGAAGAGTCCAAGATTCAAATTTTAAAATTTTGCACTGAGAAGGGGATAAATTTAAAGAGTGAACTATGTTTGCCTCACAAAATGTTCAGGGGCCCTAGACTGAGCCCTATGATTCCACAGGAGGCTAAAGTGTCTTATATGGAATGTCAAAACATTAAAATATCTAAACGAATAAAGAATCCTAAAAATGAAGATTGGATTTAAAGGAAACAATTTATTAACAATTTATTATTACAAAAACTTCAACGGGCCCCAATGGGCCAGGAATTTATTTTGCATGTAGTTGGATATAAAGATATTTTTGTAGTTATTAAAATGACGGAAAGACGCTATAACTATGTTAAATAAAATTGAAAGCAATTTGGTTCATGTTTAAAGAAGCTGCATCAAGGGCCTCAAGAAAGCAATTGACGAACAAAATTAATGGTAGCTGAAGTCTGAGAATTTCTTTTGTCGTGCATGTAATAGGTAGAGAGAGGACATAAAAAATTGATAGAAAAAAAAAGCTAGTAAATTGGACCATTTTTAAGGGAGCTATAATATGGGGCCTTGTAGGGACCAACTGACAGTTAAAACCAGGGCCCTAATATAAAACCATGTTAAAATATTTTAGTACATAGCGCTTTAGATCTTTAATTAGTCAAAATGAAGCATATAGTAGGAACTATTCTTTGGAATGATATAATTTTTTAAATGCATCAATTGATCGGGCAGATGTTTAAAAAGGGGACACAGGGTCCGAATAAAAACATCAGGTTTTCTGGATTGGTCCTGAAAGAAGAGTCCCAGGCAACTTTAAAATTTTGCACTAAGAAGATCAGAAATATAGGAAGTGAAATATGTTTATTTCACAAAATGTTGAGGGGCCCTGGGCTGGACCCTATGATTCCACAGGGGAACACAGTGTCTTGTATAGAATGTCAAAACATTAAAATATCTAAATGAATAAAGAATCCTAAAAATGAAAATCAGATTAAAAGGAAGCAATTTATTGACAATTTATTATTACAAAAACTTCAAGGGGGCCTGTACCGGGCCCCAAAGGGCCAGGAAATTATTTCGCATGTAGTTGCGTATAAAAATATTTGTGTAGTTATTAAAATAATGGGAAGACGCTAAAACTATGTTGAATAAAATTGAAAGCAATTTGGATCATTTTTAAAGAAGCTGCACCAAGGGCTCCAAGAAAGAGATTGATATTCATAAATAGTGGTAGCTGAAGTCTAAAAATTTTTTTTTGTTGTTCATGTCGTAGTTGGAGGACCTAAAAAGTTGTTAAAAAAAGCTAGTGAATCCGACCATTTTTAAGGGAGCTATGATAGAGGGCCCCATAGGGGCCAACTGACAAATACAATCAGGGCCCTAACATGAAAACATGTTAAAATGTTTTAGTACACAACACTTTAGACCTTTAATTAGTCAAAATTAAGCATTAGAGTATGAATTATTTGCAAGAATAATGTATTTTTTTAAAAATGCACCAATTGTTTGGGTAAGCGTTAAAAAAAGGCCCCAGGGCCCGAATAAAAATATCAGGGTGTTGGTCCTGACATAAGAGTCCAAGATTAAGCTTTAAAAATTTGCACTAAGAAGATGAGAAATTTAGGGAGTGAAAAATGTTTAGCTCACAAAAAGATCAAGGGGCCCTGGGTCGGCCCTATGATTATCTAGGGGGCCCCAGTGTCTTATATGGAATATAAAAAATTGAAAATATCTAAATGGAACAGGCGTCCCAAAAATGAAGTTCGAAATTAATGGAAGCAATTTATTAACAATTTACTATCACAAAGACTAAAAGGGGCCCTAAAAGGGGTCCCAAGAGTCCAACGTCATAACTGAAGAGTAAAAAAGCGAAAATATCTAAAAGGAGAAAGGTACCTCAAAACGGAAAAGATTAGATAAAAAGAAGTGAATCTATTAACAATTTGGCGCATAAAAATTGTAAGGGCCCCAGGGCCCTGGCCTTTAAAATATTAAAAGTCTGAGCCTCAGGTGCATCAGGATCTGTCTTAGACTATCTTCACCTAAAATTTCAGACTTCTATGTGCGGTAAATTTTGCTAACCATCGCAGTCACACACTCACACACACATACGCAGACATGCACAAACAGAGCGTTTTGTTAACTTATTAGTATAGATAAGAAGAAAGATTTTCTAGAATTTTTTAGATGCTTTTTATATTATTCAGTCGATTAGAAGTCCATATTTTTTTCCTTATACTAGCTTCTGTGGGATCAGCAAACATGCTGGCGCGACATGACACATTCGACTCGACATTTTGCTGTCTGCTGTAGAACTCCTTTTGCATGCGAAGCGTAAGGAGTGTATTGACAGACAAGCAAAAACATCTATTCTAGCAGTTTGATTTTTTTTTTAATTACTAACTTTTAGGTATGTGCTGGACATTTTATAGGAACTTAGACTAGAAACTAAAATCAATAGTTTTTTTAACCATCAGTTTGGGGCCCCTCAGGCTTGGGGGCCCCGGGGCAGTGCCCCGGCGGTAGTTACGTCCCTGGTAAATACCAAGTTACATCCAAATCGATTCATAAATACACATGTTATCCCGTGACAAAAATCAGATTGTTTCAAAATGTCAGCCATACTAGAAATTCAAAGTGCCATAACTCAGTCATTTTTTAAGATATAAACAACATAAAAAGTGTTCTGGAATTGTCATTTTAAGTTCTAACACATTAAAAAAATATTTTTCATTTTTTAATTTTTTTTAAATTTAATTTTTAATTTTAAATTAAAAAAATTAAATGGCCGCTATTTTAAAACAAAATGGCGGATGATGCTGGCCAATGGCCGTCGAAACATTTGTATGTACTATGTACATACCAAGTTTCATTCAAATCGGTTCATAAATACGATAGTTACAGCATGACAAAAATCAGATATATATATATATATATATATATATATATGTCAACATTTGAACGAAGGGTGGTTTTGAGGTCTGGGGGTCATGATAGGTGAAACTATACCAAAATTTTCCGGAAGTGCTTTCTTCCGGACGTTTGCAATCGGTAGCCTTTTACTTTCTGTAATGAAAGCTACCTAAAAGAATATACATATGTATATGTGTTTTATTTAAAAATCTTACAAAATTTCTAATAAGAGATTTGACTAGTTTTGAAGACATTAATCAAGAATATAAAGCATTATTTTTGACACCTTGCAACACATCCAAAAGTAAGTTCTCCCGTAATATAAGCAATGATATCCTTTCATCAAACAACATATTATCTATATCCCCCAACAATATATGAACATTCATATTCCTCACTTTCCTTTCTTTAAAACCCATCTTCATTTACTAGATATTTCCAACTGATCCTTAGAGTGCGATACCTTATCCAACTCTGATATTGCATATGGAAAGATTTATGTAGTATTAAGTATCTTAAATTTCCTTAATCCATGAAAACAAATTCATATTGGGAGTTATGTAGAAATGTTCTGGGAATCTATGATGTCACATTTGGAAGACAGAATGAGAAATTAGTAACTTATTTTTAAGCTCGTTCTGTTATACCAGTATGCTGGAAGAATAATGTTTGAGAAAAAGTAAATTTATCAAATCTAACAGTAAAAAGAGTATTTCTTTTTTAGCATAGTTTCATTTTATAGGGTCTCTCATTTTCACGGTATTACACGTATGCTACAAAAGGATGTCCGAATTCCTTATTATGCATTTATTCTTTTTGGTTATCAACAAAAGGTTACCAATACTGACTTTTAAAAGTATTTTGTTATTTATTAAAAAAATAATTCATAAATTACATATAGGTTCCTTAAATTTGCTTTTAAATTGATTTAATGTGTTACGCATTATTAAAGTAATCAATCAATTGCATTCATGGCTTGGAGAATTTAAATCATTCTTTTTTCAGCGAAAGATGAAGACATTGAAGTTAGCATTTAATACTCTTTATTTTCTTTAAAATGCCTCAGTTGACAGATTATATTACTTCCAATCACTGTCTTTATCCTTTTTCAATTCATTTTATTAAGTTAACTTAAATTTCAATTAATTAACATAAATTTATTTATAAATTTAGTAATATAATATACTTAATAATTATTATATATAATTATTTTAATAATATTTTTTCTATTCATATACTATTTCCTAACCTTCTGTTACGTTGTTACGTTCCAATTCTTGCGTTGTTAACTATAACCGTACAATATAACAATTGCTTGTTTTATCCCTGTGCTTTTTACCAGTGTTTACATTAAAGGAGTTCCACTGCATTTTCTCTCACCAAACATTATATTCAAAGTAACTAATTAAACATCATCTGTTTTAAAATGATATTTAGTTAATAGAAATAGTAAAGTGTAGTAAAAAATATACTTTCTATTTGATTTAGACTTGCAACTCTTTAGAAATAATAAGAAAAAAAAACAAATATACAAGGCATATATATATAGATGTGTGTGTGTGTGTGTGCATGTGTTTTTCTTAAAAAGCTTACAAAATTTCTAATAAGAGACTTGAATAGTTTAAGACATTAATTAAGAAAATAAAGAATTACTTTTGACTCATCGCAATACATTCAAAAGTAAGTGATCCCGTAATATAAGCAATAATATCCTTTCACCAAACAACATCTTATCTATATCCCCTCAAAAATGTATGAACATTTATATTCCTCGCTTTCCTTTTCTTTAAACCCCATCTTCATTTTCTAGGTATTTCCAACTGATCCTTAGAATACTATATTCCTTAGCAAGCTCCGATATACCATACAGAAAGATCTATGCACTATTAAGTACCTTAAATTACCTTGATCCGTGGAAACAAATCTGGCCTGGTGAGCTGTAGAAGCGCTCTGGGAATTTATGAAGTCACGTTTGGATGGCATAATGAGAAATCAGTTGTTTCTTTTTAGGCTTGTCGTATTGAACCAGTATGCTAAAAGAATACGGTTTGAGCAAAAGTAAATTTAACAAATCTAACAGTAAACAGAGTAGTTGTTTTTTTTATTAAAGCATAGTTAAAGCATAGTTTCTTTTTATATAGTTTCTCAGTTCCACGGCCTTACGCATATACTAAAAGAGTTTGTTTATATACCTGTTTGTGTATTTTCTCTTTTTGTTTATCAGCAAAATGTTATCAATACCGACTTTTAAATGGATTTTTTTAAACTAAAATTATTAATATATTATATATAGTTTCCTTCAATTTGCTTTTAAATTCATTTAATATGTGATGCATTATTAATGTAATCAATCAATTGCTTTACATGGCTTGGAGAATGCAAATCTTTTTTTGGGAAAAAAGAGGGAGAAATTGAAGTTAGCATTTAATACTCTTCATTTTCTTAAAAACATCTCCATTGACAGAATATATAATTTCCAATCATTTCCTTTATCCTTTTTCGATCCATTTTATTAAATTACTGTAAGGTTCAATTAGTCAGCATAAAATAGAATGTATTCTGTTGTATTTTATTTATGTAATACACATAAAACTATTATATTTAATTGTTTTAACAATAATTTTTTCCAACCATATGCTATCTCCTAATCATCTGTCATGTTGTTAACTGTAACCATACTATAACAATTGCTTGTTTTATCCCTGTGCTTTTTAGCCGTGTTCACATTAAAGGATTTCCACTGCATTTTCCCTAACTAAACATTTTATTTATAATAGTCAATTAATCATCATCTGTTGTAAAGTGATACTTAGCTTATAGAAATAAATCAATACATAAAATCCAGTTTGTATATGATTTGAACAATTCTAAAGAAATAATAAGAAAAGGAAATATAAAGAGCATATATATGCGTGCACATGTTTTACTTAAAAATCTAACAAAATTTCTAATAAGAGACTTGAATAGTTTTCAAGACATTCATTTAGAAAATAAAGCATTACATTTGACACCTTACAACATATAAAGAGTAAGTGATCCCATAATATCAGCATTAATATCCCTTCACCAAACAACATCTTATATACAACCTCCAAAAATATATGAACATTTATATTCCTCAACTTTCCTTTCCTTTAAATCCATCTTCATTTACTAGATATTTCCAACTGATCCTTAGAATGCTATTCCTTAGCAATCTCCGTTATTGTATACGGAAAGATCTATGTAGTATTAAGTACCTTAAATTACATTGAGCCGCGAAAACCAATCCGTCCTGTGAGCTACTATATAGAAGCTCTCTGAGAATTTATAAAGTCACGTTCGGATTGTAGAATGAGAAATCAGTAGCTTCTATTTAAGTTTGTCTTGATAAACCAGTATGCTGAAAGGATAGGATTTGAGTAAAAGTAAATTTAACAAATCTGACAGTACTGAGAGTGTTTCATTTTTATTAAAGCATGGTTTCTTTTTATGTGGTCTCTCATTTTCATGTTATTAAGCATATAAGAAAATAGGATGTTCATATACTCGTTTGTGTGTTTTCTCTTTTTGTTTATCAGCAAAATGTTACCAATAATAACTTTTAAAACGATATAGTTATTTGTGAAACGAAATAATTAATTCTTATCTATTGATTTTTCAAAATTTATTGCATGTTTTAGTTATAAATAAAATATTTTCTTGCATACTTGGAAATATATTATAGAACAGTAATATATACAGGGTGTTCGAAAATAACGATCCGTTTCTATGAAAATACTAATGCATTGATTTTTTTCACAGATGTTTGAAGAAACGCTCTCTTTAGAAGAAAGAATAATCATTGTTTCCTGGAAACTTTGTGATAATACATATGAAGATTTGCTCCGGCTGTATCATCGCAAATACGGAAAACAACTACCAACAAGGGCCAATGACAGATGCGGATCATTCTCAAATTATATGTTATCAAACGTAGATTTAAGACGGTACTTTACGTCCTTTTGGGCAAAAAATATCAGCATATAGATTTTACGTTAAATGTGCTTTCGAAATATGCTGGAGATAAAAAAAGACAGACCTGGTCCGGCCCGGTATAAAAGTTAAAATTTTGGCAATATTTAAGGACATAAGCTATTGTTTCAAACTTTATGAATCATACTGCAGAGTCTTTCATTTTTAGAGTATTATACATCACATACTAGAAGCGAATATCTATGTATCCGTCTCTCTATTTATTCTTTTATCTACAATGTATTATCAATATTGACTATAATTTGTTTTTTATAAAAAAATATTTAACTTTTTTTTCTTGATTTTTGTAAAGTATTTTTTATAGCATATTTGTTTTATAAATAAAATACTTTCTTCCTGATTTCCAAATTTATTATAGAATATTAATATTTTTTAATTCTACCATACTTTTGACAACTAGTGGCCTCGCAAAAGTATGTGATCTCGCAATATAAGCGAATAATACCCTTTTCCTAAATATCTGATCTATATTCCCAAGAAACGCATGAGTTTATGCATTCTTCACTCCCCTTAAACCCTAAATTTATTTCCTAGATATTTTCAACTGATCCTTAAAATCCCATTTTTTAGTACTTTCGATTTCCCATAAGGAAAGATCAATGTGGTGCTAAAAACCTTAAAATTTTCATGAAACATGAAAGCGCTAAGTGTTGTTTCGTTTTATTTTTGTTTTATGATTAAACCAGTGTGCTGACAGTATAGTTTTTGGATAAAACTAAGTTTAACAAAATGTAATGGTAAAGAGAACATTTCTTTTAGCATTTTCCAACGAAGTTGAAAAGTGCTTATGCATTCGGTTTGTCATTCGTCTGTCCTTCTGTCGAAGCTCTAACTCCCGTAAATATACTCGGATTTTCATGCAATTGATAGAGTTTATTAAGAATCCCCAAAGAGCTTTTGGTATTGCATAGGAAGTACGTACGATTAATGGTTCATTTACAGGGACACTCAAAAGAATTTGATTACATTATGATATAAAGGGAAAAATCGTTTGGAGAGTGGTTTAGTGAGATTACACTATATCAAATGCATTGAAACTGATATAAATCACCGAATTTTACTGCGATTGCGTTAAAACAGAGCATTCTTAAGCATTATTTAAAATTAATTTACAGGAACAAACAAAATAAATCGGTTACTGTACTGTATTTCCGTAATAATTGCTGGAGAGTACATTTTAAATTTCAGTGTGTGCTTTTACATTTAATTAGTTTTTTGCACATTACTCTTTATATATAAATCCTATGCCTCATGTACAAGGCTGCACAAAAGTATTGGCACACCATTCTCCTTATTAGAGGAAATTGTTGAAGGGAAATTTTCTACTGAAATATATGTTTCGCTTAAATGAGCTAAGTTTTAGAATGCATGTTGTTTTTTAAACAAATCTGTATATTATATATAGGGCTGCTAAAAAAATCGGAAAAATTTTCGATTGTAGATGGGAACAGCTGAAATTCGGTTTTGAAATGTGTTATATAATTGCATATGATGAAATGAGACGTAATATTTTTATATTTAAAATGTGCGGTTTTGTTACATTATTCTGAATGTGTTGGAAAGTGCTTCATAATCTATGCTTCATGCATTATTTTTTTTCTTTTTTTGTAAAAATTAAAAATTTCAATTATTATTCAGATAGAGCTTGGTGCAATGCAATGGAATACAAAAACTAGCAACGTTAAAAAGCACCAAATATTGTATATAAACAGCAGACCGGTTTCAGTAGCATTTAGAGTACCGTCGTCAGTGAGCACTGACGACGGTACGCTAAATGCTACCGAAACCGGACTGCAGTTTATATACATTATTTGGTGCTTTTTAACGTTGCTAGTTTTAGTATTCCAAAAATTTCAATTGCTTAAAAGGCGTACAGCGAACAGAGTGAAAAAAGTCCCAAGACTGGATTCGAACAGGGTTTCTTCGGTATAGCACACTGATGTTTCTTCAACATTTACTGCAAACTGAACCATAAGAAATAATACACTTTCACATACTTCTCCTATATATGTAAGCGTTAGACCACACTGGTTTAGTTTTACACTGTTCAGTTGTTAGAACACCGGCTCGCTATACCGATGTCCCGGGTTTGAGTCCTGGCTTGGGCACTTTTTACTTTGTTCGATGTAAGTCTTTTAAGTAATTAAAATTTGAAATATTATTGAATGCAAGGCATCAGAAATTTTTTACTGAGAATTTTCCAAGAATTGTATAGATTTACAAAGTTTCTTGTTATATAGTCTTACACTCTCTCAATATTACACACGTACTAGAAGAGGATGTCTATGTACCTTTCTGTGTATTTATTTATCATTAAAGTGTTATCAAGACTGACTTTATAAGAATTTGTTTTTCATAAAACAAAATAATTAATCTTTTGTGTAACTTTGTAAAGAAATTTTTATTGCATATTTGAATTATAAATAAAATAATTTCTTGATGACTTACAAATATATTATAGAACGTTAATATTTTTGTTATAGAGTATTTTTGATAAATAGTGGCATTTCAAATGTATGTGACACAGCAATATAGGCGAATTATTCTTCTCCCAAATATCTGATCTACATTCTCAAAAAACACACGAGCCTTTACATTCTTCATTTTTCTTTCCATTTAACCCTAAATTTAATTTCTTGCAACTTTTAACTGATCCTTAGAGAAACCTATTTTTAGTACCTCCGATTTTCCATACAGAAAAACAAATTTGGTTATCAATACTTTAAAATTTTCTTGGACCATAAAAACAAACGCGCAGTTTCCTTTCATATTTGTCCTGGTTAAAAAGGTGTGCTGAAAGAATAGGTTTTGTATAAAAGTAAGTTTAACAAATATAACAGTAAAGAGAGCATTTTATTTTTGATTAAAGCACAATTTTTGTTATACTGTGTTACATTTTTACTATATATTGCCCACATACTAGAAGATAATATTTATGTACTTTTTTGTATACTTATTTATCTGCGAAGTTTAGAAATACTGACTTTATTGGAATTTGTTTATTCATAAAACAAAATAATTAATCTTTTATATCAATTTTTGTAAAGAAATTTTAATCACATATTTGAAATATAAATAAAGTATTTTTTTGCTGACTTGCAAGTTTATTATGTAACGTTATTTTGTTATTATTATTATTATGATGTGCTACCATACTTTTAACGTTTCAAAAATATATGATCCATTTATATAATTAATTAATAGTCTACATCTTACCTATATCTAAAAAAAAAATCACATTTATATTCTCCACTTTACTTTAAACCCTAAATTTATTTCCTAAATATTTTCAAATGATACTTTAAACCCTAGTTCTTAGCACCTCCCATTTTCCATACGGAAAAATCAATGTGGTATTAAGTATCTTAAATTTCCTTCAGTCATGGAAACAAAGCCGTCCTATGAACTGCGAGAAACTCAGGCAATTTGTGAAGTCATGTTTAGATAGCCGATTAAATCCAAATGAAAAATCGGTAACTTTCTTTTATGTTTACCCTGTTAAACAAGTGTACTAAAAGGGTAGTTTTGTAGTAACAGTAAATTTAACAAAGCTAATGCTAAAGAGAGTGTTTCTTTTTCTTATTAAAATACAGGATGTTTATAAAGTCCCGGACCCATTTTGATGTTTAATAATTCATAAAATAATGAAGATATAAACAAACTTATGGAATTTATTGATGAAATAACTCATATACAGTCGAGTCTCTTTATAACGAAACTCCATACATCGAATTTCTCTATATAACGAATTTTTAGTAGGAACGGTCCCCTTTTCGCATGATTACATTAAAAAATATTTCTATATCGCGAAATATCGATCTCCATATAACGAATTTTTTCATAAATTGGTCTTAATTTATTCAGTTTTAAAAAAGCTTCGAAATCATATGGAATCAATTTTCCACCACTTATTTTTGATTTATGGTTCAGTGCTGAGGTTTTTTTTTTTTTTTTTTTTTTTTTTTTTTTTTTTTTTTTTTAACTCCAACGAATTCATCCCACCTCCCACACATCTTTCCACATTCTTCTCAAAACGGAGTCAATTGGATTGTTAGACATATAAGAGACGAATCAATGAGAGGCACATAAGATAGGCCTTCAGATGGAGGAAAATGTTAACTACAATTTTTCATTCCTTGCTAAAATTTGAGCCTTTTTTTTTTTTTTTTTTTTTTTTTTGAGAGCGTAACAATTTTAAGATCAAAACAACAAAAAATTACAGAAATCTTCGTCTGAAATTAATGCAAGTCTTCCTTATTTGATTTTCACTAAGCTTTCAAATAAATGTCTGTTCTCTTTTTTGAAACAGCTTAAATAATTAAGAAATAAAATGTTAGGTTAATATTTACTTTTAAATATTTCAAATTCTTAATTAAAAAGATCAAAAATAATATTTGTTCAAAATATACACATGAAATACGATTTTTAACATTATTCTCTATACATCGAATTTCTCTATATAACGAATTTTTTACTGGGACGATAGATTTCGTTATATAGAGACTCGACTGTATTTTTCTTTTCAGGTTTGAATATCTTTACTTTTGTAAAAATCGTCTGCGCGTGTGGTTGATTTCAGATAATTTCATTTTTCAGTCTAAAGACAGTCTCATCAGTCGTAAACTTAGACATGTTGGAAAACTTCCTATTTCCACAAATGGAAGATCTTTAGCCACATGTATTTTTGCAACAAGATGGTGCACCACCTCATTGGGGTATTATCGTTCGTACTTCTTTGAATGGCCATTTTCCAGGAAGATGGATTGGGCGAGGAGGTCCAATTCCTTGGCCACTCAGATCACCTGATATAACGCCGCTGGACTTTTTCCTTTGGGGATTTGTAAAGGACAATGTTTACAGAAGGAGAGTGTCGAACATGATGAGTTAAAAGCCAGAATTACAACCCCAATAGCCTCTGTAGATGCTGACATGCGTACCGCTACCTGGCGTGAAACTGACTATCGACTTGCTATTCTCCGTGCGACGAAGGGGCACACGTGGAAGTTCATTGAAAAGGGTCATGAAACTTTTTGAGTCTATCTAACCATTTATGTTATTAATTTTAATTTATCTTTATTATTTTATGAGTTATTAAACATCAAAATGGGTCCGGGACTTTATAAACACCCTGCATATTTTCCAGATATGCAGTCATTCATTTCCACAGTATTACAGGCGTACTAAAAGAGGATATTTATTTACCAATATGTTTATTTATTTATGTGTTTCTATTTATTTACTATAAAAAAAATTTGCCAATAATAACTTTAAAAAGTAATTTATTATTTACAATGCAAAATCGTTATTTATTGGTCATTATTTATCGATTAATCTTTATTTATTGGTCATTATTTATCGATTAATCTTTATTTATTGGTCATTATTTATCTATTAATCTTTATTTATTGGCACTTTCTTTTTTTTTTTCTTCTTTTTTTTTTTTTTTTTTTTTTCATTTGTTATCACATAATCCAATTGCAAAATCAGTCGACACTGGTTTAAATGTACATTCAGGGAATCTGAACAAATGGTATATAATAACCGATGTACGTTATATACCAATAAAATGCAGTACATAGCATACATGAAAATCGCGCATAGAAGCATACGTAATAATAGATATTTGAAATAGAATTTGTATGAATTTATCACAATAAAATTGAAAAAAAATTAAAAAAAAATTAACAACTTACATGTTTATGTTACACAAAACAATCTCATATTTTTTGTTGCATTCTTTAATTATATAACACCATAAAATATACATTTTCATATGTTAAGTTAGAATATATACACTATATGGCCAAAGTTGACCGATTGCGACGACCACTTAGTATTTTAGACATTTTGTTTAATATCTAGGAAAATACATAAGGAATTTCCCTGAAACTCCAGGTGTGTAAGCATAATAGTACAGGTCATATATTACCGTGAAGATTTTTTCTCGAAACTTCATAGTGGAACGTCAACAAATTGAAAAAAACGAATACCTTTTAGCCAAACCTGTCAAAACTAATGTAGCAAAAGCTGTCAAATTGTAAATTATGATTAAGTGTCTTATCGTAATAAACTGTGTTCATTTTTGTGTGGATAACATGTATACTCATCGAGAAATTAAGTTTTTTAAGAAAAAGTCCCAAATTTTGCCAAGTTTTTTTTTTTCTTTTTTTTTTTTTTTTTTTTTTTGCTTATAGTTTGAAAGAGTTCTTAATATAAAAAATGTTCTTTCTAGAAACTATGGCAAACAACATAATACCCTGTAATCAGAATTAAAAAAATAATAAAAATTGCATGAAAAGTGAGCAGATTTACTAAATATTTTTTCACTGCGCATGCTTGACCGTTATCAAAATTTCGTTTGTATATTGTGTTTTCAAAATATATAAAGCGACTTTTGTGAATGTCTCAAAAACATAGCTTGAAAATTCGGAAAGTGATCGTCGATAGAATAAGCTCAAAAGCCGTTGTTCTCAAAATGAAGCAAAAAAAAAAAATGAGGGGTTGGACGTTGAAGGCAAGACTTTTCGTTCACCCTGTATAAGAAGTTATAAGAAGTCAAACAACAGAAATCAGTTAATTACTTTGTTTCTCTCATTATTCCTAAACAAATCGTACTTTATTAACAAAAAAAACTCGCTAGTGAGAATTTCTCTCACGGTGCCTAATTACTTTTCTTTTACTTTACATTCACTTAATATCAACTTTTTTGTTTGCCTTAGTACTTTTATTCACAAAAGAGGTAAAGTAATCGAAATCACATTTTGAAATTTTATTAAAATGAAAAATGTTTTAAATAAGACTCTTAAAAAAGGTACGATGAAGAAAGAAAATCTCATGCAGCGAGTTCTCCCGGATTAAACCATCTCTATATTTATATTATCCAAACAACAAATTACATTCCCTGCGTATATTGGTATTATTTAGTAAAATAATAGTAAATCTTCAATAGTTTATCTTCGTAAACGAAGGAATAAAATCTGTAAAATCAATTACCGGGTGAAAGTGAATCGTACTTTTAATTAGCAACACTACCGAATTTAAATAAGATGGCTTTAAGACTTGATTTATTTTTCAAATTGGGATTTACAAATGAGGATACAGTTGAGAGTTTCTCTAATTATGTGATTAAAAGTATGCGATTAAAGGTGTTTTCGTAAAAACAAAAAAATAAAAGCTTAGGGATTTATCAACACATCCATATTTCGTTTAATATTATTACAAAAGTAGCTAAACTCCCATTAAAAATATGAGTTCAAATTCTTCACGTAGATTTTGAATAAATTGTTTATAGCTTAACGAGTATCAGAATATTAATGTAGATTTTCATAACGTTGTTAATATTAGTTTGGTAATTTAACGCGTTAAATTATCTTTATTTCGTATAATAATTTTTTATACGCAATTTTCCGAGGAATAAATCTGTACTACACCAATTAATTTTTAATAACTTAGGATTATGATGCATTAGATGGCAAAGATATCACTCAGGTTTATTAAATTTGTTAATGTTTGTCGATATACATCATTTAAAACACACATTTGCAAGTGTTTTAGGTATATACTCTACCATTAGGATCCAGAGATTTTAAATTGAAGATTATTAAACTTTTAAATATTCCGCTATTTACTATTTGAAAATAAAAATGAAATACGGAATCAGTGCAAAATAATACACTATTTACTATTAAAAAATTTAAAAAAGTTTTTTTTTGGGGGGGGGGGGCTTAAAATATATTTTTATTAGAGTATTAATTAGAAATATGCCAAATTTTAAATTTAGCCACCCACGTTACCATAGAGAAATACGTTTCATGACATTAGACGATTGAACCTCGTGTGAAAGATTTACGACTACTGATCGTGTTTTATTTGTTCAGATCAGAAAGAAGCATGGAAAGTGTTTATGATTTCGGTTTGTCAGTCCGTTTGTTTGCACTCTAAATCCCGTAAATATATTCGGATTGCTCTGAAATTTGTGGACGTTATTCATGTTTACTCTAGCACGAACCCTATTTCAAATGAAGTTTCTAACATGATTAAGGGACAGTCAATAGTTTACCGTTATATTACACGCTATGAGAAAAAGTCGTTTTAAATGAATTTTAAAGATGTTACACCCTGTCAAACATATTAAAATTTATATGCATTTACGAAGTACACTAAAACATGCATTTTGTAATGTATGCGGTGAAAAAATAGTCATTAATCATTTACAGGGCCACACAAAACAATTCCATTACATAATGTTAAAAGGAGAAATTGTGTGCGACATGTTTTAATTTTATTAAACTATTTCACATATAATAAAATTGATATATGTCACCGAGGGTTAATATAAATTATACGATATAGTCATGCATAACATGAAGTACATAACATCTACAGGGACACACAAAATATTTCAAATAGTATATTCTTTCCGAAATACTGCATATGTATCAGGTGACGACTGATAGATAAATAAAATGCATTTTAATTATGATATGCACTTTTAAATTAATCTATGCATATTATATTGCGTTTATAAATGCTATAGTTGACATGCAGGGCTATCCAAAAGAGCTCGCAAACGTTATTGAATATCAGCATAAATTACTTAAAGGCGGTTTTTAAATAAGGTGAACATTTTAACACTGTACCGCATTCAGTTGCCCCCAGGGGGATACATTCTTCAGGTATTCACGGGCTTCACAACCCCGGACACTTAAAGGATCTTTCTTTTTTCCTCTTACTCTTCTTGTCTTTCTTTCATCTTTGTTTTACTCTCATTCTAGTTTCCTCTTCGGAGGTGAGGACTATTCCGCAAGAGCTGATATCATCCTGTATATTGACTCATGGGGAATTATAAACCACCTTCGTGTTTGCCATGCGTGGCAACCCGTGTCCCTGGAAAGGGGGATCCTCGTAGTTGAGGGAAACTAAACACACTGCTTTGGCCTCTGCTTCAGGTAGACGGGTGGTGCATATTGGTTCCGTATGCATCGACCGGCCGGTCAGCTGACTTTCGTCACTGACTAAGAGATCATGTGATCGAGCAAACACTTGTCATCTCGTTAAGGGTGATATAGGGTTGTCTTGTGAACGTATGGGCCCTGGTTAGCAGTGTTGCACGAATGTGCATCCCCTAGTTGTATTTAAACCCTATAAAAATATGTGGGGTTTTCTCACTCATGCAGTTTATCCAAATGAAAGCAGTATTCTTCAGTGAAAGATTTGAAAGATACCATTGACAATCGCTTGGTTTAAAATTGAACCAGAAGCAATACAGAACCTCATTTTATCGATGGAAGGCCGTATATTTAAAGTAATTCAGCAGAAAGGAGCAATATTCAAGTATAAAATTTTTTTATTCTTTGTTCTGCTAAAGACTAAAAAACTACTGTACTTAAAATGTTTACATACTCAATTTTGCTGTTTTGATAAATTTCATTATTTAAGATAAATTTTATTGCATAAATCTGTTAACTACTTTTTTAAAACTACAATTTGTAGATTATGTGAAAAGGAAAGTAACTTTCACTCATTAATAAAATTTTATTTTGAAATTTTCTGTTGTGCTTAAACTTTTGACACTCACTGTAGCATTCACTCAAAATACTTATTCCCTAATTTAGTATATATTTTGATTAAAAGGGTTTTCAAATTCTTCCGAGTTAATATCTAAACAGCGAAATTTTAACCATTAGATCAACAAATGGGTCGACGATTTTTGATACTTTCCATTAGTAATGCTGCAATTCTGAATCACTTTCAAGAAAATGTAATTAATTTGTTTATTCAGGATCTTCAATTAAGTGCGGAAAGTTTCCTAAGGCTTTTCTTCTAGGATTGACGGAGTATAAAGCTTCATCTTATTTCAAGAATTTGGGGGGAATTGAAATGCTAATGATTTAGCATACAATCCAGTGCAATAAGTTTGAAGAAACAGATCAATTTCATTATCTAAATTCTTGAAATAATTAAGAAATTAAAAAACAAATCAAACCGTATTTATTTTTATTTTACTTTATTTTAATGCATTTTTTTTCAGATTTTGGATTACGTACGGAAATTTTTGTAAGTCTTTTCTTCTAAGATGAATGGTATGTAAGTAGTGTAGCCAGATACAGTGTTGAATTCAGGGGATGGACTGATGGGGGGATCTGAATACAACTAATTTCATACAGTTTATTTCACCATATTTTAACTGCAGATAATTCGGCCATTAGATAAAGTCAAGAAAACTACTTTAAAATATTGGTGTGCAGAGTATTTAATTCCGATTTATGCAGACATCTGGAGCACTAGATGTAAGGTTTCATGTCATTTCAAAGAATCTGAAAAATTAAAATGTGAATGATTCAAAATATAATCCAAAATAATAAACTTGATTTAAGAGATAATTGATTGATATCCAATCTTGAATTAAAGAACGAATTAATCGATGAACTAAAACTTTATTTTTACTGTCCTATTATTTCATCATTAATAGTTAGGTTACAGTCGTAGTTTGCAACTTAGCGGAATTGAATACGAGTTTTAGGTAGCTTTCATTACAAAAAGTAAAAAGCTACCTATTGCAGCCGTCCGGAGGAAAGCACTTCCGGAAAATTTTGGTATATTTTCACCGATCATGACCCCCAGACCCCAAAACCACCCTCCGTTCAAATGTTGACATATATATATATATATATATATATATATATATATATATATATATATATATATATATATACAGGGGTGGGGAAATACATCATTTTGCTCGCCAGTGGCGAGTGGATTTTCTCACAAGGCGAGTGCATTTTTAGTTTTTGAAAAACTGTAGGCAATAGACACATTGTCAGAAACACTTTTTTAATCTGGATATTTTAACTTTCCAAATTTTTACAGTGTAAATATGGTACTTATCTAATATTAATCTTACCTCTGTTATACATATTTCTTAATATTATAGAAAAAAGAATTATGAAAATGCATTGTAGTAATAGTAATTTTGTCTGTAATCACGTGCAATTTTATCATAACTATTTCCAACTGCCTGTGTGTTGAATCTTGCCGGCTGGTAAAATAAATACTTGGCTGGTAAGAATTTGGAAAAATTCCCCACCCCTGTATATATATATATATATATATATATATATATATATATATATATATATATAACCATATACAGGGTGAGTCATAAATATCGAAACAATAGGCTATCTCCTTAAATATTGCCCATAGACCCATACTTCCAATTGCAAAAATTCATAAAAAAAGGTGAAATTTTTGATAAGATAAATTGCGACTTCATGGGGGATCTAGTAGAAAAAATACAAAAATTAAATTTTTATACGGCCCCCGTAGGATAAAATTTCCAATTAGAAAAATTTTCCTTATTCAGTCCTGAATAAGACACAAAAAGTTGCATCTTCTTATCTTTAAAACTCGCTAAGTTATAGCCGTTTAAAAAATTCATCAGGTTTTAAGGGATTAGACACAAATTGAAATGTGCGCAATTCTAAAAACAAAGTTACATTAACAGTTCTAGGAAACGCACAAAAATCTATCTTTTGAGTTCGAATTTTGATTTTTTTTTCTTGTTTTGTGATGGTTAGTCTTATAGTTTGCTAAGAAAATCACATTCTAACATTTCGCATATAATTTATAAAAATTTCATGTGGTTAGTACTGGTTTAATTAAAAATGGGATAATTAAATATCGTAATAATTCGTAACATTATTTATCGGATTTCAGTTTCTTTCCATTTAATTAAAGATGAAAATCTGATTTTAGTTTTGTTCCAGAGTTTTGTTTTTTAATATTAATTTTAAAAATATTAAAAATATTTATTGAAAAAGTAATATAACTTTTTAAAAAATCATATTTTCAAAAGTAAATATTTTTTCAAATTTGCCGAAAGAAAACTAATGTAAAAAAAAATCAAAAATGACGTGTTTCATGTTCTTTTTCTTTAAAAATTCGTAGCATTAATTATTTAAAGACAAGAATTAATGGGGGGAAAATTCATTATGCAGAAAAACGAAGTGTACTGTTTATATGTCTGTCATTTATTTAAAAGAATGGTTTTTCTAAGATGCAGATTAAGTCTTTTTTATAAATTTAGCTCTCACAACTTCAGGCTTTTTATCGTCCTGGAGAGGCTGTTAAAAAATCTGTATTCTGGGCCCAGGCCAGGCCAGGACCGAGAGGCTCCTTTTTTCTGAAGACATACCAGGCCGGATCTAACGTACTTTTCATAAAGGAGGAGACTGCTATCTTCTTTCTAGGTGTACATTGGACGACATTTTCAATCCCGGTCTCGACAAAACCCGTATTAAACTTAATACGTGCTTAAAATAAATAAAATTCGGCTCAATCGAAATTTTTTCAAAAAATACATAGATTTTAAAATCTTTCCTTTTTTTCACAAAATAAATAAATAAATAAATAAATAAAATTCATTTTTTTAAAGAATAGTATATTCAAAGGCTGAAAAATTAAATACAATAAAACCAGTGAAAAAAAGTCTGCCTATGACGGAATTCTGTCTTAAACGGAAAATATGTTGATCCATGCAAAATAAATACAATGATACCCGAGGAAAAGATTAAATTCTAATTACACCTTCTAGGGAGGGCATCCTTCTATAACGTATTTTTTCTTTTCTGTGTGATTCTGTCTTAAAAGGTTTTACTGTATAGCATTTTTCAAAGTCTCCAACGCATGGGATGCGTTGGAGATTAACGATGTTAAGATATAAGTGATACATTTATACATAAATAGAGATTCATTGATAAAATATAAATATTATAGCCTTTTGCACTTCTTTAATAATAAAAAGTATAAATATAAAAAACTAAAAGCTATAAAAGAAATTTTTGGTCAGAAATTTTCCATACAAAACCATTTTTTCCCACACCGAAGTAAAAAACTATGTAGAAATTTGCGGCTAAACCGGGCTGTGATTTAAACTATTTTCCAGACCGGTCCGGGTTATGATTTTAACATTTTTTCAGGCCGGGCCGAACTTTTTACCCCTATGGGTCAGTTTGGATCGGGATCAAGATATTTCGATACATGCAGACCATCAAGTGCAGACTACCAACATATTTTGAAAAAAGTTTAGCTTTAATTCAATACACTGCTTTGTTATGTCCAAATGAGAGGCACTGTCTTAAATCGATATTTAAAAATGGACAATATATGGATGACCCCTTACTTGCTTTGAAAATTGGCGAGAAATGCTTTGTTTCTAGGCATGGTAAAGTGGTGTAAGTCACGAATTTTGGAGAATTTCAGATTTCAATATCTCTGTCAGATTTTTAGATATTTTGATGAAATTTTTTTTGTTCATTTTAGGAATGGATAAGGAACAATTTCCTAATTGGGAATTTTGTCCTACGGGGGCCGTATAAAAATTTAATTTTCGTATTTTTTCAAATAGACCCCCCATGGAGTTGCAACTTACCTTATCTGAAACTTCATCTTTTTTCATGAATTTTTGCAATTGGAAGTATGGGTCTAGGAGTAATATTTAAGGAGATACCCTATTGTTTCGATATTTATGACTCACCCTGTATATATATATATATCTGATTTTTGTCATGCGATAACTAACGTATTTATGAACCGATTTGAATGAAACTTGGTATGTACATAGTACATACAAATGTCTCGACCGAGTTCGTTGGTCAGCATCATCCGCCATTTTGTTTCAAAATGGCGGCCATTTTAAATTTTTTAAAAAATTTAAAATTTAAAATTAAATGCGAAAAAATTAAAAGTTGAAAAATATTTTTCTTTTACGTGTTAGAACTTAAAACAAAGATTCCAGAACACTTTTTATTTTTTCTATATCTTAAAAAATGATTGAGTTATAGCATTTTGAATTTTTCTTATGGCTGACATTTTGAAACGATCTGATTTTTGTCACGTGATAACACGCGTATTTATGAACCGATTTCACTGAAACTTGGTATGTACATAGTACATACAAATGTCTCGACCGAGTTCGTTGGTCAGCATAATCCGCCATTTTGTTTCAAAATGGCGGCCATTTTAAATTTTTTAAAAAATTTAAAATTAAAAATTAAATGCGAAAAAATTAAAAGTTGAAAAATATTTTTCTTTTATGTGCTAGAACTTAAAACAAAGATTCCAGAACACTTTTTATTTTGTCTATATCTTAAAAAATGGTTGAGTTATAGCACTTTGAATTTTTCTTATGGCTGACATTTTGAAACGATCTGATTTTTGTCACGTGATAACACGCGTATTTATGAACCGATTTCAATGAAACTTGGTATGTACATAGTACATACAAATGTCACGACCGAGTTCGTTGGTCAGCATCATCCGCCATTTTGTTTCAAAATGGCGGCCATTTTAAATTTTTAAAAAAATTTAAAATTTAAAATTAAATGTGAAAAAATGAAAAGGTGAAAAATATTTTTCTTTTACGTGTTAGAACTTAAAACAAAGATTCCAGAACACTTTTTATTTTGTCTATATCTTAAAAAATGATTGAGTTATAGCACTTTGAATTTTTCTTATGGCTGACATTTTGAAACGATATGATTTTGTCACGTGATAACACGCGTATTTATGAACCGATTTCAATTAAACTTGGTATGTACATAGTGTATACAAATGTCTCGACCGAGTTCGTTGGCCAGCATCATCCGCCATTTTGTTTCAAAATGGTAGCCGTTTTAATTTTTTTTTTTAATTTAAAATTAAATGCGAAAAAATCAAAATTTGAAAAATATTTTTCTTTTACGTGTTAGAACTTAAAACAACGATTCCAGAACACTTTTTAATTTGTCTATATATTACAAAATGATTGAGTTATAGCACTTTGAATTTTTTCTTATGGCTGACATTTTGAAACGGTCTGATCTGAACGATCCACAATGTTGCTTTAAAATGGCATACACTTTATGATATCGTGGAATTTAGTGACTCTCCAAATCGCTTAAAATAAAACCAGATTGAATAAAAGATGACTAATTTCTAAAAATTCCTATTAATATTCAGTCTTGACAAAAACTAGTATTCAATCCTATAAAATCACTAATTTTATAAGATTATTTCCACTAATTTGAGATTAGTATTTTTGAACAATGTAACTTACTTTAAAATAAATAAATAAATATATAAGTATATGAAAGCTACCTCTTCCTCCCGGCATTGCCGGAAGGACTTTTCATTTTCTTCTAGATATATATATTAGATCTGAAAATAAAATCTATATTATGCTCTGCTTGTTGAATGCTATATTTCATACATATTTTTATGAAATTCTAAGAAATTATACACTTACATAAGAATGAAAAATGGAGATGTAAGTATAAAAGTTGAAAGAACCAATTTACTCCAGTATGGGAGATCAACCTTGGAGACAAAAATTGGTTACCAATTATTTGTCTAGAAATAATAACAATAAATAAATAAAACGACATTGTACGATGTACATAAAAGTAGAAATATTAGAAGTAATCATACTATATCTTCTTTATTATCTTGAGTGAGTTTTGTGCCATATTTGTCACACTGATTTAAAAAAAGTTATCCATACTCTGAACCACTTATGGATAGTAAAAATAATTTCAAAAATGTTCCTTTTCCTTGTTGTTGCTGCTACACCCCTTACATAGTATGTAATAATTTATTTCGCATAACCTCTTCGTTCTTTGGGTCCATATATGTTGACTTCCATTTTGCCCCATTTTATTAGATTTATTAGATTTTTCTATTTTCTAACTTCTCCCGGCATATCTTATTTTCTAATTATTTTATTTTTTCGATCCAAGATGTTTTTGCCACGTTCTTTTTATATTATGCATCTTATACATCGATAAATGAAATCCATGAGTTCATTAACTTGTGTTGTTGGGAATATATTTATAACCGACATTCGGCCATCCTGACGATCCGGCAACTCAACGGAACTGTTTCTTGAGATATTTTTTCACACATATAAAAAAAAATGCATTTATGTTTTAATTCTTATTCAGTTTTACACAAAATATTTTTTTACAAAAAGAACTACAAAAATGATAACTCATATAAAGCACAATATTTAAGGGTGTATTTCGATTCAAACTGCTTACTTTCCGATTTATTTCTGACTTTATTATTGCTCTCAAATACACGAAACTTTCAATATCTCTTAATTGGAAAGTACACAAGGTGCCGTAATTGTCAATTCTTTGATAAATGCAGAAAATATTGCAAAAAAAGCAATCAAAAACGGCATTTTGAACAGATTTTCCCCTAGCGGGAAATCTGTGAACGAAAAAAAGGGTCATACTGAGAAGATAATTGTTTATAAATCAAATTCTAATGAATTGAGAGTAAAAATACATCACACGGCACCTTGTACATCTCTTCAAAAATACCCTCAACAAGTTTCATGATTCTACTTTTAAAAATGTGTCTGAAATTGTATCGGAAATTTTCGAGTGGAAAATTTCCGAAAAGTGGAAAAGCGTTTTTTCGAATACACCCTTAATTCGTCGGTCGTGGCTTCATATATTCGGCGGATGAAGTTATTTGGTTTGGCCCTTCATGTACCCCTACTTTTTTCATATTATATCTGTGGTTTTATTTTATTGCTGTAACTTTATAAGGACCCAAAAACTTTTCTCGCAGTTTCATATTCGTTTCATACGGTGTTCTCTTAATAGCTACAAGTTCTCCTATTTGATATGTTCTTCACTCCTCTCGCATCTTATTGAATGGCTTCACATTTTCCTCTTGTATCTTTAAAGTATTTCTTTTCCCTTCTTCTCTTAAACTTCTCTCCTCTTTATAAAATGCTTTTTATATTCTTGTTTCAATAACTCTTTAATATTTTGCATGTGTTCATATATAAGGTTTGCCGTTTCTTTCGAGACATTGTTTTAATCGTTATTTTCAGTTAATTTATTAATAATTTTCTTATTTTTTTTTTCGAATGTACATAATTAGCGTTTTTCTTTTAGCTTGCTCATTCGCATTAATCGTAACATTTCATTTCTTTCATTACTATTTTTTTTCTAATTGTATCTATTTTTTCTTCACGTGACCTTTCCGTTATTTTCATTTCCATATTTTCATCTGAAGCATTGACCACACATTTAAAATTTTTATTTGTATTCCTTGACGCTTTAATGTATCGACAATATATTGTTGCAATTCCTTTTACTGTTTTCTTCGTTAGAGAGATTTTTTATTTTGATGCCTTCTTTTGTGACCACTAAACCATATCCTGAAATTGCGTTCACACCTAACAATATATCGTATTCCAGATTTGATACTACACGAAAATTTTCATTTAATTTTACACTATCTACTTTAATTTTATGTTGAAAGAATACTATTGATTTCGTTTCTTCGCCAACAAATCCGGTCAAAATATACGAATCATCTCGTCATAATTCAGGCACGCCTATTTCAGTGAAGTATTGTTTGTATATCAAACTTACATCGCTTGGTGTGTGTATGATTATTTTGGTGGGTCTTTTATTTATTGAAATGAAACGTATCTTTGTCGATTCGATGTTATTTTTCGCTTTTGTTAAATTCATTATGATTCTTTTTGTCGTGACATTTTCATTTGTTTTCATAATCGTGCCACTATTATGCTCCCGTGTGTACATTTGATTTTTATCTGTATATTTGAGAGCAACACGACCAGGAAAATTGCATGAATTACAGATAATTCTTGAATTAACAGCTCTTTCACTCCGTCTTATACTATTTAATTGTGTATTTTGTAAAAACTTGTTGTCTTTTTCCTCTCGGACCAAGCTATTTTGCACTTATGTAATTTGGCTCTCTTAAAGTCACTTGAACTCTCTTGAACTCTCTTAAAGTGATCTAAAAATTATAAATATTTTCAACTAGTACATCTGTTTCCTTAATTTTCGGCAATTTCTCCATAGTTCAGTGTTATTTAATTTCTGGCCGCTTTTTCGCTTAATTTGATCAGTTATTAGCAACTCCGTTAATTCGTCGAAAATTGCTACATTTATTCACGTACCCATTCATTAAAATTCATTTTTAGCTGGAAACCAAAACCGCACCAATTATCTGTTGGCTCTTTTCTTCAAGTCATAACCTCTGTGCAAACTCCGCTGAGGACATTTTGAATCTTTTCAACAACAAATTTTTTATGCATTCGTAGGTATTTATTTCTGGCTCCTTCTTACTTATGATTATGCTGAATATTTTTAAAAGTAATAAGCTTAATAGATAAGATACCTATTCATCTTTGTCTATTTTCATTTGCGCTACTTATCTCTGATATAATGTTAAATACCTACAAAGATCCCCATTTGCATTGTCATAAGGCTTAAGAAATTTGAACAAGTCAAAACTTTTACCTATTTCGTTTTTGGTGCAGATATTGCCACATCCTTCTGAGAATCTATTTCTGCTTTCATTACTAATTTCTTCAGTTTAAATTTTCTTATTTTTTCTCTCTATCTCTAACATCAACATCTTCTCCTCTAACTCTCTGCGATGTCTTCTTTATTCCGTTTGCAACTGTAACTTTCTTTCTTACAACGGTATTCTCTTCTCCTGTTTGGTAACTGATGATATTATTTCAACACCATCTTTTATACAATCTTCATCAAAACTTTTCCAACTTTTATTACTTTATTTAACAAAGGAATGGTTACTTTCCCTGGCAAGTTTATTACACATTCTTCGCATATCTTAATCAAATCGCATCTTCGTGTTTTGGTCAAAACTGACATGAATAATTTGATCTCTCTAAATTACTACTATTTTATTAATTGATAGATTCTTTTTATTTAGATCCCAGCAGCTGAGGCCCCATATTTATAGTATTTTATAATATACCTATTTAATATGAATTTGATTTATAGCTACAAATAAATTGACTTTAATATTAAATGACATTTATTGTTGATATAAAGAAATACAAAGACTATAACTCAATTACACTAATAAAACAAGACACAACTTGTACATTTGCAAATATAACTAAAAGAAATTACTTAAAGCTGTTATTCTTCATCTCAACATATAAAATTATGGAACTTTTTTCTATTTTCTAACCTCTCCCGACATATCTTCTTTTCTAATTATTTTATTTTTTCCTCCAGAGTTGTTTTCTCCACTTTCTTTTTATCGTATGCAGCTTACACATCCAAAATGAAACCTCGAGTTCATTAATTTATTTTATTGTGCATATTTTTTTTTTAACCCACATATATATAAATACTTCAGTAAAAAATTATATTTTTGATATATTTGGATGGTAATAGTCGCATGTGAAGGAATCATATTTTATAGAATTAAAAATTTATTTTAAAAAATATGTGTTTTAATTTTATGAGCTAATATAATAAAACCAGTTCTAAACCACCATGTTTATAAAATGCCTTAGATTTTCCTGCTGAAAAAATCCAAGTATCTCCCAGTTACTTATCAGCCTATTTGCGTAAAATTACTCTTATCATATTTTTTTTTTTTTTTTTTTTTTTTTTTTTTTTTTTTTTGATTGTGTGGTGGCTAACCAATGATAAATTGTGAACAAAACATAATCTTCTTTATTTTTGTTTGGACATTATATTGATGTCCAGCCGGATTTTTTTTTAATCTATATACATACATATATAACCATTATATAATACTACAATTCACCATCTACAATGAATATAGAATAACCCAATGCAATAAACTTAATAAACATGACAAGACAATCAAATAGAATTAGCAATATAATAGCAATAATTTAAATAATTTGATTTACAATGAAGTAGCTAAAATAGACCATAATAGTAAACGGACAGCGATGACAAACTTGTAGTATCAAATGGAAATTTTTAAAGAAAGGTATAAGATAACTGTAAATGTAGAAATCTTTTTCATATTTTTCTAACTATGTGCATATGGAGACCTTCCTTATTAATATATTTTGATATGCCTATATATAACCAATATTGATTAGATAATTAGAATATAGTTTGAGTTATGCTTCAGTAACCGCTTACTTGTATCATCACTTCTGTGGCATTTAAAGTTCGATCGATATATATACTATATATAAATCATCTTATTTGACACAAATCTCTCAATAAAGGTATAACTAATAAAAAGAGGATAAAAAAAGCAAATGTCATTTTCTGATGGCAAGTACCAGTATTGACGTCATCTACATTTATCATCAGTCTTAAGTTCTTTATTAAGAACATTATTAATAAATGCGTCGATTTCATGTCATGTAACGAACAATGTCGTAAACAACATGCCAGGATCAATTAATAAATATGGTAGATGATTGACGCTAACCTAATTATAAATACAACTGTTTTCTTACTATTTGGAGTAGTGAATTCTTTGAAGTGTTTATCGCAAAAAAATCTTAAGGTAAAAAAAATAATAATTCTTTTTTTTTTCTTTTCTTTTGCGTCTGAAAAAATTTACCTTACATAAAAAAACACAATAATGAAAGTAATATATAACTAAATACATTTTTTTCTTAACTTGGCATGAACCAAACGTGCTTATTTTAAACAATCACCATACAATATCTCATGGCTTCTTTCCTTTAGAATTATTGGCATAGATGTGAACATCAATGGACAATTGATATTTTCAGTTCAAGACAAAATTCTAAAAACACTGCGTTTAAATTGATTAAATTTTTGTGACAGTCAGTTAGAACCAAAAAACTTTTTTTTTTATATATATATGTAAGATGTCGGTGTGATCATTGAAAGAACATCTAGTGAAAAGAACGGAAGGAACGGATTATTTCATAATATAGCTGATTGATTTAAATTTTTTACTCTCAGTTAAAGAACAGTTGAATTCCATCCATGTCATGGCTGGCAGACAAAAGCAGATGGGTGAATTTAATTGGTGGTGTATTCACCAATAAATTAAAAATATACGACAATAAGTGACATCAAATATTTATTATTCTATAGTTTGACTAGCTAATCCACATATTATTCTAATCTCCACCATTCGAGAGTAAATACAACAATGTTCTTATTTCAATCATTTCCGTCAAAAAAAAAAAAAAAAAAAAAAAAAAAATGCATTACACAGATAAACATTTTCTTTCTGAATCAGTGTCACTGCAATTAATAAGGACACTAAAAGAGGTCTTTGAAAATACACCACTGGGAATACACCTCAACTCCAAAAAACATTCGAAAATAATCTAATAATCGGCGGGGCTTGTTTAACAGTTACAAGGGGTGTGTTCAAGGGACACCATTTTTGCGCGCGCACTCAGAAGATTCTGCATGGAGTAGGCGTTATCGAAGAAGGGAATTTTAAAGTTATTTAATTATTGCATTATTTTTATGGTTCAGAATTGGTAAATAGTACACATACTATATCCCTTTATCCTTTCAAAACATGATTCTCGTAACAAAAATACATACTTGTGACCACTCAAATAAAATTTAAAATATTCCGGGAAAGTATCACGTGATCTATTTCATGTAACTAAGCCCGGTCAGCATTAAAAATATGACCACCAATCCTGCTCAAACCTCGCGCGCGCGACGCAAAAAAAAAAAAAAAAAAAAAAAAAAAAAAAAAAAACTGCTGGGCGATTTGATCACGTGATTGTGCATTTTGTACTTATCTGTTATTGTTGCACTTTGTTTGGTAGGCAGACTGATACAATTTAATAATTGGTGATTTAATTTTTTTAATAATTTTCTTTTTATTTATTAAAAATCATTTATCAGTTCCTTTATACTTTTTGTATTAAATAGAATGCTGTTAATAAACCAAGGTTGAGATATCCACACAGGGGTCACGCTAAGCGGGGGGGACAGGGGGAGTCTCCCCCGTAACCTTCGCAAATATTATTACACTTGGCAAATTTAAAACTTTTATGTCTAATTTAATTAAAATTTTAATAAAAACCGCAATACATTTCCCATTTTTATAGAATTCGCAAAAGTTACAACTTTAATTGGAAATATTAATTTTTTTTACAAATAAGACCTGTTTTACATTTTCTAAGTGCGTTAACTTAGCAAAATTATAAAATGAGTTAGTAAATATGAAAATTTGACTTGGCAATTTAAGGTCTTCTCCTCCACCAATAAAAAGTCTTAGCGATGGCCCTGTATCCCCATATGACAAGATTGATTTGTAATCTACAATACTGGATGGATTTCAATGGAATTTGCACTGTTAGTTAGACAATTTTTCAGAACAAGTTTTAGTATGTATATATTTTTTATTTAACGATTGTATATTTTAATACCGTGTGGATAACAGGCCAAAATACATCACAAAATTAGAAAAACAAACGACATCCGAAATTATGTTAGTATAAGCAAAACACTTATTTATACTTTCAATAGAAAAATTATAAACATTCTAATCATACTTTATTCATTACAAAACTAGAAGGCAAACACCAAATATTTCACCTCTTTAAAAAATATGTATGCAGATATTTTTAGTTAAAAAATGTACATCTTTTACATTTTGCTTTTATACTATCTTCCATTTTGATTTTTAACACCATAAAATATCCACGCATGCATTATATTTGCATCCTAATCTCAATAAAAACTTACTTCAAAAATTTTAAAAAAAAAAACATCAAGAAATTATTTTTGCATATACGAATATTTTTGCAGAAAACTTTTTTTTTTCATTTGTTTAATATGTATATAAATCAATTTAGAACGATATTTAGAATATTAAAAGGGTTCAAATATAAAACTTTCTCAGCAAAAATCTCATTTTCTCGTATTTAAATAAGTATTTTATTGTTATAATAGAAATACATGTGATTCTGTATTATTAATATAAAATTTATCTTTAATGAAAATGTCTTATATTTATTAATAAAAAGCAAGCAATAATTTAAAAAAAAATCACAAATGGACTTTTGGCCCGCGAAGGATTCGAACACATAACGCCTGATTGCAAGCACAGCACTTTAACCATTCAGCAAGCTCACCTCCTTTGGCTTCAGATTATCTTTATAATTAGCACAGTAAGTAATCGCATCCGTGATCTGTTCTCCAACCGTTATTGAGCGCACAGTTGCAGTACCTGTAGCAGGGTAGCGAGTAGTGAACGGATATCCGGGATATCCCGTCCGCGATATTAACCCACTCCATGTCCGTCGCTCCTGAACGCGCGCGCTCGGCGCGCGTTGCTGCTGAGCAAGCCCAAGGTCAGTCCATTCTGCACTTTTTCTCCGCGTCTTCCAGTTTTGATCGTACATCCGAGAATCTTGTCCGAGCTCCCAGCTAACGCAAGCATCTAAGCCCAATCAAAGGAATCAGAAGGCATTTGTAGAACGTTTCCAACATTTTCATTGGCCAGTAGGAGGAGCTTCAGGCTCGGACTCTTTTCCCAATGACGGTAGTTTGCAAAATTAAACAGAGATGAACAGTCCGTAAGTGCGATCTTTTTTTAATTGCCCAGACGATATTTTAATAAAACAAAAAAAAAGTTTTTGACAAATGTTTTTTATTCTAAACAGGAGAAATGAACTAACAAAATATTTCGAAATAAGAGATTGACATTTAAGTAATATAGTTAAGTTCTTTTTAGGAAAATAAATAATATATTATGCTGAATTTAAAAAAAAGGGAACTTTTGCCGATAATGAAATATTTGTAGATTACTGAAATAATAATGAAAGTATATTCTTGTATAAATTTCGACCAAAATCGATCGAGAAAATGGCGAATTTTTTTTTTATTATTACATATATATGTATACATATATCAAAAAACACTAAAGTTTCAAAATTAATAATATAGTCTAAAAAAAGTGATTAAAAATTATTTTTTTTTATCAGAAGTTTGTTTTATGTTGCTTGAAATATTTTAGCAGGAAAGTTACAGAATACTTAAAAATGCAATTAAAAACAATACTAAATCTTCTTCTTTGAGCAAAAATTTAATAGAAATTTCATTATCGGTATCAAGTAAAGACATATATTTAAAAAAATAATAATAACCTCAGTAAATAAGTTAGCCAGATGTTCTTGTGCAATTGAGTAAAAAAAGAGTTTTCAGTAAAATACAAAACCCTGTTATTTTAATTCCAATGTTATTTTAGTTTTATATCAAATGAAGTTTCAAAAGTATTTCGATAGTAAAAGTTTAATAAATCCTTTTAAGAAAATGCCTTTTAGGAATATTAAAATACATTCCTTTTTTCTTCGTTTTACTGTTATTTTAAGCTAAATTTCAGAGTATTAAATTGATAATAGTTAGGAATTTTCAATAGTTTCTTCGGTTTTTAATTTTTATAGATTCAACAAGAAACGCGGATTACTTTATCATTCTATAAGAGAATAGGATGATCTAAATGTAATTGAAATACGTGAGTATTAGATACAAAACGACTAATTTTGGGGCGAAATTAAAGTTAAAACTGCTTGAAGTAAGTGCTTTTCATTCAACCTATTAACCTATGTGCAGTTTTATAAAAACAAATTTGCATATCAGTATTGCCAATTTTTACCGCATTACAAGTTTAATGAGCGCATGTAAGGAAATTAGCTCTTTCCTTAATATTCTCTCTCTCTCTCTCTCTCTCTCTCTCTCTTTTTTTTTTTTTTTTTTTTTTGGCTTATTTTTCATTAGTTTTAGTTATTTTTACAATTTCCATATTTTTATAAGCAGTTCTTATCAAATTCTTTGTTTCTTTCTAAGCTTACAAGAGATTTTAAGATGTATAATGTATGATAAAATTAAATTGTTATGATGAAATGAAATAAAATCTGTAATTATTTAAATAGAAATATAATTAACCCTTTCATTCCCAGTGAGTCCAAATGGCATCATGACATTATTTATTTTATTTCTGTATTTAATTCGGATACTTCGAATTCATACCAGAAAATTAAAATAGAAATACTTGTTTTATGTAATAGCAAAAATTCCATAATTAAATAAAGAGAAATTTATCATTGAACTTTTCTGGTGTAAATTCAGATTCTTTGAACTACGGATTTTCTAGAACGTATTTTACCATAGGAATGAAAGGGTTAAGAGAAAATCGTAGCATTTTCGTCATATTTTCAAAAGAAAATCTCTAGTATAATACAGTAATATCCCTAGAAAATATCTAGGGATATTATTATATTTGAAAAAAACCGTGTTTTTGCTATAACTTTTCTTCCGAAATTTTATGATTTAAAAATCCGAAAAAAATTCCGAAATTTTGTACTCATAGATGAACCGCAGGGTTCAATGAAAAGGAATCGAGAGTTTTAGTACGGTGAAACTGTATATTTGACATAATTGAACCTATCCCTAAATTCACCGAGAGACAATCTAAGCCCAGATACACCCACTAAGTCTCATAGTGAATGATTGTAGAGTTTAGCTTTATCCTTTTCGGTTCCTGGGTCCCCTTTCAAGGACATCTGTTCTTTTACTTATAAAATCTAAAATGTCTCCTTTTTTTAAGCAAAATTGTTGATTGCAAAAAACATTTTCGCACAGATAGGATACTCCTACACCACTTCTTTGATTTTTTTTAAATCTAATTTCCATGTGGGTGAAAGACTTTGGAGTGGGGCCAACCTAGATATTTATATATAGGTTGGCCTATACAGCTATAGCTGTAAAACTAAATCCAAAAATAGAATCCCGCGAAAAATAAAATGCGACGTTTATCGTACAAAAGAATCGAATAGCAAGAATGCCTATTTTTATTTCATGTGTGTCATTTTTTAAGACGTTATCTGAGCATTAAATTAAATACAGATTTTAAAATTTTCAATAACCATCCCCCGAATTCGACATGATGACCAATTTTTAAACTCTTCAATTATGCCTGAATACAGTTTTTCTCTAAATTTATAGAATTAGCTTTTGAGACGTTACTAATTTTATATAAAAAAAGGTGTTCTCTTCAATTTAAAATCAGGTACTTATATCCAGTACATGACCATCAAGTACACTGTAAAAAAAATTGGGTAGAGGTACTAAACTTTTTCTAGGAAACTGGGATTCCTAGAACTTTTCCTGTAACGGTAACAACAAAAATTCTAGTTTTAGAATCAGTTACATGTATTTTTCCTGTTATCGTTACATGAAAAGTTCTTGGAATCCCAGTTTCCTAGAAAAAGTTTAGTACCTCTACAGAATTTTTTTTACAGTGTATATTTCATATGTAATTTTCTAAACCCATCTTACAATGATTTTCTTAAAGATAAAAAAAAGGAAAAAACTTTTCGAAGAAAATGTTGAAATTATGTGTACAAATATATGAAAAGTTTATCAATCAAACACATCATAGGTAAAAATTCATATATTTTTTTAAATAATAGTATGATAATTCATAAAAAAATTGAGTTAATTACAAATATAATATATTTATGCATGCATTTTTAAGTAATTAAAAAAATTAACGCACTGAAATTATCATTTAAGGAAATTTACATTAAAATTTACAAAAGAGTATAACTTTGAATAGTTGGATTTCCAAAATTTTGTTCCAAAAGACTTAAAATTTTATGTTTGGGTATAAGTCTCAACCGAGATTAAAATGATTTTGTCAAAATTAGTTCTTCTATACACAATTTAAAAGTTAATTTGAATTTTATATAAGAATTGGCTACCACACTGTAAAAAAAAATCTGTAAAGGTACTACACTTCATCTAGGAAACTGGGATTCCAAGAACATTTTCTGTAACGGTAACAACAAAAACTCAAGTTTTAGAATCGGTTACGTGGATTTTTTCTGTTATCGTTACATGAAAAGTTCTTGGAATCCTAGTTTCCTAGAAAATATTTAGTACCTTTGCAGATTTTTTTTTTACAGTGCAGAAATTAATTCATGCATGTGAGTTAATTAAAGACATTTTTTGTATATTTCCTTCACTACCATAAACGCCGCTCAAAATAGAATAATTTTTTTTCTTGTTAACAAATGTGTTTATTTTTACATATAGTGCGATAGAAAAAACATTAACTTACATGTGAGATCACGTATTTAATTATCTCTGCATAAATTAATCATGACTATTTTTTTAACTATATTATAGGCTTACGTAAATATTTTTTACTCTAAGAGAGATGTAATAATTATCAACTACCCACCTAAATATAGTTTTATAGCGTTATCACAAATTTAGACAAATGCCACAAAAAAGAGCTTCGTTAAGTTAAGAAATATGGAAGACTAAACCTTATAGCATATTTTCCGTCGCTACAATTATTACTACCAAAATAAAATGCAAAAACACATTTACGCAAAATATGCATAATTAACTTCAGAAATCGGAGAAAAAAAAAACTATTATTCACTCATGTAAACAATCTTAGTTACAAGTTATACAAGTAATGATGCAGAAAATAATAATAATAAAAAAGAGCTTTATCCGCCCTAACACATACATTTTTCCGTTTGTATGGATAAATATTTCGCATGTGAACGTGCACAAAGATATAAATAACATTCAAAGATCAATAAATATTTATTAAAGTCACTGTCATGTAAGCAATATGCACAAATTGCAGTATTATTGAAAATGATAGAGAATTATTTCACTTTATCTTCATAAAATTATTAATGTTTTATTATTTTCTATACTTTTATTATTTAAGAATCTTTTTATCTCTGTTTTATTTATTAATTTATTTTAACAAATTTATCAAAATAATTTATTTAGTTAAATTTTGAAATACAGTAAGAATGAATAGTTCTTCACTGTCTACCATTGGCAGCAATCATTCGTTGCAGTATTCCGGGTTTATAAATAAGTCGAATGAGGCAATCCTAAAACTTTTTTCTATTTCATGCATGTTTATACTTCTTGAAAAATGCGGCATTACAGCACCAAAAGATTAGGTGATTTTCAACAAAATCTAATCATCAACAACTTATGTCAACTTCTGACTGAACATGAAGTTTGATGAAATCAGCGAATTAGTTTTTGAAATCTAGCTATTGCAGGAATCATAAAAAGGTCTATATGTCAGCGGCAGCTGTTAGGCGATTTAAAACAAAAAACAACCAGGATCATTTTATATCAGGGAATAACTTAATCTGAAGTTTGATAAAAATTAATGCATTAGTTCTTGATACAGTTACTACAGAAATCGTGAAAAATGCAGCATAGCATTGCCATCTGCAGGGCGATTTATACCAAAAATTTAACAGCTCTAATCTATATCAAGGACTAAATGAATCTGAAGTTTGGTGAAAATTCATGCGATAGTTCATGAGGTTAAGCTATTAAAATAATCACCAATAACGCAACATTGCAGCGCCAGCTACACTATTTAAAAAAATCTATAAAGATACTAAATTTTTTCTAGGAAACTGGATTCCTAGAACTTTTCATGTAACGGTAACAGCAAAAATTCATGTAACCGATGCGATTACATAATTTTTTGCTGTTACCGTTGCATGAAATGTTCTTACAGTGTATTAGGTGATTTACATAAAAAAGTAACCAGCTTCAAATCATATCAAGGACTAATTATATCTGAAGTTTGATGTGTCAACCCATGTGGAAAACACGTGCATTAGCTCTTGAGATAAAACTACTGAGAAAATCATGATTAATACAGCATAGCTCCGCCACCCAATGCGCAATATACATGAAAAAAACAAGCAAACACTAGTTTATATCAAGATCTAACTGAATCTAGTGTTTTGTAAAATTCCGCGCATTACATCTTGAGATAGAGTGCCCACGATATGTTTGTCTGCGGGTTTTAAGGCTACAATGGACTTTCAAAATCGCAAAAAATCATCAAACTGTCGAATTTTCATTTTTAGCATAATAACGTTATATGAACTTCCTGCTATTGAACACAAAAAGAATTTTTCAATTTCGACTATTTTTACTGGAGTTAGAAGCATTTTTGTCCAATCAGCTGATTGTGCCACGTCCCTTTGTTTTCTTTTTTGCCGATTCACATCCGTAAAATCTAGCCTAGTTTTTAGTTTTACCATACAAAATGTTATTATTTTACACTGAAATTATTAATTTTGTGATTTCGCAAAACAATACTTTAACTGTAACTTTTAACTGTTTCTTTAAGCGTTTGTTTTACAATGCATTTAGAGGAATTGCTTTTTGTCCCCAATCTTTTTAGCGTAAATTAAAAAATATTAATGTATTTAAAATATTTAAAATTTTTAACAAAAATTTTTACAATAAGAGGTATTTATACCATGAATATTTCTAGTACAATTTGAAAAAAATTCATTAGAAAATACAAAATGTTACTTCTGCGAAGATTTTTTAAAATTCAGATACTTCACGTTCTTTGCATGAATTACTGTTGAATCCACATATTTTATGTGAATTTACCATAAAAACATAAAACACTTACATATAAGCTAGAAATGATATTATATCCCTTAATAGCTGAAACTGTGTCAGTAGGAAAATATTAAGCAATTATAACCACTGTAGTTACTAAAACCTGTTTTTTCTTAGAATGCATATTTTCGTCGTTTTCATGATTTCAAAATGTTCCATGCGAAGTTCTTTATGCCCAATTTTTCTGATTTTTTGTTTAAAATGCTCTTTATGTATGTGTTAACAAATGTTACTAGAAATAAAATTTTTTAGACGCATGTAAATTTTTTAAATTTCAGTTATATGAAATTTTTAATGATTTTTTAACGGAAAATACAAAAGAATTAAGTCAAAATCATTTTTTAAATGTTTTACAAGTAATATGCTAAAAATGCTTAGTAACATTTGTTAACACATACATAGAGAGCATTTTAAACAAAAAATCAGAAAAATTGGGCATAAAGAATTTCGCATGGAGCATTTTGAAATATTGCCATTTTTTGTTAATTTAAAAAAAGAAAAATCTGTATCTCAAAAATTATTGAATATATTTTTTAAAAAAATTATGAAATAAGAGATATATATATTATGATTATTTCCAGAAATTTAAAAAAAAATTCATTGAAAATTACAAAAATTAGTTTTGAGAAGCCACTGTAGCCTTAAAAGATTAAAAAAGAAATAAAAAGTAATTTTATGGTCCCGAATCTGAGAAATGCAACTCATAAAATATGTTAGTGTTGTTTCATGCTTCAAAGCATAAAAAAGTTTTTTTTTTCAATATTTTATTATAGAATGATCCAGAAAATCCATAAAAAAGAAATTAAAAAAATCATTATTAAAATTAGTCCCAGTCCAAAAATTATCTTTGAACTTTTGAAGTTGTTATACATTTTGTTTGATCTTAATTATTATTGCATGAAAATGTTGTACTCGTTTTATAAAGAGTTGTATTTCTTTTTATTTTAAGTTGATATTCGAAAAAAAAAATATTACAATGTTGGCCAGATTTCAAACTATTTTAAGAAAGTGTATATCTAAAAATTTATTGATTTTCTAATAACAATGCAGCAAACCGCGCATTTTGATCTCAAACGGTTTTTTTTTATTTACATGCAAAATGAATCAGTCATTTACTAGACACCCTGTATATGCACTTGCATTTTAAAAACTAGTAAAACATATAATGCTCATAACTCACAATACGCGCAATACGTACAACAGTTCTCCTTTTTTAACTGTTGAAATTCATTGCGGACGTTGCTCCTACGAGAAGCCGTCTATAATACAAACACAATAATAAACGAGCATTTATATTTTGTTATCTATCATAATCGGGGTATCATGCGTAATTTTTTGTAATAACATTATTTCAGCAAAGAGAGAAAAATAATAGCTCATCTATTACTATGAAAAAAGAAAAAACAGAAAATGGCAGATGGAAAAGAAAATTCATAATTCTTCGTGACAGGTCAAGTACTTGTATGAAATACAAAAGCTTTTTTCAAATCATATACTATATAAAAACCGTTCATTAAACCCATTCAGAGAAAAACATTCTGCAAAAATACCTTCTAAATACAAATAAAAAGCGAAGCGTTATGTTGTTAAAGCTACAAGAATGAAAGTATAAACAGCTGCTGAAGAGAGTTACCGCTGACATTTTTTGTGCAATGCTCAGAATTTATGTCACAATATATTGAAAAAACTGCCCCCATATTTCTTTTAGCCTCGTAAATAGCTAAAAGCAACTCAGCCGTCAATATAAATTCTTTTTATTGCAGCAGGCCTGAAAAGTATTTTTGCTGTTGACATTTCTTTCAGCTAATGACACCCTTTTGCTGAAAAGATAAAGTGATACTTAATGATACATTGCTCCATCTGACAAAACATCAACCACAATTTTTTTTTTCTGATAAGAGTCATAGACATATACCTGTCTTTAGATACATTTTTAATGGAAAACTTTTTTAAAAAAGGCAGGCAAAAGTATTTCTTTGTCAGTTCACACTTATATTAGTTTCAGATAGGATAGTGGGAATTGAAAATATGTACAGTGTGTTACTCAATTCGGATAAATTCAGTGGAGTGATGGTAGGTATAAAGGGGATGAAAAATAGCCATAAGACATGAGATCGCAAAGTACTTATGTAGTCAAGTTTGAAAAGTATTGTTTGGGCTCAAAAATTTTTGTGTAAAAAACTACAATTTTTTTTTTTTTTTTTTTTTTTACAGGCTTGGAAAGTTTTTTTACTGTTGATATTTCTTTCAGCTAATGACACTTTTTTTGCTGAAAAGATAGAGTGATACTTAATGATACATTGCTCTATAAGATAAAACATCAACCACAATTGCTTTATGAAATTTCTAATAAGAGTCACAGACATATAAATGTGTGTCTCCATATGCATTTTTAATGGAAACTTTTTTTAAACTGAGCAAAAGCAAAAGCATTTCTTTGTCAGTTTAGTACAATTATATTAGTTTCAGATAAGAAAGCGGAGGTTGTAAATATATACAGTGTGTTACTCAATTAATCGGATAAATTCAGAGAAATGATAGCAGGCATAAAACGGAGGAAAAATTGCCATAAGACAGGAGGTCGCAAAGTGCTTATGTAGTCAGAAATATTGGGTGTTTTGCCCTAAAGAACAGATACATTTTTAAATGGAAAATATTTTTTTAACTGAATGCAAAAGCAATTCTTTCTCAGTTCACAATTATATTTGTTTCAGACAGAAAAGCGGAGGTTGAAAAAATATATACAATGAATTGCTTAACTGGACGAATAAATTCAGAGGAGTGATAGTAGACATAAAGAGAACAAAAAGCTGCCATAGGACATTAGGTCAATAAGTATCTATGTCGGAAGAATTACAGCGTGTTTTTTTTTCTAAATAAATTCTGCTTCACGGTAATAATTTTGCAAAAAGTAAAAATATTACATTGCCAAAAAAAAAAAAATAAAAAAAAAATAAAAAAAAGAAAGAAAGAATTATAATTGTAAAGTTACATTTTTTTTTCATTGCTGTAACATAGTAGTCTTTAAACATCTTCAATGCATTTACATTTAAAAACTAGTAAAACATATAATGCGCATAAATTACGATACAAATAATCCACACAACAATGCTGCTTTTCTTCAACTGTTGAAATTAATAGCGGACGTTGCTCCTACGAGCAGTCGTCCATAATTTTTTACAATAATAAACGAGCATTTATATTTTGTAATCTATCATAATCAGGGTCTCATGTGTAATTTTTTGTAACAATATAATTTCAACAAAGAAAAAAATAACAGTCCGCCTATTGCTATAAAAAAGCAGAAATACACAAAATGATAGATAGAAAAGAAATTCATAAATTTTCGTGACAGGTCAAGCACTTGTATGAAACACAAAAGCTTTTAAAAATTATATATCAGATAAAAACCGCTCATTAAACCCATTCAGAGAAAAGCATTCTACAAAAAATACCTTCTAAATACAAATAAAAAGCGAAGTGTTGCATTGTTGCAGCTGCAAAAATGAAAGTATTAACAGCTGCTAAAGAGAGTTACCGGAGACATTTTTCGTGCAATGCTCAGAATTTATGTCACAAGATACTGAAAAAACTGCACTCATATTTCTTTTATTCTCGTAAATGGCTAAAAGCAACTCAGCCGTCAATATAAATTTTTTTGCTGCAGCAAGCCTGAAAAGTATTTTTGCTGTTGACATTTCTTTCAGCTAATGACACCCTTTTGCTGAAAAGATAAAGTGATACTTAATGATACATTGCTCCATCTGACAAAACATCAACCACAATGTCTTTTTAAAAATTCTGATAAGAGTCATAGATATATATCTGTCTTTGGATACATTTTTAATGTAAAACATTTTTTAAATGGAAGTCAAAAGTTTTTCTTTGTCAATTTACAATTATATAAATTTCAGACAGGAAAGTAGGGATTGAAAACATATCCAGTATGTTAATCAATTCGGATAAATTCAGAGGAGTGATAACTATAAAAAGGATGCAAAATAGACATAGGACATGGTATTTTTAAAGTACTTATTTATTTAGAAACAGTAGCGCCAACTTTTGAAAAATATTGGGTGGGCTAAAAAAAATTTATGTAAAATAACTACAATGTTTTTTTTTTCTTTTTCAATAGGCTGGGAAAATATTTTTGCTGTTAACTTCTTTCATATAATGTCATCCTTTTGCTGAAAAGGTAGAATGATATTTAATGATATGTTGCTCCATCTGTCAAAACATCAACCACGATTTCTTTATGAAATTTCTTATAAGAGTCATAGACATATATATGTGTGTCTTCAGATGTATTTTTAATGGAAACTTTTTTTAAACTGGAAGAAAAAGCATTTCTTTGTCAGTTTACAATTATATTAGTTCCAGATAAGAAAGCGGAGGTTGTAAATATATACAGTGTGTTACTTAATTAGTCGGATAAATTCAGAGAAATGATAGCAGGTATAAAACGGATGAAAAATTGCCATAAGACTGGAGGTCGCAAAGTACTTATGTAGTCAGAAATATTGTATGTTTTGCCCTAAAGAACAGATGCATTTTTAATGGAAACTATTTTTTTAACTGAAGGCAAAATCATTTCTTTATCAGTTCACAATTCTATTTGTTTCAAAGAGAAAAGCGGAGGTTGAAATATATACAGTGTGTTACTTAATTGAACGGATAAATTTAGAGGAGTGGTAGTAGACATAAAGAGAATGAGAAATTGCCATAAGACATGAAGTCACAAAGTATTCATGTAGTCAGAAATACAGCGTATTTTACTCTAATTAAATTCTGCTCGACAGTAATAATTTTGCAAAAAATATATGTATATATAAAGAGTACCAGCAAAAAAAAAAAAAAACCTTGTCACTTAAGCCACAATCTCAGTGCTCGAATGTTGTATTTTATTTTTTCCGGTTTTAAATAGAAGAGGTGGGTGAGAGTTCTATCATGCGTTGGTTACGTGGAGTGGTAACTCTTGCAGCTGAATATGATTTACAGTTATCTTTTTATTTTTTTTTTAGTTCTGGTAGTGGTTTTAAAAGAGCGATTTAAAAAAAGGCCTTTTCTCTACAAAAAGAAACTCGCCTGATGCACATAATTGACATAAAAAGCTTACAATTTTTCAACAACCTCGTGCTTTAACTTTATTAGAACAAAATATTGCATAGATAATATAATGTGAAAAATGGTCTTTTTTCTGATATTTTCTAATTTTAAGAGTCTTGAGATCCCGTAAAGAGAGCAAGTGAAAATAGTGCTATGTTTTTCATTGCAGTTCACAACGGAGTTTTCTCTGGTCATGACGCAGGTATTCGCTAAAATAACCATGTTCAAATTATAGAAAATATCAAGTTTTAGCATAACTGTTTTCTACTGTATCAAAATTCCAAAATTTTGTAATAATGTTCCTATAATGTTACTAAGCATTTTATAGATGCGCATAACTTTCTTTTTTGCTTTTTGAAAGAGTCATTATGGAAGAACCCGGTTATTAAATCGTTTAAATCCTAAAATTGGTTTCAGGCCATTTGTCTTCTACTATCTTATAATGACATTTGAATCTTCTTTAACAAAACGATATTCATTTTTATTTCATGTGTTGAAATGTGGCGGATAATTTATCGAAACAAAAAATTTATTGAAAATAAATTATCTGTAGCTATTTTTCGTGTGTCAAAGACTTTCGGCATACTCTGTATATTGAATGTACTGAAATATAGGCTATTATCGACATATGAAATTTTGTATTATTTGTTTTTTTTTAACTTCAAGTTCATTTATTCCATTACATCCGTAGTGAAAAAGATTTTAGCTTTACAGTATAATACTAGTACCTCAGCTGTTAATATTATATCGTAATAAATAATAGAAAAAAAAGGCTTATTATAAACCGTAAAATAAGCAATAATAAATCATTAGGCAGCAATATAATATGATATATTAATGCTCCATATTTATAGAGCAGGGCTGTCCAACGCGGCGCACGCGGGCACCATGGCGCCCTCTGAAGTTTTTCTTGGCGCCCTTTAGAAATTTTCCTGTTATTAAACATTTTAGAAGTAAAATTCCATTATAATGAATTCTTTTTTTTTAAATCATTAATGTTTTATCGAAGATATATTTAAAAACCTGTGTTTGGTCTGCAGTTGGCTTATCGCTGTACATTACTCTCTTAAAACGAAAGAGTGGATTTGGCTGCTCAAGAAAGAGTTCTAATTTACTGGATCGTGAATGAGCTGATTTTTAAGTGGTCCACTCTTCTTGACTTGCTTTCTTCTATTTCTAATGCACTCATTGAGATCGGAAACTAAGCAAGTGAATTCGAGAAGAAAACAGATCATTCCCGCGTTATTTTCATCCACCGTTGGCGCTGCTGTCGACCTGACCTTGCAAAATACAAGATGGAGGATTTCCGAATGCACTGCACGCTGATTTTCGATGCATCTTAAAAGTTCGTGGTTTCCTCAAGATTATTTGCTAAAGAAGCCGATATTTTACGAAGTAAGTACTATGAAAGTATTTTATTTACATTATACTATCCTTTTAATAGATTTCTCTTCTCTTATTTTAATAAACAATTAATGTTAATACTCATACGTACCGTACATAACAACCTTGAAATAAAATGGTGTATCAAGCGAAGTAAAAATTGTCTTATAATGTAAATACTTAGTTCATTTAACAGTCTTGTAGTATAAAAGTTTTGAAGAATTAAGTTATGCAATTATTACATCTGTATTTATAGAAATTTATTTATAGATGTTCAGGCTGGTTAGAAGTGCTTATTTTTTAGTGTACTCCTATTTCTCAATTTTGCTAATATTGTTAAGGGATGGAAAACCCTATATAAACACGAAAAACAAAGTCCTCTTGTTATTTTGATCTACATGTTGCTGCATATAAAGAAAAAAATAGTGTGTATATAAACACCTTTCTAAGACTCTTGCATTCTTAACGTTTTGAACATGTGTGTACTTTGTTACTGTTTTGTTTGGGAATGCTTTACATTGCTATTGAGCAAAATTATTGTATGCATGGTCTGTATTATTATAGTTTGTTTAATATTTAAAAGTATTTAGCTACATTGTTACATAAAAATTGCTTTGAAAGTAATATTGTTTTCTTGCACTTGCTTTCAGGTAGGTTTAAATGAGGATTTATTAACAAAACGTAGACAAATATACATATTTTTCTTTCTATACTGGTAAATACAAGTATCATTTCCCAAATATTATGTTCCTGATTTCTTTAACAATGAATTATATGGCAGGTGAATGTGAAACGGTGGGAGAATTTCAAATTTTGGAATGAAATGATTTTATAAACTTTTAATGACTTCAATAATAGTATTTTCACAAAAATATAATCGTAATAAATGTAAGACTATTTAGATGTTATAAAATGTTACTGAAAAAAAAGAAAAGTTTGGTAAATCTAAAATAACTATTGAAGCAAATCCCTTTCCTTTCAGAAATGTTTTGTGATATCATTGCCTTCCCCTAAATTGGTAATGTTAAGATGCACCGCCCCTTAGGAATATCATGATCTCTTTTGATAATTTGCACAGCACATAAATATAGGAAGTATTTAAGTTGATGTGTGATCACGAGGTACTGAATTTAGTTTTAAGCTTTCTTTACATTCTAAATTTATCTTAAGTGAGGCACTGTAATCCCAGCCCAAATGCTTTAATAACATGAGTAAAAAAAAAAAAAAAAAAAAAAAAAATAAATCAAATTGTGCTTTTTAGTTTATTCCAGGTGGCCCTTTAAACCAGCATTTTGTACTTTTTGTACTTTTTAAGAGTAACTTTAAAAACTATTTGAAAGAAAAAAATTGAAGTTTTGGATTTACATAAGGCAGGCCATAAGAAATATAAATTAATCAATAAAATTGTAGGTTATGCAATTCATATCATAATTTTTTTCAATAATACATTTATGTTTTGATATTAGTATTAGTACTATAACCACACAAAAAATATTCACAATTATTATTTCAGGAGATACTTATAGCAATATGAAAATATAAATTAACATAAGAAGCTCAAAGTTTTAAGTGTTTGATTCAAAAACTTATTATCCAAATGACATTGCCTTTTTAGGCATAGTTTGAACCAAGATTATATCTTGTGAAAATTGGGTGTTGCCATTAAAAGAAAAAAGTAAAAAAGTTTTTTCTTTTTTTTTTTTTTTTTTGGTTTAAACCTTTTTTTTTTTTTTTTTTTTTTTTTTTTTTTTAAACATCCTTTCTTATTACATATACATGCATATATATTGATAAAAATAGACATTGGATTATAAACTGTAACTTCATTTTTTGATTTAAATTTAAATTTTTTGATTTAAATTTAAATTTTTTGATTTAAATTTAAATTTTGATTTAAATTAAATATTTACAATGAATTTATGTAAAAAATAAAAGAAATTAAAATTTAATTTAAACAGTATTAGCAAACTGTCTTATGTTCTAAGAATAAAGTGCTGTATACAGTGAAGCATTGATACTCTGAAAATCTTTAACTAATCTTTTAATTACTAATAATAAACATTTGAAAGTAGTCTGATAAATAAAATATTCTTCTCCATAGCTATCCAAATAATAAATTTCAGATACTTCTTCACATTTTGTTTCTTGAATGACAATTTTAAGTCAACATTTTTGGTCATAGATTCAGCAGATAACTAACAGGGGGGGGGGGGGGTCACTATTATTAAAATGCTATAAGTAGCATCCAATCTTTGAAAACTCTCTTATTCGACTTCATATTTTGATTTTAATGCTTAAGATAACCTCCCCAATTAAGATTGGGGATTTCTTTTACAGCTTGAAATCTTATAAATTGTATTATGTTATTGCGTTAAATAATCTGCAGTTTTCAAAAAATTAAGATATATTCTATTAAATATTGAATATTTTTAATCTATTTTATATTAGATCAATTCACATGTTCGAAGCTTTTTCTAAAGAGAAAAAAATATATTCACCATTGCAGACTGATTTTAATCTCATACCCAAAAAATGATCTGAACCTGCTACGTCCAATGCTTATAGCTGATATAAAGTGTTAAAATTAGAAGTTATTTATATTCAATAATCTGACATACATAAATTATTAAGAAAAAGAGAAAATGTCATTAGATTTCTTCTGAAAAAAAAAAAAATTAGAAAAGGACCAGTTGGTTTAAACTAAACTGTTGTTTAAACCAAAAGGAGTAAACAGTTGTTTAAACCAAAAGGAGTAACAGTTGTTTAAACCATAGTTAAAACCAATTGGTTTAAACCGTGCCAACCCTGGTCTAATTGTTGTTAGGTTCTATCTTGTATTACATAAATATGCAAATATATAGAAAAACAACTAAAAATCCACAAAAACCTGTATTGGTTGGGTATTTGCCAGCGCTGATACATTTTGAAAGTAGCAACAAAGGTGAATTTTCAACAATATTTTATAATGTTGCTTTAAGAACTTTCATTTTAAATTTGTTTTTAAAATGGTGATTTATTTTAAGATTGTATCAGAAGTAACACCTTGATTTAAACAAGCGGATAAGTGTAATCGCGCAGGATTTATTTATTCTATTTCCATTTTATTCATGATTGGCTGAATTTTCAGTAGTGTAATATTTATAACGCTAAAATTTTTAGTGTATGGTTCATTTTTTTGTTTAGACTATGGATGGGAAATTTTATAAAACATTTAATCTGAAAGCTGCAAAATATTTTAATATGTTCATAATCATTCCTGAACATTATATTTATTGCTATTTAACTTAATTTCAATATTTTCCTTTAACACAGGAAGATGGTGATTTCATGGAGGAGTAAAATTCTACTGTGAGGAGTCAAATTCAACAATCTTATTTAATCTCAAGGATCCTCAACAAAGTGTCTATTTTGCCTAAGATTATAAAAGTTGGACAAACCAGTGGACAGATTACAATATGCTCTTTATGTATTTAATTCTTAATGCAAATGGACTGTTATATTTATAAAGGTCCTGTTAAAGATGTTATTGAAACTTGTTTATCTGATGTTGGAAAGAATTGTTATCAATTAATGTTAGGTTTATTTTGTTCTTGCTAAATAAAATGTTTTTGTTGTTAAATAAAATTAGTTTTTTTTCTTTCTTGCAACATTCTAAATTGTACATTTGGCTCTAACTTTTGACACAAAATGCTGCAGTCTTATGCTTTTATATTTATTTAAAAGTTAGTTGATTTAAGAAACATTGAATAAAATCAAAAATTAAAAGATTAATTAAGAAGAAATAAGTTATTCTTGAATATAAATTCAAGTTTTAACAAATGTTTTAAATGATATAAAGAATAATTGCACATGGTCAATAAATCCATTTCTCAGTTATTTCTGCATTTAACTTTTGTACTACAATATTTAGTGGAAGGTTTTTCATACAATAAAATAATTGTCCATAATCAAAATTTTAGCTATACAAGTTTTTTAATGGCATTCCTCCACATTTCCCAATTGCAATGTGCTTATATAAATGCTATGGGTAACAATTATTTTATCTAAGATTTCAAAGCCATTTCAGATTTCAAACTAAACAATTAAAATATTTTTTAAAAATTTAGTCAGTTTAAGAAATATAAGATTTTGATTGAGATTTAACTCTAGGAATAATTACAAGATATCATGGGTTAATGTTTATCCATTTAAAATATTTTCAATTTCTTTTAACATTATTGCTATATATATTTATATAGACGCATACTCCTGCTTATTTTACGGTTTATAATATTTGGTTTTCAAGTATAGTAACGGAAAACTAAATCACCAGTATTAGATCGTAAAATTAACTTTTTTTTTCTTTTTCAGTAAACCAAATTTTAAAACATCATCCTCTAACATCTCACATTATTTCCTTTTTAAAAGAACAATTATATGCCTTAATTACTACGTTGTTCAAAAATAAAATAACAATCCCAATAAACAAAATTATAAAAAAATAATTGTTAATTCAAAACCCTGCGCTGGCCATGTGTGTGGGGGGGGGGGATACTTTTTTTAATTTAGGTTTTATGTTTTTTAATACTTTCTTTTTCAAAACTGATTCTAAAACTCGTATTAATATTTAAAAAATAATAATAATAATAATAAAAACTAACCAAAATTGCAAAAGTAAAAACTAACCCACTTACAGATCATCCTCAAATATTCTATGCCCCCCCCCCAAAAAAAAGGTAAACATTTTAAAATCTAAGCAAGATATTTGAAAATAACTTCTGCATAGGATTATCTAAACTCTTAAGGGGGACAATCAGCTTCTGACATTGTGGTGCTGAAGTTGAGTCATTGGGCTGATATCAAGTTTATTTTTTCAATATTTTTTTAGTAAGATGCCTAAGATTGGTTTATTTGAATGAAATCATAAATTTTTAATAAGAAAATAGTTATTTACAATTAAATCAGAAGCTAATGAAAAAATTAAAATTGTATATAAGCATATCTGAAGCTATAAGTATCATTGGAAAATATGTAAATTTGAAATTGCCCAAGAAAAGAAAGGAAAAATCCCATTAGCACCACAGCATCAGAAGCTGATATTCTGTTTAATCTTGTTCGGGTGCTGTTGTACAGTTATGCAAATTTAGGCAGTTTGCATGAATAAGTGTTTTCAAATTTACAATTTTGAGATCACCAGTATTTTTAATTTAATGAATATATGTACTTTTAAATTTAACAAAAGAAAATACTGATGTTAAAAATTTCTGATTTGACAGAATAATAAAAAATTCATGTAAGCTCTATTTAATTTTGTATAACGATTCAATTGCCTTTTCCCCTAAATTGACATAGGAAACACTTTCATTGAATTAGAAAGAAAAAAAATGTTTTTATGATTCATTAGAGAACTTTCAGTCATGTAAATTAGAATGTTTTAAGTCTTGTTAATTAAAGACTTGGAAGAAACATTGGAGAATCCATGTTACAGTTTTCCAATCTCTCTCTCTCTCTCTCTCTCTCTCTCTCTCTCTATATATATATATATATATATATATATATATACCCTTGTAATGTCAATAAACAGAAATTTAAATCCGAAATGAGAATTTAATTGCAACACTTGAAAATGGTGCAATAATTCCATGTTATATTGAATTTCATTGATAAAAATTAATCTAGGATTACTGAATTTAGTTTTAAATGATGTGATTTTATTTAGACGATTTAGAAATCGCTTGAAAATTTTTGTAATTTTAAGCAATTTTTCTTTTCTTAAGAGTGAATTTATTTAATTCTACAAATTCAAGGAGTTTTGGATTAACTCTTAAATGAGTTGATTACATTCATGTATGAATTGGTTACAAATCGCCTAAGTGCTACTGGATTAAATCAAAAATGACAACATTTCACTCCAACTTGAAGTGATAACAAATCTCTCAAGTGCTACTGGATTTGCCTTAAATTAGTTCATTTCACTCAAATACGAGTTGGCTGCAGCTAACTCAAGTGCCACTCGATTTAATCCTAAAGACTTCATTTCACTCAAGTATGATTTGGTTACAAATCGCTCAAGTGCTACGAGATTCAGTCTTAAAGGACTTCATTTCACTCAAGTATGACTTGATTACAAATCACTCAAGTACTACTGGATTTAACATTTATTGATTTGATTTCACTCAAGTATGAGTAAAATGGAGATCACTCAATCATGAGTTGATTAAAAACAACTCATTCACTTGAGTTGTTTCAGCTCTTCTTGAGAAGGTTCCTTTCAACATGGGAAAAGAGTGGATTTCAGCTCAACTTGAGTTATTTCAGCTTTTTCGTTTTAAGAGAGTAGAAACCAGAATATTTCTTTGAAAATTTAATTATGCATATTTTTGCAATTTTTAGTTAATTTTTACGTTGAGTAATTATGATAGTTAAATTTCTCAATAAAATGATCGTTAAATTTCTTAATTAGTTGGTAATAGCTCTTTTGAATACTTAAGAAATAAGAGAAAAATAAAAGTTTTCATCTGTCACCCTCTCCAATGAAGATACATGTGCATGTAAGCTCAGCTTTCTTCTTTTTATTGTTGTCACACTGACACATTGGCTGTTTTATATGAAGGATAACATGCTTAATTTTTCTTTCTTGATTTTTAAAATTTTAGAGGTTTTTTTTGTTTTATTTTTTTCTATAATTTGGCTAAGAAAAAATAAGAATGATGATTTCCATCTATGAAAGTGATTCCAGACTATACCTCTGAAACCACCTACATGGTTTGGTCACTGTTATGCTTGTCGGTTTTTGAACTTTTCTAAAACTAATCCACACCTTCAAAATAAATCAAAGCGTATTTTTACATCTTAAAAAAACCTACCAATTTTTTTTATTTTCATATTTATTTATTTGTTATTATTGTTATTATAGACACGATTAAAGATTCTGGCGCTTTACCTTAGAAACATTTTTGATATAGACTTCTCATTAAAAAATGTATAATTTGAAAATTAATACGTGTAACTCCAGAACTGTAGGGAGTTTTTGTTTACCGTTGTACGATTCATTAGCATTATGTTAGGACGGGAGTGTATAATAACACTATGCGATAATGTTGCCACATGCTTTCAGGCACGTAAATAATGGCGCCCTTCAGTGAGTGTCAAGAGCCAAGATGCGCCCCTGGTTACTGAAAGGTTGGACAGGCCTGTTATAGAGGCATGCTGCTGCTTACTTTATGGTTTATTATTGTTAATTTCCAAGAAAATAACAAACAACTGGATTACCAATATTCGATCGTAAAATGAATTTTTATTTTTATTTTCTTATTATTATTATTATTATTATTTTTTTTTTTTTTTTTTTTTTTTTTTTTGCAGTGAACCAAACCTCAAAGCGTAAATTCTTAACATCTCTCATTTTATGTCATTTAGAATTGTTCTAAAATGAAATACAAATACCAATGAGCAAAATCATAAAAAATAATTGTTAATGCAAAAAAATAATATTTATTTAATAAATGTACCATATTTTCATTTCCTAGAGACACTGCAATTTTTGTATTTTCGTCGCCCTTTCATCTTATGCTTTAATTCCAACAATTCCTTATTTTCGAGAAAACTTCAAACACATTCCTTAACACCTCTGATTTTTCATTTAGAAAAATCAGAGCAAGAAATAAGTATCTTAAATACTCCTTCAGACGTGAAAACTAACCTGACCAGTGAATTTCAAGAAGCGTTCTGGAAATTTTCGAAGTCACGTCTGGATGCCCGAATAAATCCTAATGATAAATCAGAAACTTGATGCCATGTTTAAGTGTACCTTCTTAAAATTGAGTAATAAATGTTTGAAATGTGTTGATAATAAATCACCGTAAAAGGAAAACCTTTACTTTTAATCAAAAAGTATTTTGTACATTTCACTACACAGACACAAGAAAATATAGCTATAACAATTTTTATCAGTATATCAAATTGCAATCTCAGTTTTTTATTTCTCCTACATTTTGCCATTATAAATATGTAACTTAGATAAATACATAAAAGTGCGTGTGTACGGGATACAGCTGTTAATGTAACTGTTATACCGTAATAAATGATACAAAGTACAGTCTTATAATAAACAGTAAAATAAGCAATAATAATTCTTTAAGAAGTAATATAATATGATGCATTATTGCTATATATATTTATAAGGACGCATACTCCTGCTTATTTTACGGTTTATAATATTTGGTTTTCAAGTATAGTAACGGAAAACTAAATCACCAGTATTAGATCGTAAAATTAACTTTTTTTTTCTTTTTCAGTAAACCAAATTTTAAAACATCATCCTCTAACATCTCACATTATTTCCTTTTTAAAAGAACAATTATATGCCTTAATTACTACGTTGTTCAAAAATAAAATAACAATCCCAATAAACAAAATTATAAAAAAATAATTGTTAATTCAAAAATTTAATATGTATGTATTAAATATGCTACATTTTTAGTTCTTAGAGACACTGCAATCTTTGTGTTTTCGACGTCCTTTCATCTTACGCTTTGGATCCAACATTTCCGCATTTTCGAGAAAACATCAAACATATTCCTTAACACCGCTGATTTTTCAGTTAGAAAAATCTTTGCAGTATTAAGTGCCTTAAATACTCCTTCAGTCGTGAAAACTAACCTGACCAGTGAGTTTTAAGAAGCATTCTGAAAATTTTCAAAGTCACGTCTAGATAGATGCCCGAATGAAAATTAATGAGAAATCAGAAACTTGATGCCATGTTTAAAAGTACATTCTTAAATTTGAGTGGTAAGGTTTTGAAATTTGTTACTAATAAATCACCATAAGATAATATTTATTTTTAATCTAAAAGTATTTTATATATTTCATGATACCTGACACATATCATAAGAAAATATGGATATAATAATTTTTACCGGTACGTTTAATTGTTATCTCAGTTTTCATGTTTGTCTCATATCTTACCATTTCAATTATATAACTTATATAAATACATAAATATATGTGTGTACGCAAATATGATACGAGGATACATATGGTATCTGGACATGATTGTCATGTCCAGAGACACAAAAAACGCGACAGAAAGAAAAACAACAAAGAAAAATTATGTTTTAAGCATAGATTATGAAACACTTTCAACACTTCCTGAATGGTTTAACAAAACTTCGTTATTTAGGGAAATAAGATAAATAAGATAAGTAAGTAAACATTTTAAAAAACGAGTAAAATATTTGAAAAAAGAATGATTCCAGCAGTTACCGTCTATAGCCAAATTTATATTCTAATTCTTTTGAACAACCATTTATTTGATCTATAAATTGATACAGATGGTATATAATAGAGAAATTTAGTTTAGCAAAAAAGATCATAACACGTTGAAATTTCTCTTTCAACAATTTATAGTAATAGATAGAAATATACTTGAATAATTTTTTAGAGCCTTGTAGTTTACCTAGTTCTTGTATTACGCTCTAGGATTCAGCTAAAATTTAATTTAAACTAAAGCACATTTAAAACTACAGAAATCACATTTCCGAAAATTATGATCATCCGGATCGATTCTTTGCGTGTCCCTATATATCGTTTAGTCAACAAGTATATCCTACAAAATTTCCATAGTAGTAAATGCTGTTCAGTATAAAATTGCATAACTCACTTGAAAACTGCTTTTAAGCCATTTTCGGCCATACTGAATAACTCTTATAAATTCTTTTGTGTAGTCTTTCATGTGAACTATAACGTTTATACACACCATGTAGTATGCATAAATACAGTAAAATTTAAAATCACATATTATAATTAAAAATGTATTTCCATCAATCATCGCAAATATATTTTTAATACAGTATTTTTGATGCAGTGTAGTATCCGAAATCTTTTATGTGCTCTTGTAAAAGCCATGAACTTACGTACTATGCAATTAACTTATAGTAAACCTCAGCGACGTACAGCAATTTCATTATACATGAAATAGTTTTACATGATTAAAATATGCCACAAAAAACTTATATTATTATGTAACGGAATATTTTTGTATGGCCCTGCAAATGAATAATAATTATTTTTTGCATCTCAAATTTTAATATAACGGAATAGTTTCGACTGTCCCTATAGATAAACTAAACATTCTGCAAGCTTCATTTAAAATAAGGATCGTGCTAAAATAAATGCCAATAACATCCAAAATTTTCAGGTCGATCAGAGTATATTTATGAAAGGTAGAGCAGGGAGAGACGGACAAAAAAAACCAATGTCATAAACACATTTTCAACTTCGTTGGAAAGTGTCAAAAAAGAGAAACAACGGTTTCTAGATCAGCGCATTTAAAAAATACAGTAATCCTTATTAAAAGGAAACGTCTGTATATAATGCAGTCACGTTTTAAATGTACTTTTTTTAAATTCCTGCGATAAAAAATACAAATATACCTGCTAAGAATTTTTTTTTGTATTTTCTTCGAAAAGATTATGTATTTTTTTCCGTTCTAGATAGGTTTTATCTTCGCAAGTTTTCTGTATTACGTTCCACTCGATACTAACTAGTGAATAGCGTGTTACTAAGAGAATACTCATTCTTTAAAGCATGATTTTTCTTACCTTTTCTTTAAAAAAATAATAAATAAATTATATTTGAGAGTATTTTTTGTTTTATTTTGTTAGTGCCCATTAGAAAAATAATGAAAAAAAATTATTTATATATCTGCTGAACATAATGTCGTTATAAAACGCCTGAGTTACGTAACAAAAGTTTCTCAAAAAAAAAAAAGTAATTTTAAATTATGTACTTATTTTAAATTATTTACACGGCACAATAGCAACTATTCAACGATGTAAATGTTTTTATATACCCTTTAATAGTTTTTAGAATTAATAATGACTACACTGTTAAAACTAATGGTGACACATTGCACCTTTTAGGGGTGAAAGGCTTGTCTCAATGGTGACACCCCTAAAGGAGCCAGAATGGCACCTTTAATTAGGGTGAAAAGATGGCACCTTTAATCCAGAGTGTCCAATAATAAAAAATTAAAATATATACAAATCGACTTTTAGCCGTCGAAGGATTCGGACTCACAACGTCTGATTACAAGCTCAGCGTTCTAACCGCTCGGCCATCGAGCTCACCTTCATTCACTCATAGCCATAGATTTTATTTGCCGTCACAGCGCATGCGCATGGTTCAAGTCACCTGATGAGGTGCCACATTGCTGCCAATACGAAGTGCATGGCACCTTATTTAGCTCCAATCACCCAGTAAGAGGCCTGTCGGCACTGCAACCACATATCCAAGCCCCTATGGCACTTTAGGATTCCAAATGCTCCGGGTTCCAATGAACCCTAGGGCCTTTTCACTTCCGGGTCCCAAATGGCACCGGTTTGTCACCTTCACTTTTAACAGTGTACCTTATAAAGATAAAGAAAAATGGAAGTCGAGCCTATAGCAAGCAGTATCAACAAAAGGTGCTATGATCTCTTCGTGATAACATATCAGTACAAAAACTTCACGACCTTAATAATAATAATAATAATAATAATAATAATAATAATAATAATAATAATAATAATAATAATAATAATAATAATAATAATAATTAATGAATGAAGTTTAAATGTCTTCATTTCAAACAAAAGACGTTTAAAGTACATCATATTAAATTACATATGAAAATTAATGAAAACAAACTACAGACAAATAAATGAATTAAATCAAAAGTTCAACTTAAACTATGATTTATCTTAGTGATAATCATTAACAAAATAGTTTAAATAATCAACTCCATTTTATCGCCAAACTAAACCTGTACATCTGTCAAATAAGACATACCAATCAGCGGAAACGTTTTCCTTTTTTCTATAAGCATACTTATTACCTGTTTTATCATCAATAAATCCTTATCTAAAAATTTACGAACTTTAAACAAACTGTTTATCGATGGTGCAGGAATAATTCAACACCATTCTTCATTAATTAATCCACTTAAAAATAGAAATAAATTCTACAAAATCAATAATTGGATTAACAAGTAACAAAAGTTTTCATTAGGAACATTTTTGACTTATAAGACTTGTAATTTAAGCATTTAATTTCTTTTACGGATTCGAGATATTTTAAATATGAAGGAATTGAAATTTTTAAATCATCCGATTTAAGGAAAAGAGCTGCAAGCTGTAACTATTCAGAGAATCAAAGACAATGCTAAGAAATTATTTGTAACCTTAGTAACTAAAATGTGCTTGTGAAATTTGTTCGTTAATTTGCACTTTTTGAAAAGAGTTTTTTAAAGAATAATTTGAAAGTTGCCATATAAAAAAATAATTTAGTGAATTAATTTCTTTATAAATATTTGCAAATTCGTAATTTGTAATTAATAATAATCTTCTGTTTTACTCTCTTACCTATGACAATGAAAATTAAAATGCACAGAATCGGATAATTGAACACTTTTGTTGGAGTTTAAAAATCCAGCTACATGTAAGATTAATTAAATTTACAGTTGTTATTACTGTACTTTTTTATTGTAAAATTTACAGATTCTGTTTAATATTATCAAACAATAAATATTACCTTATTTCGTTTCAGTTATGGTATTACAGAATTTAGAAATCACATTTGATTTAATAATGTAGTGAAAAAAAGAGATCCTAAAAATAGTCAATTTTTATAAAGCTTGTTGCGTAACATACTGGCAGTTGTGTCAAATAAATAGACAGAGCAAAGATTTTAAATTATAAACGTGAATAAAAAAAACACAAAATAAATAAAATTTTGAATGTAAATGAATTTTAAAATGTACATTTTTTAAAACTCCAATTAACGAATAGGATGTATCACATAAGGCTATTTCCATGCGAACTTGTTTGTCTGTTGCGTACTACGATTTTTGGTTACCAGTATTTATATCGGATAAATGTGACTTATTTTGTCGAAGATACCTCATCAATTGAATAAAACGAAGCAAGCTTTTCGAAAATAACGGTGGCCAACAAGCATCACCATTTTTAACTGTGTAACAGACAAACAAATTCGCGTGGAAATAGCCATACGTAAAGATATAAACCTCCTACACTGTTAAAAATCTTGTCCTAGTTTGAACCAAATTTTGGTGCTAAATAGCTGCCATTGTAAGACGGTAAAATCTTGAACCAATATTTGGAGCTCTTGTTGATGCATAGTTCCAATATTTGGAACGAGGTTGAAATAGGAAGCTCCAAATTTTGGTACGAGATTTCACCATCTTATGGTGGCAGATATTGAGCACCAAAATTTGGTTCAAACAAAAGCAAAAATTTTAACTGTGTATTGATTAAAGAAATCATACCAAATACAAAATCAAATCAATAAAAGTAAAGTCTATCACGATAAATTTGGGCACTTTTCGAAATTTTGATCTGTTCTCTATAATGGTGCCTTGACTAATTATTTCCATTGAAATACCGAACTCACACTAGTGCTGATATATATATTTTGAAACCAAAACTTTGCCACTAACTCAAGTGATGTAGCAGATTTAATATTTTTTCTCTCTTGGTCCAAAGCTACCCTCATTAAGTCAAAGTTACCCTTATTGACTGTAATCAAAAATCACATAAATAAATAAAACTTTCAATATTATTTTAATTTGAACTACATGTTATTAGAGATATAATAAGCAAAATATTTTAATAATGAAGTCATTTTATAACCAAAATTCATTTTCAGTTACAAATTAAAATCAATGAAAACAAACAAAACACAAATAAATCAGTTTAACAATGGATATAACTAAAATTAAGAATAATTTTATTGATGATCATAAACAAAATATCATGACTAATCAACTTTCTTTTATCTCCAAAGTAAACATGTAAACCTGTCAAACAAGATTAGACTAATTATTTAGAATGTTTTCTTTTTTTCATAAAGAAGAATTAAAATCAATGAAAACAAACAACATAGAAATAAATGAATTAAATCAAGTGTACAACTTAAATTATGATTTATCTTATTGATCATCATTAACAAAATGGTTTAAATAATCAACTTCGTTTAATCTCCAAAGTAAATGTGTAAACCTGTCAAATAATACATACTAATTAACAGAAACGTTTTCCTTTTTCTATAAACAAGCATACTTATTACCGGTTTTATCATGAATAAGTCCTTATCTAAAAATTTACGAACTTTAAACAAACTACTTATTGATGGTGCTGGAATAATTCAACACTGTTCTTCATTAATTAATCCACTTAAAAATAGAAATAAATTCTACAAAATCATTAATTGAATTAACGGAGTAACGGAAGTTTTCATTAGAAATATTTTCGACTTATCCGTTTGACTTACTAGTCAAACTAATAAGTCAAACTTATAAGTGACTTGTAGTTTAAGGTTTTAATTTCTTTTACGGGTTTGAAACATTTTAAATGTGAAGAAATTAAGATTTTCAAATCATGAGAGTTAATGAATGGGGCTGCAAGCCGTAACTATTCAGAGATTGCTAAAAAATTATTTGCAACCTAGAAACTAAAATTTGCTTATGAAACTTGTTCGTTAATTTGCATTTTTTGAAAAGAGTTTCTGGAAGAATAATTTTAAAGCTATCAAATAAAAAAAAATAATTTAGTGAATTAATTTCTTTATAAATATTTCCAAATTTGTAATTTTTTAAATTGTTCTCTTGTCTGTGACCATGAGAAAAAAAAAATGGATAGAATATAAAAATTGAGAATTTTTATTGGAGTTACATTATTATAGAATTTAGAAAGCTCATTTTATTTAATAACATAGTGAATAAAAAGCAAGATTTAAAAAAATCGTGAATTTTAATAAAGTGTTGTGTGTTTTTGCTACAACTTTTTAATAAATAAACTTTAAAACTTTATTCATACATTCACCTCTGAATACTTAGCATATCTATTCAATAATTATCATCTGCAAGTATTGTGGATTCAACAGATAAGTCATTTCTTCTATTATACTACTTCATCAATTGAGATCTGAATTAAGTTTCCACCTATTTAAATCTTGTTGCTATGAAATAATTAAATTCAAATTGAACCTCATAATTATTTAAAGGAAGGAAAAGAGAATTAGAAAAGTAACTTAAAGTTACATAACCAAATTAACTCATTTATTAATTAAGGAAGACATCTCAAAATTTTGAATAAATAAAAATATTTAAGAAACCACATAACATAAAAGCAACAAAATTCTCAACTTATTCAGATCTGTACCTCACTGTAAGTTAGTAGCAATAAACCCAACTTTACCATTACTGTTTTGTAGGATGAAAAATATATATATCAATGCTTAAAAAGGAACTATAATTACAGATCAATTAACCATTAGAAAAAGAGAAAAAGGGACAAAAACCTCTCAAATATTCAGAGAGTTAAGAAAAACAAAATTTTCATAAAACAGGAAAAAATACCAAATTTGGAACATTCATCCTACAACACAAGTAATAGTATATGACCTTGATACGACAGTGATAGTACATTTCTACTTTTTTTTTTTATTACTCCTGGTATAGCGTTGTGAATTATTACTTCTTATTTTCTTTAAGATCCTTAACATGCATTAACATAAGAAATAAGTACCAAACTCTTGGGTTTTGTTATAATAATTACTAACTTCTGATGAAAATCAAATAAATATTATCTTTTTTAATTAAAATTAAAGAAAAAGTTTTGTATAGAGAATTTAAAGTAAGTTTATTTAAAATCATTAAAAACTTCTAAAAGGTCTAAGGAATTCTCATTTAAGTCTTAAATCTTAATTACAATATTGAAGTAAAAATTATTTTATTTTCATCTTAGAATAAATTGAAGTTATATCTATAGGTAGACACATTTTACTCACTAATCAAAATAAAAAGAATTCCTCTTTCTGAGTTAAAGTTAATCAAATTTCTTTAATTTGGATGAAGAAAGAATTAGAGTCAAATTTCAATAAATATAAATACACAATTCACTAGCACATTTCGTTTAATGAATATATATATATAATGATGGTCACAAATGACATTTTCTTTCCCTTTTTTTTTACAATAAAATATTAACGTAAAAAGAGGAACAATTTTTTAACGATCAAGATAACATCAACATAATCTTAGTAGATCATACATATATATATGAAAATGCAATCTAATTATATAAATCAAACTTAGCATCAGAATTGACTTACCCACTGGCGACATGTACCCATCATGAATCATAATTTAGTCACAGTTTATAACCTTATTCGAACTTCGAGTCCTTGCTATCGGATAAATATTTTAAATGTTATAGGATACATTCATGTGACTGTTTATGGTATAGTTTACTCTACACTCTGTTCTAAGATGTTGTTGAGTTCCTTTCACACCACCATCCCATTACTCGAGGAAATCCTCGGAAACTCCTCGGCTACTCCAGACTGGTTAAACTTCTGAAAATCACAAATGGAGTCCAACTCTACACTCCTGAAGGGCAACAATTTCCATAATTTCTTCACTCCTAGTGAAAACGAAAAATGCCACGGTAATACGTCCTACAACTGCTTCTTCTGCTATGGATTCCACTGCTCGAGGGGTTCAACGCTACAGAGAATTGATCTCTAAAGTTTCTATTAACCATAGAATTAAATTCAACGTAAATTTCTAGTCAGCGTAGACTCAACGTAAATTCTTAGTCAGCGTAGACAATTATCTTGACATTCTGCATGAGAGACGCTTGCCGGAAGAGAGGACATGGCCGTCCAATTCGTTCACCGGGGTGATTTCTCCAAAAACTCCGTCCACTACGTATATCTGTTGCGGGGACGCCGAAATCCGGAACAAGCAGCAGGCAAGATTTTGCACTCTTCACATCGAGAGATCCAGAAGAGAAGTGATCTCTAAAAAAAACAGCTTTTCCAGCATTTTAACTCCAAAATCCTCCCCCTCTCCCCAGGAAAAAAGGGGGGGGGCACGCTGCAGCCACTTAACTTTTACATCCACATTCTAGAGTGGCTTCTCCTAATACTAAAATGTTCCTCGCTTTACTGGAATAAAATCAAACTCGGGGCCTCCTAACTAATAGCAAGGCTTCCTGCCTCGCCTCGTGTTTACAGGGGTGGGCTACCATTGGCTAATAGTTGTTTCACACTTTCCTATGACCAAATAAGGGCATGATAGGACAAACTATGCACGTGACGTCAATCCCCCAGCCTGACCGAGCAGGTGTTAAAATTGAACAACCAGCGGTTCCCATGGAAAAAACAAGGGGGAGAGAAACAAAATTGCCTTCGTATTTTTACGACGGTAATAAAACTTTCACTGTCGCTGGTGGTCCTAAGTAAAATCTATATTCAGGGGTATTTCAACAATTGCTGCACTATTTCTTAAAAACAGCATTGTTAATATCAAACTCGGGCAGTAAAATTGCCCTAATAAATTTAACAAGACATGATAGTAACTTCAAAGTGTGTGGTCTTTTCTTGGAGGCGGACAATAGTAGCACTTTTACAATGTCACCTGCAAGCATCATGCATTCATTTATTTCTTTATTGTGAGAGGGGTTTGTCCTCATTTCTACTTAAAGTGTGGGAATACTTTAGGGAATGTTTTTATTGCTCACAGAGTTGAAAACATCAGATGGGCAAAAGGCCTCAACAAAAGCATGTTGCGTAACAAACTGGCACTTGTGTCAAATAATTACTTTGAACAAAGATTTTAAATTACAAATGTAGTGCAAGTAAAAGCACAAAATAAATAAAATTTTGTCTGTAAATGAATTATAAAATGTACATTTTTTAAACTTAAATTAAAGAATTGAATGTATCATATTAATAATGATATAAACCTCGTATATATAAAAGAAATCAGATGAAATACAAAACCAAATCTATAAAAATACAGTCAATCAAAGTAAATATGGACCAAATCAGGGTAACTTTGCTCCATCTTTACGAAACTTTGATCCATTCTATCATAGTGTATGCTTGACTAATTATTTCCATTGAGCTACCAAACTCATACTAGTACTGCTATGTAGTATATATTTTGAGACTAAACCTTTGCAGCTTACTTAAGTGGTGCTGTAGATTTAATGATTTTTCTCTCTTTCTTCAAAGTTACCCTGATTGACTGTAATCAAAAATATAATAAATAAATAAAACTTTCAATATTATTTTAATTTGAACTACTTTTTACTAGAGATATAATAAGTAAAAAACTTTAATTAATGAATTCATTTTATAACCAAAGTTCAATGTTAGTTACAAATGAAAATCAATGAAAACAAACAAAATATAAATAAATCAATTTATAATTGGATATAACTAACATTATGACTAATTTTACTGATGTTTATAAACAAAATATCTTGACTAATCTTCTCCCTTTTATCTCCAAAGTAAACATGTAAACCTGTCAAATAAGATTAGACTAATTAGCTAGGATGTTTTCCTTTTTCAATAAACAAGAATTAAAATCAACAACAACAAACAAAATGCAAACAAATCAATTAAATCTTGAACATAACATAAACTATCACTTATTTTATTGATGATCATAAGCAAAATTGTTTTATTAATCAACTTCATTTTATCTCCAAAGTAAGCACGCAAACATGTCAAATAAGAGAGACCAATTAACTAACACGTTTACCTATTTCTATAAACAAGAATACTTGTTTCCGGTTTGATCGTCAATAACTCCTTATCAAGAAATCTACCAATATAAACATTACTTCTTATCGATAGTGCTGCAGTAATTCAATATCATTCTTTATTAATTAATCCCTTTAAAAATAGAAATAAATTGGGCAAAATCGATAATTGGACTAACGTAACGGCTTTTTTATTAGCAAAGTTATTAAACTATAACACTTTTAGTTTAAGGTTTTTGAAACTTTTATGGATTTAAAAAGTTTAAATGGAAGAAAGTGGGATTTTCTAAATCACGAGATTTAAGGAATAGAGTTAAAAGCATGCATATATTCAAAAAATTATTCAAAGGCAATATTAGCAAATATTCAAAATCAATAAACTATTTGTAATATGTTTTCATAAACAAAATAGTTTTACTAATCAACTCCCTTTTATCTCAAAAGTAAACACGTAAACCTGTCAAATAAAATAGTCTAATTAGCTAGAATGTTTTTTATTTTCTATAACTAGAATTAAAATCAATAAAAATAATCAAAATACAAATAAATCAATTAAATCTTGAACATAATTTAAACTATCACTTATTTTACTGATCATCATAAGCAAAATTGTTTTACTAATCAAATTCATTTTATTTTCAAAGTAAGCACGTAAACATGTCAAATAAGAGAGACCAATTAACTGAAATGTTTTCCTTCTTCTATAAACAAGAATACTTGTTACCGGTTTGATCATCAATATGTCCTTATCAAGAAATCTACACCTATAAACATTACTGCTTATCGATAGTGGTGGAATAATTTAACACCATTCTTCATTAATTAATTCCCTTAAAAATAGAAATAAATTGGAGAAAATCGATAATTGGACTAACGTAACAGCATTTTTCATTAGCAAAGTTAATGGCTTATAACACTTTTAATTTAGGGTTTTTTTAATTTTTATGCATTTGAAAAGTTTAAAATGGAAGAAAGTGAGATTTTCTAAATCACGAGATTTAAGGAATAGGGTTTTTAAATCATGCAAATCTTCAGAAAGTCAATATTAGCAAATATTCAAAATCAATAAACTATTTGTAATATGTTTTCATAAACAAAATAATTTTGCTAATCAGCTCCATTTTAATTTCAAACTAAACATGTAAATCTGTATAAGATAGATTAACTAGAATGTTTTCCTTTTTCCATAAACAAGAATTAAAATCAATAAAAACAAACAAAGTGCAAATCAATTAATTAAAACTTGAACATAACTTAAACTATCACTTATTTTATTGATGATCATAAGCAAAAATATTTTACTAATCAACTTCATTTTGTCTCCAAGGTAAGCACGTAAACATGGCAAGTAAGAGAAACCAATTAACTGAAATGTTTTCCTTTTTCTATAAACAAAAATATTTGTTACCGGCTTGATCATCAATAAGTCCTTATCAAGAAATCTACTACTATAAACATTACTGCTTATCGATAGTGGTGGAATAATTTAACACCATTCTTCATTAATTAATTCCCTTAAAAATAGAAATAAATTGGAGAAAATCGATAATTGGACTAACGTAACAGCATTTTTCATTAGCAAAGTTAATGGCTTATAACACTTTTAATTTAGGGTTTTTTTAATTTTTATGCATTTGAAAAGTTTAAAATGGAAGAAAGTTAGATTTTCTAAATCACGAGATTTAAGGAATAGGGTTTTTAAATCATGCAAATCTTCAGAAAGTCAATATTAGCAAATATTCAAAATCAATAAACTATTTGTAATAATTATAACTAAAACTTGCTTGTGAAATCCGTTCATTTATTTTAAATATCTCCTCTAGATAAGACTCATTTGAATATCGTTAGATAAATAAAGATATTTAGAGAATTAATTTTTGTGTGGCTTTTTGGAAAATCGTAATTTTTAATTTTATAAATCCTTACGTATTTGTTAATGAAATTAATTTTATCACTTAAATAATCATATAAAGTTATTAAATAAAATACATAATTCTGAAGGAAAATACAAAATGAAATAAGTACACAGAGATTAAAATATCCTTTAATTACATCATGTTCAATACTAAAAGATAAAGGAACAGTTTTAATTAAATAATTAAGTTTATTATCCAATAAGCATAATAAATCACTGAAAAATTGACATCATTTTAAATTTCGATTGCAAATAAATAAAACCAAGCAAAAATAAAATAAAAAATATTAACAAAACTTTGAATATCATTTTAATTTAAAATATTTTTGACAGACGTAAACGAAAGTAATTAACTTCGTTATATCACATACTTTAATACATTACATGTAAGCTTCAAAATTAAAAACACCATTTTTAATTTCATGTAAAAAACGACAAAGCAAACAAAATTAAAATAAATAAGGAAAATTTTAAATAAATTAAATTTCAACTATTTTGAGTGATAGTCATAAACAAAATACTTGAACTTAGGAGCTGTGCTTTATCTCCAAAATAAACACGTAAACATGCCAAATAAGAGAGACCAATTAGCTTCTATGTTTTCGTTTAAAAAGAAATAAAGAAAGAAAAAGAAAACACGAATACTTGTTACGAGTTTGATCATCCATAAGTCTTTTAAGCCGAAAATTAACGAGTTGTAAACACACTGCTTATCAATGGTGCTTGAATAATTTAACAGAATTTTGCATTAATTAATCTTCTTAAAAGTAGTAATAAATTCTAGATTTAGAATATCGATAATTGGACTAATAGAAAAATGCATTTTTCATTAGGAGCTTTATCGGTTTAGTTTTAGTTTTGTTTTTAGTTTAACGTTTTTGTTTCTTTTTTTAGATTGAAGCAGCTTTAAAAGGCAAAGGAGAAGGATCTAATCACAGGATTTAAATAATGCGGCTATACGAGTGTTTCCTTTAACCCTTTTAGGAGCAAAAGACTTTCACTGCTAAAAGTTTGAAATGAATGAATGACACCGGAATTAACGCACAAATTTATTTGCAAATAAGAAAACGCTGTTTTTTGTAATAAGAAATGAAAAACGATTGTACAAAAATTCTATTTCCAATGTGACATTTTCAAATTAAAATTAAGTGATTTCACAAAAATAATACATACAGTAAAACCTAACTTATATCGCTTATTTCTGAGACCTAATCTTTAACTAAAAACTATTTTTGTCTGTATGTATGTGTGACCTGAGTTACTGTTTAAACAAAGTTAATTTTTTTTTTTTGTCTTTAACTTTATTTAAATATTCAGGCAAACCTAATGGAGAAACAGGGTATTTTTAAATATTATAATAAATAAACATCCTTGCATGATTTATTGCTGAGTCCGAGCATTTTATTTAATGTATCGTTGGGTATACAGTTATCTTCCTCAATCCGGAGACAAAAATTAGGCGAGACCAAAAAAATTAATTTAAAATAAATGTAAAACAGCTCTAAAGATGTATCAATTTATAGATAATACTAATAATATTCACTCATTTATTTAAAAAATCTAGAAGTAGTTTTAACAATTCTAGAAACATTTAAATTAATTTAACATCAGCGACAACAGGACCGAGGAAATTATTGAAGATTATTTTATAACTTGCGCAATCATTATAGGTGCATGTTCCGAAAATTTGGAACTAGCATATAAACCAATATATATATATATATATATATTATATACTAATATAATAATATTTCTAAACTCAAAAAATCTAATGACCGCATTGTGAAACTAATGTTTTTTTTCTGTAATTTTAATGTATATTTTATATTTCACCGACTCATAAGTTAATATATATACCGGGTGTCCCAAAAATGACTGATGGATTTTAAAATTCAATAACTTGCAAACGGTGACAGCTATTTAATTTTTTTTTTTGCGGGAGGGTTATGTATAATGTCAGGGTTTTTTTTTACCGTAATTTTTTATTTTAGTTCTAATTTCAAACAATAGATGGCGCTGACGGCGATTGAAGGCCAGGTGATTAGTGTTGAGTAAGGTCAGTTTCGACGTCGACCTGGGCTCCAATTGCCGTCAGCGCCTTCTATTGTTTGAAATTCGAACTAAAATAAAAAATTACGGTAAAAAAACTCCTGACATTATACATAACCCTCCTGCAAAAATTTTTTAAATAGCTGTCACCGTTTGCAAGTTATTGAATTTTAAAATCTATCAGTCAGTTTTGGGTCACCCAGTATATATATATATGCGTTTATTATGTAAATATCACCTGCAAGACCTTTTATTCGTTTTCTTTATAAAAATGCATATAATTAATTATTATATAAATGCTTTTGCATTATAAAAATCAAAACACACTATTGACAATCATAACCAAAATGTTCAAAGCAATGAACGTAAGGTTATCACTAATGTAAAGACGTAAACTTTTCAAGTCGGAGAGATCTTTTATTTGCCATGTTTCCTTTTTTCTACACAATATTTCATGATATTTAAGATTCGTATCTAAAAATCCCGGAGCGAAAACACACTGTTTATCGCAGATTTGCCGAAATATTTTAATACCAATCAAGCTTCATTAATTAATCCCCATAAATGTAGAAATAAAGTCTATAAAACCAATAACTGAACTAAATTAAAAGAGCACTTTTCATAAGCAACTAAAATACGAAAAAACACGGTAAGATATTACCCTTAACTTTGTTATGAAAAAAAATCATTTAAAATTATTCGAAAGCAAATGAGAAATTTGAAAAAAAAAAAAACGCTTCCATTTGAATAACATTTGCTTCTGAGTGACTTTCGGTGACTGTCATAGGGTTTTAGAAACCTATGTTAGTCATAGAAAGAAACGAGAATGCTAACGTTAAATCTATGAGAATGTTGTGTTCAAATATCTCGCTCTTCCGCTTTAACATTTTAAATAAGATTTTTGTTTATTTGTTAGTTCTTAGAATAGTTGAAGCCTACCTCTAACAGGGCTAATTTTTTATTTTTCAATTTTCATTACTTTTTTTTAATACTACGATAGTTTTAATTTCAGAAAAATTATTTTTTTTCAGAACCAGTACAATTCGTAAGTGAAGGTATTTTTTTTTTTTTTTTTTTTTTTTAAATTTTTGAAGAGAAAATCGGAAAAGTAAAAACCCTGTTAGGGATCGTCTTCAGCTGTCCTATACAAAAAAAAAAAAAAAAAAAAAAAAAAATTATAAAGTGAAAATGCAAACAATGAGTTGTTAAGAGAATTTCAAATTCAATACCGTTGACTTATGTATATTTCTTCCAACATAAACTTATTTAAATCGTCAAAATTAAAATTAAAATGAAACAGTAATAACCATTAATAAACAAATGAAAATGCTTTCCATTTGAAATATTTCATACTTAAAACTTTTTCTTCAAAATAAATTAGTTTCTGCATTCTTATACTAAGACTTTGACTACTAAATTATAATTGAGTGGAAAGCAGAAAGTTATACACGCTGAAGAATATATCAATAATTTTATGAGGATTTTCTATGAAAATCTAATGTTTTATTCTTAATGATCATCTAAATGATTTACTTTTGTTGATGACACATATTAATAATTCATCATCAGTTACCTAATTATAACTCAAAACTTTATAAAGTGAAAATGCAAACAATGAATTATTAAGAGAATTTCTAATTTAATCCTGCTGCCTTAGGTGTGTTTTATCGAGCAGCAACTTATTTAAATTGTCAAAATTAAAATTTAAATGAAACAGTAATAACCGTTAATAAAGAAATGAGCTATTGGAATGTAATACTTTCCATTTGAAATATATCATATTTTAAACTTTTTCTTCGAAATAAATTAGTTTCTGCATTCTTATACTAAGACTTTGACTATTGAATTATAAGTGAATGGGAAGCAGAAAACTATACATGCTGAAGAAGATATCAAAAATCTTTTGAGGATTTTCAATGAAAATCTAATTAAGCAGGACTTTCGGTCCCGCCATTTCGGTCCTGCCATTTTGGTCCCGCCGTTTCGGTCCCGAGATATTTCGGTCCCTAGCCATTTTGGTCCCAAAACATTTCGGTCCCAAAACATTTCGGTCCCTAGCCATTTCGGTCCCTTGCCATTTCGGTCCCAAGACATTTCGGTTCCTTCTCCTGCAAGCTGAAATTTTGCGAAACATCACATAATTTTGTAGGGAACATTGTAGAGTCTTTTAACTGAAGACCATACAATTTTAGTATAATGCGATCATAAGTGCCTGGAAATCGCACACACACGTATTACCACACATATTCCGTACGGTAAGCATAATCTTAATTAGTAATCCTAATGGTAATTGATTATCCTACCTTTCAAAACAGTAATTTTAATATAAAATTCAACTTAATATTTTATTAAATATATTTTTAATTAATAAAATTATTAATATACATTAAAAATTTTTACTTTAAAATAAACTCAATACGTAATATATTTTTTTATTCAATATAGTAAAGCATCGTTTGTACGACGATCATTTATACGACGTTTACACTTATACGACGTTTTAGTGTAGTCCCAATTCATTCCTATTTGTTTTAATGTAAAAATATATCATTTATACGACGCATAAAATCGTTTATGCGTCGTTTTTTCGATTTTTACACTTTTTTTTGTTGTTGTTTATTTTTCTTGTGTATTTTAAGAACTGGCAGAATTTGATAGTTATGAATAACACCAAAGAATATATCTAAATATACCTAATCCATATGCTAACAACGTGTGCTTGTGTGGGAATTGTCACAAAAAATAGGAGGGATAATTTTTTTTAGAGGACCGGAGATGTTAAACTTTTCCGGCTTGTTTTATTTTTACATAGCACGGCGCATTCTTTTCTTATCAGTGCGCTAACAGTACAGATCTAGTTATAATTATTATTTTTTAATTCTTTACTTTTCGTACTGTTTCGGCCACAGCTTTTTCGGACATGTCTTAAAAAAGCAAGTCCATCTTGGTAAGAGAAAAAATTGACATTTTGAAAGAATTCGAATGTAAAAGTTGTGTTAGTAAAAAATTTCGCGAATTGCATCGCAATATTAACACCTTATTTTGTTTTCTACAATACCAGCAGGAATACTTTTCGAACTCTTCAATCATTGCACAAATCATTAATTAGAAAATGTCAATCAATTACGTCAAACAACCATAGGTATTTTTCTCTACGTAAAATGATCAAAAGAAAAAATAAGTGTACCGTAAAGTACCGAAAGTAAGATCCCCTTTAGTAGACAGGAAATTCTAATAATTTTAAGAAAGGCTTATAATTGGAACTTTGGTGAAATAGAGAGGTAATAAAAAGAGGGTGAGGGGATATATTTGGAATTTATAAATCTTCCAGGATTTATATAATTTCTAAAATGTAGATAAGAAAGATAGCAGATAAGAAAGCATATATTCAGAGGGAGCTTTTCATTTTTTGGCGTTAAATTTAAATTGATATTCTCCTCCCTCTCCTCCCCCCCTTTTTTGGTTACTTGTTTGTTTAATTTATAAATGTATGTAAATCAACATGCTAAGCATTAAAATTAAGTGGAAACAAAATTAATCGACTTTCAAAACTGAAAATCGATTATACGACGTTATCGTTTATACGACGTTTTTCGGCAGTCTCTTCGGCGTCGTATAAACGATGCTCTACTGTACATCAGTATATTTTATAGTAGTTATAAACTGAAATTTACCTTTTACCTGTTTATTTGTTATATATTTAAAGTTACAGAAATTTAAAACGATTAATATAATTAAAAATAAAACTAAAATAAGAATTATTGTTTTCTGAGAAAGTGGGAGCGAAAAAGTAATACAAAAATAAATAAATAAATAAATAAAAATAAATAAGTAAACGATAAATAAAAATCTCAGTTTTGCCATTTAAAAATTGAAAATAAAATTATTTAAAATAATAATTGCATTATTACAATAAATTAAAAAATAATGATCTTATTAGAATGAAAAAGGCCCGAATTCAATAAAATTAGCTCACAAAAATTGTCTTTATGGGGTAAGACGACTTTTAAAAAATGCAATCAATAATTATCATTATTAAAAAAAGAAAAATGGTGCAGGTAAATTTCTGAAAAAAAAAATGTTTCATAGCACGACTTGTTACGAAATCGCTATTGCTTTCTCAATGTTTATAATGAAAACAAATTTATAAGATACAACTTTGTTTTATAATAATAATAATAATAATAATAATAATAATAATAATAATAATAATAATAATAATTGTTCTTCAGTAAATAAATCTCATTTCTGAATTATCAAAAAAGATGGTGTAGAGGGGTGATTTAAGGAAGAACATCTATGTTATAACTTATAAGTGTCTAATTAAATTATTAAGGACATTTATTATTAAACTAATTGGAAGAAGAAAAAAATTAAGCACAGTTTTTTTATTATGTGTTTAATAATCATTTAAAGGTTTTAAAAAATGAACGTAAGTAACCAAAAAAATATTCATGACAGTTTATAATAGTATAAATAAAATACTAATACTAAAATTAAATAATAAAACTTTAAATATTCATTCTGTTAAATAATACTAATAATAAAAGCAAAAGACAATGTTCCAAAAAATTTTATCACATTATTTAATCAAGCGAAATTTTTAGCTCGTTGTGATTTCATTACCACGAGTTATAAAAGTTTAAATTTATCATACTTTTATATTCAGCTTTTTATAAAATTTGGGTGGAGGGGTGGGGTGAAAAAAAACTTAAAAGGACCCGAATGATGTTGAAATTATGCTGTTTGGCAGGCCCACAAATATTAGAATCCGAGTTATAAGGTTACGAGCAAAGAAATAGCAAGGGACCGAAATGACAAAGGACCGAAAAGTCTCGGGACCGAATTGTCTCGAGACTGAAATGTTTCGGGACTGAAATGGCCAGAGACCGAAATGTCTCGGGACCGAAACGACCGGACCGAAGTGGCGGAACCAAAATGTCATGTACCCAAAATCTAATGCTTTATTCTTAATGATCATCTAAATGATTTACTTTTTTTGACGACACATATTAATAATTCAATATCAGTTACCTAATTGAAAATCAAAATTTTATAAAGTGAAAATGCAAATAATGAATTATTAAGAGAAATTCAAATTTAATCCCGTTGCCTTAGATGTATTTCATCGAAAAGCAATTTATTTAAATTGTAAAAGTTTAAATTTAAATGAAACAGCAATATCCATTAATAAAGAAATCAGTTATTAGATTTTAATGCTTTTCATTTGAAATATTTCATACTTTAAACTTTTTCTTCAAAATAAATAAGTTTCTGCATTCTTATACTAAGGCTTTGAGTACTGAATTATAAGTGAGTGGGAAGCAGAAAACTATACCTGCTGAAGAATATATCAATAATCTTGTGAGGATTTTCAATGAAAATCTAACGCCTTATTAATGATCATTTAAATGATTTACTTTTGTTGATGACACATATTAATAATTCATAATCTGTTACCTAATTGAAACTCAAAATTTTAGGAAGTGAAAATGCAAACAATTAATTATTAAGAGAATTTCAAATTTAATCTCGTTGTCTTAGGTGTGTTTTATCGAGCAGCAATTTATTTAAATTGTCAAAATTGAATTTTAAATGAAACAGTAATAACCATTAATAAAGAAATGAGCTTTTGGATTGTAATGCTTTCCATTTGAAATATTTCATACTTTTAACTTTTTCTTCAAAATAAATTATTTTTTTCATTCTGATACTGACTTTGACTACTAAATTATAAGTGAGTGGGAAGCAGAAAACTATACATGCTGAGTAAGATATAGATAATTGTGTGAGGATCTTCAATGTAAATCTAATGCTTTATTATTTTTAATGATCATCTAAGTAATTTACTTTTGTTGATTTTACATTTTAATAATTCATAATCAGTTACCCAATTGTAAATCAAAATTTTATCAAGTGAAAATGCAAACAATGAATTATTAAGAAAATTTCAAATTTAATCCCGTTCCTTTGGGTATATTTCTTCGAACAGAATTTTATTTAAACAGTCAAAATTAAAATTAAAATGAAGCAGTAATAATCATTAATAAACAAATGAGCTATTGGATTATAAAGCTTTCTATTTGAAATATTCAATGCTTTAAATCTTTTCTTCGAAATAAATTAGTTTTTGCATTCTTATATTACGAGTTTGAAAGTGGGAGGTTTTATAAAGCTTTTCTTAATACCTATTAGATTAACTTGTTCATTCTGTTAATAAGCATTTTTGAGTGGAAAACTTTTTATGGCTCTTCTCAGGATGAGTCAGAATTGAAATTTCTTCATTCAAACAATTTGATGCAATTAAAATGCAAGTATCTGAGAAGCAAAGTAATATTCAATATAACTCTCCAACATAACATAAGTAATCTTTCAAAACTTTCATTCAAAAAAGGATTTAACCCTTAAATGACTGATTTTTGAAAATTAAATTTTAAATGGTTTTCGGCTTTAATTTCTTAAATAAATCACTGGAAAAATATTTTAAATAATCGTATTTGTAAGTATGATTTACGATTAAAAAAAAAAAAAAATGTTGTTTCCAAAAACGTTTATGATTGAGAATGAGAAAGGATAAGGAGTCTTTTCTTTGCTGATGCTCACTGTCAATACCAAGTTTAAAATATATATATATTTGTGCTTTTTCCACGTAAAAGAAATTTGCGTAAAACTTTTCATCTTTCTTTTTAGCAAAACTTTCAATCATGCTTTACAAGTTAACTGCACTGAAAACTCTGGACTGCCAATGTACTACAAATAAGTTTTCTGTGCTTTTCTACACTGTGTGATTGCTTGGTGGCACTGAATGAGTGTAATACGTTGCAGAAACTTATGTTTCTGGTACTATTTCACCTCACATTCATGTTTAATCATGCTGAATCTTTTCTGGTTACGTCTTTACACTACACATTTTTATCTTAACTGTGACTAATTTCATGGAAAAAGCGCAAATGTGATTTTTTTTTTCAAATTTGGCATTGACAGTGAGCTTCAGGCAAGAAGCGACCCCTTGTCCTTTCTCATGCTCAATTAGAAGCACTTTTCAAACACTTTTTCATACTTAAAAACATATTAACCTCTTTTGCTGCTCGACAGAGAATTTTTTAATACTAATAGAGGTACTGATTCATTACAAATTCAGCTAAACAACAGTCAAAGACAAAGAAAGGATTATGCGATAGATATTTCTCTATTGTCAGTTAATCACTATGTATGTATCGGCGTGGGGATTTTAAAAACACGAACAAAATTACTCTTATCAAGTGCCAAATAAAAAAATGTTTTGCTAGAATATGATGTCGAAATTAGCAATTACTATTGATTAAGTGAATGTAAAGTGAAATTGGTCGGTAAATTATTTTTATCAGTTATAGCCGAAATCTCATAGAATTTTTGGTGCCTATTTTCACAAAGATAAATCAACGATACCTGTTTTGAATTTTTATTTAGTGTTTTAAAAGAATATCTGAAATTTTTTCACATTTAGGAGATAGTTTGAATTTACTTATTTTAGAAAGTTTCTGTAGCGGATAGATAAATTTCGATTTCCCAAGTAATTTAAAAAATGTTATTTTAAAACGTATAAGTAAAAATGATATAATATGGGGTTAAAAATAAATGTTTCAGTATTTCACGCCAAATCTACTATGCTTACATTTATTTCTATTGGGCTACTATTTTTTTTATTCTTTATTTTTCTAATCGCAAATATTGGTCAAAAATCAGTGAGTACCCTGGGTATGGGTAGTATACTGTTGTATCATTTGAGAGTGATCGAATGTTTGGCGAAATAGTGGTTCTATGTAATATTACATTATAACTATTATCTATATAATAAAAGCTTAAATCATGTGACTGTCATCAACATTTCCACACTGTAAAACATTTGTGGAAACGTTACTCCATACAATTACTGTAAAAATGGTGGCAAATGCTGCCTCCAATTTCATGCACTGTAAAAAAAAACTCCCTTACTTTACACCAAAAAGGGTGGCAACTAACTTGCCACCCCAAGTGGTGTAATGAAATTCCACTTGTAAATTGGTGTAATGAACCACCAACTATCAAATGGTATAAACAAACACCATTTGTAGTGGCAAGTTAGTTGCCACCATTTTGGGTGCAAAGTTTAAAATGTACGTTATAATAAATTGTCTCAATTAAAGGGAAGTTTAGCACACTCTTTGCGTGAAGCTATTTTTTTTTAAATTATGGCTGTATTAAATTTGAAATGTAATTTTTTAATTATTTTTTATTTTGCTACCATTGATTAAAGTACACTAAATAAATAGATGGTAAAAAAGGAAATTTTCTAATATTTACATGATTTTAACAGCAAAAAAAAATAATTTAAAGATTACATTTTAAATTTAACACAGTCATAAATTAAAATAATTAGTTTCAGGCAAAAAGGCTGCTAAACTCCCTTTTAATTCAGGTAATTTATTATAACACGTATTATTAAACATAATACTCAGTTAGTAAACAATATGTAATTTCCTATATTTACATACTTAAAAACATCGTTATATGGGTCACATAGTGTGTTTGGGGGTTGTTGGGGGGAGGGGGCAGAATGTATCTGCAGCACCTCTAAATTTCAGTATAGTTTCATTACTGTTTGTCACAGGTGTCACAAAATTGAAAAGTGTAAAAGCACAAATAAATTTTATTAAATACGTGTTTTTCGTCTATTGTGAAACTTTAAAAGATTTAATATTACAACTAAATACTATAAAAGAACATTGCGCTTATATTTTGGCAAAGGTGATCTGGAAAACATATGTGAAAAAAATGTATCTAACAGTATTGTATGACCACTTTTGGATTTCAAGAATGAAGTAACATGCTATTTTGAAAATGTATGTTTTTTTCACACAAAAAATCCCAATATGTTTATATATATAATTTTTTTACAAAAAAAAGCGAAGAAACAAAAGACGATAATAACATAAATTTGGCGCCCCCTCAGTTTCCGCGCCCGGGGCGACCGCCCCCTTCGCCCCCCGTTTCACACAGCTCTGAATGAACATACCGGCAGCCCCCCCCCTTTTCATTGAAGTTCTAAGATTTTCCATTAAATGTATTCAAATTCAGATAGGCATTAATGATGATTTTAATTATGTTTTACTAATTTAATAAATAGAAAAATAAAACCATGACAATCTCTTTAACTCTTTCAATATCAACATATATAAAAAAAGAAAAAAACGAAATAAAAATAATGAAATTTTTGCTTTTAATAATCTAAAAACACATCAAAATACAAATATAAATTGAAAAAATGAATGTTTAAAACAAGATATAACACTATGTTTATTTAATTTCGTGTTAGTTCAAGTTATGCGGAATTTAAAGCAGTAAAACACTATAAAATCAAAACTGAATATTTCAAAGCTCTGTACGAAAGTGACAATTTTACGACTTCTTTTATTATTAATTTTCATTTTTAAAATATCAAAATAGCTAGACTGCAAAATCACATTTTGCAAGTATCATGCATTTATATATATATATATATATATATTGTGCTATAAGTTATTAAATTCAATGGTTAATATTGTTTACTATAATTCAATTTAATTCTTCGTTTTGGTTTATTGTTTTGTTGATAAAATCCATTGGTGAATCTTGTCTACTTTTAATGGTATTATATATATATATTTATATATATGTACAACAAATGTAACACAAATGCAAGCTTTTACAGAGAATTAAGAGTTATTGTATACAAAACAGAAAGAAAATAAACGTCACTTATTTATTTGAAAAAAATCCAAAACTTTGCAACAACACTGTGTTGCAACTGTTGATGTTACGGCTATCATAGAATAGACTCTAATTCATCATATAATAGATTATTACTGATTTCTTAAATTGTCGAAACAAATTGAAATAATGACAGCTGTAAGTCGATAAAAGTTCTTAATATGAACTTTGTCAACAATTTTTTAATCATTCATTATTACTGCGAAATATAATCGAAAGTCACAGAACATTTTTCACGGAACACAACATAAAGTTTCAACCACGGCGCCATTTTGCATATCCAATAATCCCACCCCCCGCTCTGGATTACATAATCACCGACTTGCTGTCGCTGGATTAAAAAAACACCTGCCGTTGTGTTGATGAATTCAATAAAGTCTATCAAATAGCGAATTATAACGATTTCCAGTGATTCAGAACGCCTATTTTTTTTTTGAAAGAGGTGTGATATTTCATTCAAAGTGTAACGTAACATTTATTTTGGTATTGGCACTCAAAAAATAATACATTTACACCTTATTTCACATCTTATACAACCGAAATAAATGTGATAAAACTCTTTATTTTTTACAGTGTGGAGTAATTGTTTTCACACATGCAATGGTGCAATTTAAACATATATTACTGGTGTAACGTAACAATGTTACACCGGTTTTAACGGTTAAAATACTATATAAAATTGGAGGCAGCAATGCTGCCACCAATTTTACGGAGTAACGTTTCCACAAATGTTTCTTAGTGCAGGTTGACCGCTTCTCTGTTTATATTCCAGGCGATCATTTTGTTACTTTAATGTTTTCCAAGCGCAGCTTATAAGTCGCCAACATTTAATCTTTATTATAACAGTTTAAGTCAAGTGACCGTCATAAACAACTACAAGTTGATTTTATCGCTTTTCATGTGCAAGATTTCCATTTTGATGAAAAAAGAAACAAAATTAGGTTTTCGAATCAAACTACATAAAATCTGTCGTGATCTCAAACATTCTTGATACTTTTATGTTATCCGGGTGCAGATCTTGCCAACAGAGCGTGGTAAATTAAAACAATGCTTTGAAGTTGAAATTAACAATCATGGTTTGTGGCATTATTTAATATTTTTCTTTTCTTTTCGGCAAAAAAGATATGAAAGTCATGAATTTTAGATGTTTCAGTTTTAAATGAAAGCATTGTACTTTTAAATAAATGAGTGCAAGGATTATATTTTAGTTAAACAGAAAAAAAAACTGATGGAAACAATGTTTGGCAATTTATCACCTGCACATAAATATGAAGATCTCTTACTTTATCAAAATTTCCCGATTTGGAAAAAGACTGAGAAGTAAATTGAATTATGAAAAAAGTAACATGATACAATGCTTAGCATACATTCAAAGGTGACCAAACAGGTTGCCAAGGTTGGATAGTACAAATTATTTTTATGATGTAATCGTGGTTTGGTGGAAAACGTTCGTTGCAACCTAATATTTATTAAAAGTGATGTTAAAATATCGATTATTTTCTTTTAAAAATGTGAAAGATACTTGGAAAGTTGCCAAAATTATCTTATATTTTACACGGAATTCTAGTATGTTTATGTTCAAGTGATAAATTAAATGGAGAATGTCAAATCTCACCCCATTCTTTTAAATAAATTTCAACTCAGAGGGATCTCCATGAAACTGGAAAAATAAGTTTCTGTATAAAGAAGTAGTATCCATTAAATGAACTAATGGGGTAGTTGATTTAAGTGTTTTCAATTAACAATATCCCGGTCTGGAAATACTTTCAGTAAAATAAACTAATTTGTTTATTCTAATTCTATAGGATTATCGAAAGCTTTCTAAATCTTTTCTTTTTACAATGAATAACAAGTAAAGCTTTCTTCATGATAACAATTCGTTTCAATTAAAATACAAATTTATCGGATATCACTATTTTCTCAAAAAGGCAGATGTTTCTTGAATTAAAAAAATTTACTATAATCAAGAACGGAAATATTCGATAAACTCTTCCAAGACATCCAATATTCCGAAAAGCGTTCATTTATCTTTAGAAACCTCAAAAAACAATTTATTTTCGAAATTTGAAGAAAAATTTTTGAGAGCAAATTTTTGCAAGCTGTCCGTCATTTTCGGAAATGTTTTCGAATAGCTTTTACAATGCATTAGTCAGTTCTCTCTACCCGGAAAACTGGCTATTCGATTACTATCAAACTTCATTTAAACATTTTTAGCTGCATAACTAAAACTGAGCATACAATTGTAACATAAAAATGTTAATTTTAATGTTGGGAATACACATACATTTAACCTCTGAATTTAAAAAACTATTAAAAGATTGAATATTATAAATTTAGACAGACTTGAATACATTTTTAAAAAATAAATACAATTTATATACAAAAAAATTAAAACACTAAAAAACATTTAAAAATACAAAAGTAAATGTTTCTTCAAGCTAAATGTAAGGCCGGTCTTGATTTGTTCCAATGATTGTTATGCAATGAATTATTATTCGTACTGACGAGGCCTTGCGTGAAGCTTGGCGAAACGTTTACTTTTGTATTTTTAAATGTTTTTTAGTGTTTTAATTTGTTTGTATATAAATTGTATTTATTTTTAAAAATTTATTCAAGTCTGTCTTAATTTATATTATTCAATCTTTTAAAAATTTTAATGCTATTGTTAATATTGTTAACTCCGTATGTTTTCCGTTAAAAATATTATTATTGTTCTACTATATCTAAAAAATATTATTATAAATTCTACAAAAGTTTAATGTTCCTGTTAAATGTTAAAAATAAATAAATATCAAAATAGTTTTTTTTTTTTTTTTTTTTTTTTTGTAAAAACATGGTATTAGTTAAAGTGTATGTATTAAATTATATGTAATTTGTTAAGTGTCACATTATTTTTTATTTAATAGTATAAATATCCCTTATTGAAATTACGTCACACAGATGTATATATGTACGCAAAATACGCATATATACACATTAGACTTGAAAAATAAGTATTTTTTTCTTTTTATCATTATTATTATTATTATTATTATTATTATTATTATTATTATTATTATTATTATTATTATTATTATCATTATTATTATTATACCGTAGACCAGGCCCCTAGCTGCAGAGCAATATGCCTATATTAACGAGCTTTTTACCTAATCGCGGGGTTGAAGCCGCTTGATCACATCAACTTCCTGTTAAACATGTTTGCTCAACATGAAAATATTTACTTCCTTACTTAAATATTTGCTACATTTATTTAATATTTATATAATATTACCTCATAGCATCGGAAAAATCGGTTTTCTGGGTAGAGAAATCGCTTTTGTGCACTATAAGAGCTATTCGAAAAAGTTTTAGAAGACTACAGGAAAGCTAATGCAATAATATGTATATACATATATGTAAATATATAATGTATATATACATATAGTATATACATATATGTAAATATATAAATTCTTTTTAAATTTCAAAGATAAATTCTTTTGTAAGGTTTTTAAAAATCAAAGAATGTTTTTATTTATTTATTTATTTTTTGTAATCTTGGATGATTCAAAATACATTATCGAATGTTATTACTTCTGATTACAATATATTTTCGTAAATTAAAAAACATGTCTTTTTTTTTTTTTTTTTTTTTTTTTTTTTTTTGACAGCGTACGCTTGTCTGACACGCTACACGTCGCGAGTTCGACTCTCGGTCAGGTTCACACAAGCTTTCATCCATTCAGGGTCAATAAAATGTATACCAAGTTTGCTTGGAGACAAATCCCTGAGGGTTTCGCGTTAGGCTAATAACCAGGCCGGGTACATATGCTGTATAATCATTTCGGGCCCCACATCTAGTAAATACGGTTGAACGCTGTATGCCCAGATTCTTTATTAATCGTAAAGAAATAGGTTTAGTTCAGTTTTTAGATTAACCTTATGTGTACGTGTAAAGATAAGCCTTTCTTCCACAGTTAATCTTGGTGTCAGAAAAAGAAAATCTCTTCATCATCCGTTATTGATTGTTTAAATATTAAATGTGTAAAATTATTCAAAAACAAACAAAAAAATTAATGGTAAGTTGTTATTATTGGTATATTTTATATATTATTTTATTACACTTACCCATAAAAAGCTAGAATTTTCCGGTATTTGAAAGGTTTTTTTTTTCTTTCATAATTGACTCGTGTGCAAGTCGACACCCCAATTTGCTTGTCAAGCATTGTCAGAAATTCTTCGACTTGTACACGAGTATATACGGTACTATTATGATATTACTATTGTTGTTATTATTTTGAAGTGTAACTGCTACATTTTTCAGGAATTAATGCCCGAAAGCTAACAGTATTATGTATTTTTTAATTAAATTTTTACACGCGCATCGACAAATAAACAGCTAGTTTAAAAGTATGAAATCGTTTCCCGCATCTTTAAATAGATTTTAATTACGGGGAAATCGTTGTTATATGTAAAATCACATTTTGAATAGAGAAATATTCATTAAATTAAAAAAAAAGTGTTTATGACAGTTTTCATTAATAATGTGATAGGCTGAAAACAATTACAAAACAAACTAATTTGTTCATTCTAATTTTAAGGTTTTAAAAATGGAAACAATTTTGGCGGATTTTCTTCTTAAGATAAATACAATAAAGGCTTCTTCATTCCAAAGACTCGATTCAATTAAAGCGTAACTGAATGAGAAGCACACTAATATTCAATAATTACTAACTAAGCGATACATAATCTTGGAATGATTTGAATTCAATACAAGATTATAAGATATGATTTATTAATCCTTTCATTATCTGTTATTGCACGTCATCTTTAGCAGTTAACTACAGCTGAAAATTTACAGCTGAAAAATAATCTGTGCTTTTTTTTTTTTTTTTTTTTTTTTTTTTTTTTTTTTAAGTAAAGTGCTACATTGATGTATTTTTAAATATGATACTACACAGTAAGAAGGAAAATAAACTTTGCCTCCTTTAATTTCTTTTCTACGTAAGATGCTACATGTACAATCGTTTTTAAAAAAGTAATATTTTGTAGTAACTTTGCTTAAATTATCCTATAAGATATTTACAGGTGCCAACAATCGGAAATAAAGTCAAATTTTAAATGATGTACATACAATTTGCTTATGCGGCCATCTAAAAATCATAACCAGATAAAATTTTCACCCGATTTTGACGATATATTTTAAGTCTTTGGTTCAAACAATTCGCAGAGACAAAATTTTAAGTAATCTGGATAATAATATTTTGAATTATAAACATTCAAGAACTTATTTTAGACTTAACTTATTTTAGAACTGATGATGTTAAATTACATTTTCATATTGTTATTAATATCATTTGAAATTATAATCCCAATGACACAACTTTTTTTGTGGTTATAATACGAAAACACCCAAACGTAAATACATTGTATTTGTAATTAAAAAAAATATATAATATGCATTATTAATTAGGAAATTAATATTCGGAAAAAATATTAATTGCAACTTATAATTTTTTTGATAAATTTAATATGCCTTGTTGTAAACGGATTCAAAGTTGCAAATTCTTCTTCCAAGTAGTTTTCAAATTATTCTTAGAAAACGTCAAATCGGTGGTTTAAGGAAGCGTCTATGATATGCAGAAAATCATAATTTAAAAAACATATATTTTACCGTTTGTGTTAACAACAATCGAAACATATTGAGTGAATCATATTGAAAAGAAATAGTTCAGTCGTGGAAAAAAAAGTTAACACCCCTACTAACTCTCAACAAATTATCGTAGAAGAAAGTTACTGGTACCGAACAATTTAAATAAAGTCTAATTTTAAATTATGTATATAAAATTTGCTTAGGGGGATATCTACATATTAAAACGAACCCAAACTTCATTTTTTCAAAGGCAATACCGAATTGTAACAAAATATTTCAACTCTTCGGTTCAAATTACGACTAAACGCCAAATGATAAGTTTTTGAACTATAAACACTCAAAATTTTGTATTTCTAATGTTAAATTACATTTTCATACTTTTATTAAAATCTCCATCCTAAAATAAATTGTCCCCCTAAATTATCTTCGTAATGTGCTAATTTATTATGTAGAAATAATACTAAAGTACCCAAACATAAATACGTTGAATTTGCAATTTTTATAATTTTAATTCATGAATTATGAAATTAATATTCGAAAAAATTATGATTTGCAATCTATAATTTTTTAATGGATTTAGATTTATTAAGTCCTGCTTTATAGAAATCCAAAATTTCAATTTTTTTCTTATAAGTAGTTTTTAAATTATACTTTAAAAACAGCAAAATGATGATTTAATGGGCCGCCTACAATAGAAGTGACTAAATATTTTGAAAATTTAAATGCCGCGCTTATGTACCGTATGAGTTTTAAAAAAGTATCTTTTGTCGTCTACCAATCCTGATGCAATCATCCTTTAAATATGTGACTACACTGTAAAAAAAAATTCAAGAGGTTACTAAAAATTTTTTAGTAAATTTGTATTCCACAGAATTTTTTAGTAACCATTACAAACTTTTTTTGCAAGTAAAACAAACATTTATTTTGTAAACTGAACAAAAGAATTTTTTGTATAACTAACTTAAAACATTTTAGTATGAGCCACCAAGCAAATTTTAGCAATAGCTCCAAAATTATTTTTAGTTACCATTACGTGTGCCAGAAGGGCAGGAGCTTCCTCCGAGCTGCATCCAATGGGTAAAAAGACAGACTTCTGAAGCGGAAGATTTTCGGCAAAGCCGCAATAGATGGCAGCACCAAACATTCCTACCTACTCTATTTTGAAATGTTTCTAAAGAGGAGGAAAAGTCCAGAGATCATTACCCATGGTAACTGCTACGACAAGATTTTCATAATCCTTCTATTTAGCGAGTACTTACATTGCATACGTTCGGTGCATATTTGGTGGCATCGAACCCGGGTACTTTCAGCCTGGAGTTCGGTGCTATGACCACTAGGCCATCACGGCCATACGAAGTGAGTTTTAGTAATAGCTATTAAAAATGTAAAACTATTAACTATATTCATTGCTAGCTTTTTTCTAGTAATTCTTACAGATTCCTTGCAACCGAGTAAGATTACAAAAATTTTTTTTAGTAATTACAAGGATCACTAAATTTTTTTTAGTAGATCGACCCTTTTTTTACAGTGTAGAATGAATACTGATTCAACTTGTATAAGTTGCCTAAATTTCGAAATAGATACTCTGCAGAGTGAGAAAAATAGAAAAAGTTAATTCATGTTCACAAATAACGATTTTTTATTTTATTTAATGTTTGCACTTATTTTTCATTTGCAAATTTCTTGTTTTTAAAAATTTTCGAGAAATTTTTTGTATCAACAAACATTTTGAGAATATCGCCATTTGAGCAAAGAAACAGATGTCGCTTTGAATAAAGGTATTTTATGTCTTTTTAATGAATTTTTTTAAATCACTTTTAGCAATATTTAGCTTAGTTTAAATAACACCGAAAACTATCAATGTTTAATAACTTGAATAATAAAATTTTGCGTAATAGAAACAAGTCTTATGCATTTTTTAAATTTTATAAGGGATTTTTTTTACAGCGTTTTATAATTTTAATTTTTAGCTCAATTTTCAACAAGTCGGTAATTGCACGTCAAACGTAGCAAATGATGCGCGTTCGTACTATAACGAAGTTTTAAAAATATACAGTGCATTGTATTACAGTGTCGCAATATTTTGTGTGTCCATGTAAATACTATATGCTTGATGGAGAGAAATTTGCACATGTTTTTCTTTAAACACAATTCTGATTAGCTCTGGTAACGTTACCCCATCTTTCATATCTCACAAATACCCATTAGAGCATCCTAGGTTGATTTACATATTTTAATTAATATCTATTAAGTTACAATGGTGATCGTTTGTGATCTTCTAGGTAAATTTATAAACAATAGAAGGATAAAATCCTAAATCTAGGAATTTTTTTATATTTAATGTTTTAAATGTATGGTTATATAATTATATCAATTACTAAAATTTAAATTACGTTGTGTCTATTAGGGAAAAATTTACCTTATGAAGAAAAATCAACCTTTTTTGCTCATATCGTAATTCTCTTAATGAAAGAAACACATACTGCCAAAATAATATGTATCATAACAAATTTATCATATGAACATATAATTTATTTACAAAAGAAATGACAACATAAAATAAAGAAAAGATAAATATTTACAAAATTATTCTCACAGATATCTAATATTTCCATCTGTCTGATCTATATACTTATGTATTATTCTGTCCATTTATAGACCACTTGGATCAATCATATATAGATATTAGATATATTATAAACAGAATACATACTAATTTATGTATGTTTTTATTTCATCCTTATGGCTGGCAAGAGGCAAGAGGTCGGTTTCTCTATTTGCATTAATGAATTTAAGAAAAATATCTCAGGCAAAGTGAATTTTTTTTAAATACCTTGCATTTTGAGTGAGGTGTTTTGAAGAGGTGCATAATGAGGTTTGATGATATTCGGACTATTTCCGAGACATCATGTCGTTCCGGGCAACTCCTTGTCGTTTCAGGACAATTGCTATCAGAAGGGCACGCTCTTTACAGGCTGCTCCATCGGAATTTCTATTCCGGTCATCTACTCTATCGAACTCAGGAACATATTTGGCGATTTTTCGTCGGCAAAAGACAAATTTTTTTGGAGGACTTCTCTGGAGGGATACTTAGCAGCTTCTGATCTCACAAAAAAAAATTTTTACAAGTCCGCCTGACCTGCCATTATTTTAATTGTTTTTTTCTTATTCTAATTTTGGGGTCATTTTCACTCCTCCTTTTTTTTGCGACGAATCCTTGCTTGTTTTGAACCCCTTGCCAGAAGATCATTGGCTCGGGTTCCTTAGTATGATCATTCTGTTGTGCCTCCCTCCCTTTCGTTTTATATCGTGGGAGACTATTGGAAATTACTTTCATGATAAATATGCCTGTCTCTGTTTTCTGTTCTGTCCAGCCATAAATGTTTGTAGAATTTATGATATGATCGTAAAATCCTGTGTGGTCTTTTATTGTCCTTTTCTCTTTTTTTGCTGCTGGAGCCATTTCGCTCCATCAATGCTTTCTATTATACCAGAAGTAATCTATTGTAAATCTTAGCAAAGTACATCAATTTCATAAAATGTGAAATAGTTTAATATAATTAAAACGCATCCCAAACAATGTTGTCTCCTGTTCTATTATGTAATAGAATACTTTTGTATGGCCCTATAAATTAAAAACAATTATTCTTTGGACCACAGATTGTACAGAATTTACATTTTAGTATATTTTTCAAAGATACATATAAATTTTATTACGTTTGAAAGAGTGCAACAACATTAAAATGCACTCGGAACTATTTTTTCTCATTGATGGTAATGTAACGGAATACTTTTGATTGTCCATGTGATTAAACCTTACATCAGATTTTTAAACGATTTGAAATGACTCGATATAGTTATCAACAATTATGTGCATTAAATTTCAAACTATTCGATTGGATAGTTTTTATGTTTTATTATATATGGACAAACGAACGGATAGATGGGCAGACAGAAGGACGGATAGACGAACATACGAACGGACTGAATGACAACTGTAGGTGCCACATACTTACATAATTACGAACGCATTTAATAACATGATATTAAACATACAAATGGGCTAGTTAGTTTTATATTTTTTTCCTGAATAATATACCTGCTTTGAAACACGTTTGGCGTAATAAAATAACTAATAATAAAAATCTTTAAGAACGAAAATTCTAAATGACTTTAAATTAATTAATAATATCTATTAAATTTATAAATGAGTTAGGTGATTTAAGTGTTTCTCATTAGAAATATACGAGACTTAAAGCTTTTTCAACAAAATGAGCTAATTTATTCATTCTTACGCAAAGATTTTAAAGACCGAAAGTTTGCTAAGGCTTTTCTCAATCAGATAAATAGGGATGAAAGCATCTCCATCCCAACAATTCAACCTAATTAAGAGCCCGAGAAGCAGACAAGTATCCAATAAAGATTCTTGAGAGGATGTGCAAAGAGGGATAAACTATTTATTTTTACAAATATAAGTAAAATAGTCTTAATTACGTCTATTATTAATTATATCATAATAATATGTGTTTCGAACAAATGTCAAAACCTATATTAAAATGCAAAAGACGACATTTCAATAATAAAATATTGGTACTACTTGGTTACCTCATTGATCACTTTCGCCAAATTATACATATTGACATATTTTTTTTAAAAATAAAGAAGAAAAATATCAGTGAAACATTGATAAAAATACAAATAAAAAGTGGGATAAAAAATCAATTGATGATGTTTTAAACACATGTATCGTATTTAATGCGATTGAATGCAACACTCACGATCATTATATTATTGGCATTTTATCCTATTGTTTGGTGATACTTTTTTGGTCGACGGGATAATCAAATAATACCAAAAAAATAATAATAATAACAAGTTGAATATAGATTCTGCCATTGCAGAATTTAGTTTCGCCTCCGATTAGAGGGGAAAAAAATCGATAGAGGTTTTTTAGAAGGGCGACCGCGTTTAGATTGCAATGAACTAACTTCATTTTTCTTGTGTTTATCAATATAATAGCAAACAGAACCACGTGAAATACCCTATTGAATAGCAATTTCTCTCTGAGACATTGGAATTGCGAATAATAAAGAGATACAATTTGACCTGCTACTTCTTCATTGACTAGATTCATCAAAAACGGATTTTTTCTTTAGTTTAAACGCTTTTTTATAGACTCTGAGTAAAAGGAAATGCAATTCAACAATAAAACGAGTGGAATCCCGTCGAATTCGACGAATGAAATGTTTAAAAGACCCGATCGATTTGGTTTTAAAAAAAGCAACAGTAGTTACATTATTGAATCAATATATAAGAAATATATTTACAAAGTAAATGTCAAGTGTGCCAGTTACAATTTTGCATGCAAATATTCGCACATCTTCAGTTAAAATTGTAATCTGAGTGACGGTGAAATCCAGAAATTTTATTTTATATGCACTCGCAGAAAAATAGTTTTATAAAAAAAAAAAAAAAAAAAAAAAAAAAAAAAAAAAAAAAAAAAAAAAACTAATTTTATTTTTACTGTGACATTATTTTCACTAACTGAAGTCATCTGAAAGTAAAATCTCACTCGCAGTGTCCATACTGAAAAGAAATATTGAAATGTAATATCGGGTACTACTAGGTTATCCCGTCGACCCAAGAAATTATCGCCAAACTATAAGATTAAATGCCAATAATGGATGATCGTGAATGTCACATTCAATGACATTAAATACGATTCATGTGTTTAAAATATCATTAAGTGATTTTTATTTCGACTTTCTATTAATATTCAACTAATTATTTGTTTTTTCGTTATTTAAAATAAAAATTATGTCAATATGTATAATTTGGCTATAAGTTTGGCGATTTGTATAGTTTGGCGAAACTGGTCGACAAGATAACAGAGTAGTACCTAATATCGTTATGAGTAAAAATGCGATGTTTTAAATAGTGACGTCATTTTCTCTTCAAATGTTTTTTAAAAGTTGCTGTTATTAGTAATATGAAAAAGGCATCCGTAATAATATTGTAATTCCCATTTATCTTGTTTCTGAATGACATCATTTTCCTCATTTGAAATTTCTCTTATTTTGATATAGACATTAATTTTTATCATAAATTATTTTCTGTTATTTTATTTACATTATTAATATTATTTCTCGGTAAATATATATTTTTTTAATCTCAATTAGTGCATAATTATACGCAATCATTTTGGAAAATAAATTTTTATTATCGAGAGAAAAACTAAACTGTGTTGCCACCATTTTGAAGAAATGTCATGAAAAAGCTTTTAAAATTAAAAATAAAATATAAAAATGGAAATAAATTAAAAAATAACTAAAATGGGCACAACTACAAATAAATAGCTTTCATGTAAAATAATAATTATCAAAATCGGTTGAGTAGAAAATTCAGGACTGATGACACGACATTTTTAGCTTGTCTGAAAGAAATAGCATCGGAGGCTAAAAACACATTAAACATACTAAAAATTTACATGTTACTTTACAGTTTTCGTGTTAATACGTTCGCTAAGCTCCAGATTTCACAGCAATATAAGCAATATTTAAAGTAATATATTTCAATCGATTTAATGATTTTTAATACACTGAATTACAATTACACTCTTAAGAATTACGTTCATTTTAGTAATTGAGTTTTGTAATATATTGTTGAAAGAATCATCTTTTTTTTAGCATTTAAAGCAAAATTAGGATAAATCAACATTACAATTTTGACCTGGTGCAAGACTTTTAGAGGGTTTTAAATGTAATGCAATTCCAAAATTAAATTTTAAATAAAGGAATAACATGCTGTTAATCATACAAATCAACTAGTTAGTTTTAGTGTTTTCTCCATATACTCCATAAAAAAGAAAAAAATATGCCCATCATGTTATACAGCCAGTAAAACAGAATATAATGCACTTTAAAACACAATAATACTTAATATACTGTTCTATAGTATCTAGCACATTATATAATCATCACAGAATCGCTTTTTTGTGCGGGTCAAAAATTATGTTGCTGTTAAGTGACATTATTTTCGAAACACGACTAAAATGAAAGGTGTATGAAGGGTTACAAACTAGAGAAGCAAAATGTATGAGGTCACGCCGTAATTTTGCCAACAGAGGGCTAGAACTGTAAGAATATGTGCATTGCCCTTAATTTTCTAAGTATCTAAGGAATAAGACCCCTTATTTAGTGGATCAGACCGTTTTTCCTCAAATAATGTTATTCTCCGTGAAAATTAAAGGATAAACGCTCAAATTACAGTTTTTCTGAAGCTCAAATTGCCGTTAATATTTATTTTCCCGCTTTGAGTTTGTTCTAAAGTTTTATAAGAACATACTTTCATTCTCAGTTTCCGTAATATATTAATATTTTTAACAGCTAAAGTTCCTTTTCTTTTTCTTTTCTCTAATTCAGCATAATCTATTAATTATTTTCTTAAAAAGAACTAAAATGTATTACTTAAATGTCAATATCTTATTGCGAAATCTTAAATTCATTCCACAAATCCATTTCCCTTTTTAGAATAAAAAGCATTTATCATAAACTTTAATTTTGTTTTATTTATTAAATAATCGTCTGCTAGATGATTTTGAATCATATACATTGGACTGATTACTTTTGCTTATTTTGCCAGGTAGAAAAGTGTCCTTACATCTAACTCCGCCCTTATCCAATGGAAGGGCTCGAAGTATTATACAACTACCTTCGAATATATCTTATTGGGTTTTTAAGTCAATGCATAAGAGGTAGGCGGGGCCAATTTATCTGAGAATTTTGAGAGTGTCAATTTGAGCTGGGAGAGCGATTAGAATTCACTGGTCAATCAATTGTTAAGCGGGTTCTTGCTTCTGCTCGTAATCTGAAACTGTTACCGTAGTGATCGTAGTTACGAAAAATGCCTCTGCATGGAACACCTTTTACTTTGTGATTTTGTCACATGGGCTTGGAAAAGTCTGGAAGTTTAATGGTATGTTATGGAATAACCTTAGATTGGAGTACTAATAAACGATGCTTCTTCTAAGTTTCATAGAAATCTTCCTTATTTGAAATGACCACACATGTAATCTCTTCCCATATGACCAAAGGACTTCGACTGCAAAATCATTTTATGGAAATGACGTCTGTTGAATGCTCGAATTCCGATTTCGTTTGTAACATCCTGTTCGCTTCGAAACATATTGTGTTTTTGCGAGAAACCCTAAAATATCACGACATATATGTATATATATATATACAGGGTGTTTCTAAATTCATGGTCCAAACTTTAAGGGGTGATAGTACACATCAAGACAAACAATATTTAAATAGGAAACCAAGGGTCCCAAAGTCTTCCGAAGGAGATAGGCGCCATTAAAGTTTAGGGTCCAAAAATTCAAGTGATTATGAAAAACAGAAAAATTGGTCGATTCGTTTGCGGTTTTCACTAAAATTATTCTTTATGTCAGTATTGTCTTGAAAATAAATTATAAAGATAATTTTCAAAAAATGACGATAGAGGGCGCTTTAGACTTTAGAGTAACGAACAACTATTTTTTACCGTTATTTTTTGCATCTCATTAAAGGTTTCGTAAGCTTAGACTTAAACTTAAATTTTGAGCACAAAATCTGAATAGTTGGAAGCAGTTAAGTAGCACAAACTTATTTGTGTTCAGAGGGTTTTAAATTCAAATGATTATAAAAAACGGAAAAATTGGTCGATTGATTTGCGGTTTTCACTAAAACTATTCTTTATGTCGGTATTTTATTGAAAATGAATTATGAAGATAAATTTCAAAAAATGCCGAGAGAGTGCGCTTTAGACTTTGGAGTAACGTACAACTATATTTTACCGTTATTTTTTGCATCTCATAATATTTTCTTAGAAGCTTAGACATAAACTTAAATTTCGAGATGAAAATCTGAATCGTTGGGAGTGGTTAAGTAGAGCAAACTGAACTGTGTTCAATGGGGGTGGGGAGGTTCAAATTTCAAATTATTTTAAAAAACGGAAAAATTGATCGATTCGTCTGCCGTTTTCGCTAAAACTATTCTTTATGTCAATATTTCCTTGAAAATAAATTTTAAAGATTAATTTCAAAAAATACCGATAGAGGACGCCTTAAACTTTAGAGTAACCAACAACTATTTTTAAGCGTTATTTTTTGTATCTAATTAAATGCTTGCAAACGCTTAGATTTAAATTTTGAGCTCAAATTCTCAATCGATGGAGGGGTTAAGAAGCGGAAACTGAACAGTGTTTAGGAGTTAAAATGTTACCCTCCCCACCCCTCGAACACATTTCAAATGAAGCTCTGAAATACTTTTGGGATAGTAAAATAACTAATAATAAAAAGTTATAAGAAATAGCTATAAACGGGTTAATTGATTTATGTGTTTTTCATTCGAAATATTAAAGTAGTAACGCATTTTCAACAATATGAGCTAATTTGTTTAATCTTTTCAAGAATGAGAAAGAACTTTTAAGAAACTTTCTTTTTAAGATTTTAAGAACGGAAAGTTTACTGCGGCTTTTCTTCTGCAGACAAATACGGATGAAATCAAGTCCATTCCAACAATCCATAATACTTAAGTGGTTGCAGCGTCGTACAAGAAGACACGTATATACGTTTATACATAATTTCAAAATTAAATTTTAAATAGAGAAATAACATATTACTAATTGTATAAATTGGCTAGTGAGTTTTAGTGTTTTTCCTAAGTAGTATTCCTGTTCAGATGCACCTTTTGGCGTATTATTATAAGAATCTACAAGAAAAGAAATTCTAAATAACTTTAAATTTATCTACTAATTTTATAAACGAGTTTGTTCATTTATGTGTTTTAAATTAGAAATATCCCAGACTTAAAGCACTTTCGACAAAATGAGATAATTTGTAATTCTTAAGCTAAGATTTTAAGAATGAAAAGTGATCCAAGGCTTTTCTTCTTCAGATAAATAGGTATTGAAAGCATCTCCATTCCAACAATTCAATCTAATTAAGTGCCAGAAAAGCAGACAGGTATCATATAAAGATTCTTGAGAGGATGTGCAAAGAAATATAAACCATTTATTTTTAGAAATTTAAATATAAGTAAAATAGTCTTAATTACTACTATTAATTAATTATATCTACTATTAATTACCCATAATGATTAATATTTCAAACAAAATTCAAAAAATATATTAAAAACATTTTTTACTTAAAATACGGCATTTTAATAATAAAACATTAAAAATATTAAAAATTAACATGTTTCCCCTCTTTTATTGAGTGATCATCAAAACATACAAAAAAAACTACAAAATAAAATGCATATATTTACTGGGAAATAGTCATAAAGTAAAGAGTTAACATAAAGTTAAGAGGGGTGACCTTTTAGGAGTTTATATGATTCCTTTTATTAAGGAGGGAGAATCAGAAATCATTATATATGTATGACTAGAAAAAATCTAATATCAAATGTGTAAGATGCACATAGCGGATATAAAATATAACAGAGTATAACAGGATGACTGCCTTCCCTAGATTATAGTATCTATAGGTGGCGCTATTGCCACCTTCGGCAAAATATCCGGATATATTTTGCCTTCCTTTCTAAAAAGACATGAAATGAAGTGAAGTAGTTTAGTTTTCAGTTAGGATGTAAGATTGGGATGTGTGTTCGATATACATCTCTCTTAGATATGTTCTTTGTGCTAAGTAATTTTTATGAATATTCAATTGATTGAGTTGTGCTCGTCTTGCGATTTGTATATAATGTGATATGTGTTGTGTTGTCTACAATAAAATGTGACTGTAACATCTCTGTTCTATATTTTAAGTACCGAATAACATCCCACAAAAGGAAATATTGCTTTGTCCAAACTGAATAAAAAAGAGAATATTAACCCTTTAGCGATAGTCGTGTCAGTTGAGAACAAATTTAATTTTCTCTCCTTACCGTTTATTTGCCGTTATCTGGTAGTAAATTTATGCTATACAAATTCATTTTGACCCTATATTTAGGTTTAATTTATTGAAAATAGCATAGGTGATAATATTTGTTTATCAGTTACAAATACAAAAGAACTTTTGAAGCCTTCTCTTTTCCTAGACAAACATAGATTTATAACAAAAAAAATTAAAATGCAAAATTTCAATATATTTTTTATATAAATATTATGTTTTTAAAAGTTATTTTTAATAATTTTCAGCCAGGTTTTTTGCAACAAAAATGTATAATTGCGATTAATGCATGGTGTTGCAATTCAGCAACCATTTAGAAAAAATCCAAACACTGAAAAATATATTAGTGCTATTTTATTCAGTATTTAATGTATGCCCATTAAGGAATCAAATATAGTTTTTAAAAGAAAAAGAAAAAATCACTCACTACAGAGTAAATATGCTTTTTAACAAGAGTACACTGATTTAAAGGTGTAATTTTTATTTTACAAATATTTATAAGGGGGCAGATTGAAATTTATTTAAGAAGTTCAAAGATGTGTAACGATATTTTATCTTTTCGCATCCCGAGTATTTGGATTGCGGGGTTAAACATTTTTTGGAATCCGTTCACAGAGAGGGCATTGGGCGGTATAGAAAATTTAGCGCTTAACATTCAACGCGCTAAAATTAGCGCGTTGAATGTTAACTTTTATTTGATGACTATTTTTTAGTTTTTATGTACGTTGAATTTGTAGTTTTTCGTATATTCTGATGATGACTCAGTGAAAGAATCGAAACATGTTAGTTTTTAGTATTTTTAATGTGTTTTTAAGAAAAGACGTCTTTTAAGAAAATAATTATACTTTAACGTATGTTTTGACATTTGCTTCGAATATTATGGTATATTTATTTTGAATCGTCAAAATTTCTATTAATTCATCATAGTACTAAACTTTTAAATTATCAATGCTAAGACGTAATTCTTACATTGTAGTTGCCTTTTTAGAAAAAAAAATTACCTTGGTGTACAAGTTGTCATTTCGTTCGGCCAAGTGGTTTAGAAGTTTAAAAAAAATAATGTTTGGAACTCCTAATATCAAATTAGTTTTTAATCAGTGAAAAACAGATTTCAATGCGGACAGGTTTTTTTTTTTTTTAAATATAACTCAAAAATTACGGTATTTATTACCGGTAATTATTATAACAGTTAATTATTACCAGTACGGTAATAATTAACTGCTATTTTCGATTTACATAAATAAAGCTTCTAAAAATCAATTTATGTTAAAACAAGTAAAGTAAGCAAAGGCAACTGGACACATGAGGTAGCGTGTATTAACTCAATCATAACTCTGTCTTCTCTGTGACAGCTTATTGAAAATTCAGGTTTCTTTTTTAAGAAACAACGTCAATTTGGTTGAATTTCTTTGGATTTTTGTTCTAAAATACAGTAATATATTTTAAAATACAGTAAATTTTATTCAAAAATAACTTTTCAAAAAATTATACATATAAATTTATTATTATTATTAGGTATCTATACATATTTACTTCTAGTTTCAAATGTAAGGACGTTATTCCAGTTACCGTATAAATTTTTCAAGAATGGAGTAACTATGACATATATCAGGGTAACTGGATCAGGTAGGATCCAGTTACTTCCAGCAGTTATGAATACATTTCTGGAGTATCTTTTAGTATGGGCAAATTAATTTCTCCATTGCCTTTTGCTTCCCGTAAAGGAAATTATGTAGTACATTATTAAAACTATATAATAAAATTTTTAAAAGAAGCATGTCAACGGGTATCAAACTAAATTTCTTAAGTGAGATATATAAACCTTGAAATTTTACGATACAGATGAAGAGGGATACATATAACAATGTGACATAGAAAACTATCGAAACCAAGAAAATAGTAATATTTGTTTTAAAACCATAATTACATTCTCGACACATTTATTGGACTGACTGTACGTTCAATGAGGTAAATAAAGAAGAGAATAAGATATTTAAGTATTTACCCAACCATTTGTTTATAGATTTATGGTGATTATTTTTTTCCTTAAATACCTATATAACTTTTATACTTATTACCTATACTAAAGTACACGTTTACTCACTTAATTCTTATGTTTTTTAATTAAATCTAAATTTTGGTGCTTTTTTAGACACCATGATAGCAAAGGTTTCCCTTGCAGCGCTCTTTAGTTGATATATAATTTGCATGATTTGCCTAGTTTAAATTTTTTAAAGTTATTTACACATTTTCGAACAGGACCTGATACCCCGTAATAATAATGATGACAATAATAATGATAATAATAATTATAATGAAGATAAGACAATGTGTGAAACATAGACCTTGTTTTAAATGACCTACCATGAAAAAAAAAACAGAAATGAAATATATAAATGTTTTTTTCTCTTTTTTAAGGCATTAAAGTATAATTCGAAAATATTTGTCTGCAAGGAAGGACTTAGCTGAATTCAGTTATAACTGACAATTCCGAGTTAGTTCCCACATTAATTCAAGTAAATATTACGTCACCTGAGAATAATAAGGTTCTATCTGTGTTTTTGAAAAAATTGACTTACCGATATAAAAATGTTCTATGAGGGCTTTCTGGATTAAACTAAAGTCATAACATAATCGTTATACCATATGGAAATTATATATAATATCACTTTGATGCACAAATGCCGTCATAGATAAAAATAGAACCTTTCTATATCGGTTAGCCAATTTTCTCAAAAACACAGATAGAACCGTTTTATTCTCAGGTGATGATTAGTTTTTGGAAGTTGAACTGCCAGAATCTCCAGTGACACATTGTAAAATCATAGCCGAGTTGCTGCATGTAATATTATAGGTTACATTTGTTTAAAAAATATACATATGATTTCAAAATTAATTTTCAAGTAGAGAAATAACATATTATTAAATACACAAATTGTCTAACGAGTTTTAATATTTTCACTGAGTAATATTCTTGCTTCGAAACACTTTTGGGTGATAAAAAATCTAATTGTAAGAAGCTTTAAAAAAAGGAACTCTAATTAACTTCTATTAAATAATATATATTAAATTTATAATCGGGTTAGTTGATTTAAGGGTGTATTCGAAAAAAACGCTTTTCCACCTTCAGCAGCTCGAAATTTTCCGATACAATTTCAGACACATTTTTAAAAGTAGAATCATAAAACTTGCTGAGGGGATTCTTGAAGGGACGTATGAGGTGCCGAGTAAAGTCTTTTTACGCTCAATTCATTAGAATTTGATTTATAAGCAATTAACTTCTCTGGAAGACCCTTTTTTTCGTTCCCTTGTCTCCCACTTCGGAAAAATCGATTCAAATTGCCGTTTTGGATTGCTTTTTTTGCAATATTTTGTACACTTATCAAAGAATTGACCTTTACGGCACCTGGTGCACTTTCTAAATAAGAGAATCTGCGAGTTTCATGTGTTTGAGAGCAAAAGTGAATTCAAAAATAAATCGGAAAATAAACAGTTTGAATCGAAATACACCCTTAAATGTTTTCCATCAAAAAGATACCAGACTTAAAGTACTTTCGTCAAAATGAGCTAATTTGCAAAGACTTTTCTTCTTTAGATGAACAAAAATGAAAGCATCTCCATTCCAACAATTCAATCTAATTAAGTGTATCTTTTATTAATTAAAAATTAATTAATTTTAATTAATTTATCTAAAAGTAAATATTTTTTTCAAATATGCCAAATCAAAATTAAAGTAAAATATTTGAAATAGACACATTCCAAGTTTGAGCCGTTTACCTTTAATGGTTCTTGACTTATAACAATTTAAATAGAAGAAAAGGGTGAAAATATCCATCGTGAAGAAAAACGCATTTTCTCAAGAAGTCGTTTCCATAACAACCATTGCTTGAAAGCTAGATTTTGAAAATAAACGAAAACGAAAAAATTAATATTTACTGTTGTAATTAAAATAGAGGCAAGATTTGAATGTTGTTTTGAGCATAAAAAGGCAAAATAATAATAATAATAATAATAATAATAATAACAACAATAATAATAATAATAATAATGCAATATTTAATTTCATTTTTATTTTTTATTTTTTTAGAAAATTTGAAGATTTTTATGTTTTGATACCCTTTAAATACCAATGGACTAAGTTTTAGCGTTTTCCCTGGGTTAAATTCCTGTTTTGAAACACTTTAGGTGTAACAAAATAACCATTTATAAGAAGCTTTAAGAATAGAAATTCTAAATAACTTTAATTTTATCTATTAAATTTATAAACGGGTTAGTTCATTTAAGTGTTTCTCATTAGACATATCCCAGACTTAAAGTACTTTTGACGAAAGGAGCTTTGTTCATTCTTACGCTAAACCTTAACAGCGGTAAGTTCGCAAAGGTTTTTGTTCTTCAGATAAATCGGGATGAAAGCATCCCCATTCCAATAATTTAATCTAATTAAGTGCTTCAGAAACAGACAAGTATACAATAAAGACTCTTGAGAGGATGTGCAAAGCAAGGATCTAAGGAAGCTTTAGAAGGAAAAAAAGAAGGACAGGAAGCTATTTATTTTTAATTATCATTAATAGTAATTCATAATAATTCATAAATAGAGAAATAACATATTATTAAATATATAAATTGGCTAGCGAGTTTTAGTATTTTCTCTGAGTAATATTCCTGCTTCAAAATACTTTTAGCGTAATAAAAAAAAACTAATTATAAGAAGCTTTTAAAAATTCTAATTAACTTCTGCTAAATAATATCTATCAAATAATATCATCCCGATTATTAAATTTATAATCGGGTTAAATGATTTAAGTGTTTTCAATCAGAAATATCCCAGTCTTAAAGTACTTTTGACGAAATGAGCTAATTTGTTCATTCTTACGCGAAGATCTTAAGAACGCAAAGGTTTTTCTTCTTCAGATAAATAGGGATGAGAATCTCTCCATTCCAACAATTTAATCTAATTAAGTGCTGAGAAGCAGACAAGTATTCAATAAAGATTCTAGAGAGAATGTGCAAATAAGGATCGCAGGAAGCCTTTAGTATGATAGAAGGAAGGGCAAGAAGCTATTTATTTTTAAACGTTAAAATTTCTATTAATTCATCATTATACTAAACTTTAAAATCACCAGTACTAACTCGTAGTTCTGATATGACATCTTATTGGGATATTTTATTATATTTTATGTTTTATGGATACTGTGGTGTTATGAAGATTTAAAATTTGGAGCCTTTAATGTCATATTTGAATTTGTCATTAAATTTTATCTTACTATACTGTTTGTCCTATTATTCAGCTAAGTAGCTAAGGAGTTATGACTTTTTAAAATTTTGAACCCATAATGTCAAATTTGTTTTTACCACTAGAATCGTAAACAGCAGTCAGTTTTATTGCTATTAAATATGCATAGTCCAATTTAAACGATTTGAACCATAAATTTGCTTAAAAGAGAGGTTAAATATCAGTATCACGCGAAAATAAATTATATAGGTAAGTTAAAAGTTTTAAATAAAACGTCTGGTGTACTATGTTTATATAAAACTTGAGTGAGGTTTCCAGCGCTTCTAGTGCTAATTGTTGGAAAACAGATCTCAACGCAAAGAGTTTTCTAATCATAGCTCAAAAACTACATAGCGGAATGGAATTATAATTTCGATTTACATATTTAAAGAATGTAGAAATCAATTGATGCTAAAAAATTCAAAGGTTACAATTCAAGTTTGTTTCGAAAAAAATACATTGTTTAAAAAAACAATTTAAAAATTAAACTTTAAATAGAGAAATAACACCTCATTAAGAAGGTCTGGAACACATTTCAAAATAATTATTATTTATTAAGTTGAATTTTTGAAAATGTTTGTGATGGTTTACCATATCATTTGTAAAGAAAATTTCGTGATAAAGCTTCTTTTAATTAAAAAAATATTTTAAATTTATTAAAGAAGTAGGGTTTTAATTACCCTACTCATCATTATAACTCGAAATGTTAATAATATAATCTCATTTTTTTTCATTTAAATAAACACAAATGTAAAAGCTTTAATTTTAATTCAGCATTTTTTAAAATTATTAATTTAAATAAAATTAAAAAATAAAAAATAAAATAAAGTAAAAAATAAATGATGTAACTTTTTAAAAAAAAATCATATTTTTAGAAAATAAATATTTTTTTTTCAAATGTGCTGAATTAAAATTAAAGTAAAATAACTGAAAAATATATCTTCCAAGTTTGAACCATTTATCTTTAACGGTTCTTGACTTATAATAATTTAAATAGGATAAATGGTTAAAAAAACATCATGATGAAAAACGCATTTTCTCAAGAAGTCGTTTTTATAACATACATTGCTTAAAAAGCAAATTTTGAATAATAATAATAATAATAATAATATTTTCTATTCCAATTAATATAGAAACACGATTTCAGTGTAATTTTAAGCAGAAAGATACAATAAAATTTTAAATGCAAGAATGATTGTTTTTTAGGAAATTTGAAGATTTTAATGTCTCGGACCCCCTTAAATATTCAAATGGACTAGTTAGTTTTAGTGTTTTTCCCTGGATAATATTGCTTTAAAACACTTGTGGCTTAACAAAATAAGTAATTATAAGAAGCTTTAAGAAAAGCAATTCAAATAATTTTAAATTTATCTATTAAATTTATAAATGGGTTAGTTCACTTAAATATTTCCCATTAGAAATATCCCAAACTTAAAGCACTTTCGACGAAATGAGCTAATTTGTTCATTCTTACGCTGAGACTTTAAGAACGTAAAGTTTGCTAAGACCATTCTTCTTCATATAAATAGGGATGAAAGCATCTCCATTCCAGTAATTCAATCTAATTAAGTGCCAGAGAAGCAGACAAATATTCAATAAAGATTCTTGAGAGGATGTGCAAAGAGGGATAAACTGTTTATTTTTACAAATATAAGTAAAATAGTCTTAATTATGTCTACTATTAATTATACCATAATAATATATACAGTGTGTCCAGCAAATAACACCCTGGTTTCAAAATTAAATTTCTCAAAAACAAAGATCAATAGAATTATGCAGTAAACGGTTTGTTTATTAGGTAAGCTGTAAAAATCTTATACAAAAGTTTCGAACGGTAAATATTTTGAAAAGATTGTGTTCTGATTGCAAAGAATGCTTTGATTTGACATTTTTCTTGCTTTAGATTGCTGCCAGAGAATATGTTTTTCGGCTTAAAGTGCCATATTTCATAGTTTTTTTAAATTAAATTTTTGAAATTTCGGAATTCTAAAAATTTACTTCGAAAAATCTTTAAAATATTGCACTGTAAGCTGAAAAATTATTTCTCTGCAGGCAATCTAAAACAAGAAAAATGTCAAATCAAAGCATTATATGCAATCAGAACGCAATTTTTTCAAAATATTCACTGTTTGAAATTTCTGTATAAGATTTTTACAGCTTACCTAATGAAAAAACCGTTTACCGCAAATTACTATCGATCTTTGTTTTTGAGAAATTTAATTTTGAAATCAGGGTGTTATTTGCTAGACACCCTGTAAATATATTAAACAAATGTCAAAATATACATTAAAATATAATTATTTACTTAAAAGACGACATTTCAATAAAACACATTAAAAATACTAAAAATTTGCATGTTTTGTCTTTTTCATTAAGTCATCATCAGAATATATTTTAAAAAAAAAACTGCAAACACAATGCACATGAAAACTCGGGAATAGTCATCAAATAAAAAATCAACGTAAAATAATAAGGGTAGCCTCCCAGGAGTTTATATGATTCCATTTATTAGAAAGGAGGCGGAAGGTAGGATCAGAAATCACTATATAGGTATAACTCAGAGAAAATTCAGCATCAGATGTAAGGAGAATATATGAAGATAAAAAAAATTGTGAATATCATATAACCATAGGTTTAAAAAAATGAAGAAAAATGCATTTTTCAAGAAGTCGTTTCCATAACAACCATTGCTTGAAAACTAGATTTTAAAAGCAAACCAAAACGAGAAAATTAATATTTCCTGTTCCAATTAAGGGTGTATTTCGATTCAAACTGCTTATTTTCCGATTTATTTTTAAATTCATTTTTGCTCTCATACGCATCAAACTGGCAAATTGTCTTATTTAGAAAGTACTCAAAGTGCCGTGATTGTCGATTCTACGATAAATGCAGAAAATATTGCAAAAAAAAAGCAATGAAAAACGGCATTACGAACCGATTTTTCCGAAGCAGGAGATTTGTGAACGAAAAAAGGGATCATACTGAGAAGATAATTGTTTATAAATCAAATTCTAATGAATGGAGCGTAAAATGACATCACACGTCACTTTACATGTCTCTTCAAAAATCCCCTCAGCAAGTTTCATTTTTCTACTTTTAAAAATATGTCTGAAATTGTATCGGAAAATTTCGAGCTGTTGAAGGTAGAAAAATGTTTTTTCGAATACACCCTTAAGATAGAAAAAAGATCTTGATGTTATTTTAAGCAGAAAAAGACAGTAAAATTTTAATGCCTTTTTTTTAAAGGAAATTTGAAGACTTTTATGGATCCCCTTAAATATGTAAAGTAATTAGTTTTGGTGTTTTCCCTGAGTGATTTTGCAGCTTTGGAACACTTTTGGCGTAACAAAATAACAAATTATAAGAAGCTTTAAGAAAAGCAATTCTAAATAACTTTAAATTTTTCTATTAAATTTATAAACGGGTTAGTTCACTTAAGTATTTCCCATTAGAAATATCCTAAACTTAAAGCACTTTCGACGAAATGAGCTAATTTGTTCATTCTTACGCTGAGACTTTAAGAACGTGAAGTTTGCTAAGACCAGATAAATAGGGATGAAAGCATCTCCATTCCAACAATTCAATCTAATTAAGTGCCAGAGAAGCAGACAAGTATCCAGTAAAGATTCTTCAAAGAATGTGCAAAGAAGGGATAAACAGTTTCTTTTTACCCGACTACGGCAAAGCCAAAGGAGGGTTATGATTTTGACAGGCTATGTATGTATGTATGTATGTATGTATGTATGTATGTATGTTCATCTGTTCCCTCGTAACTTCTAAACCACTAATCAGAATTCGACAAATGACATATCATTAGAAGCGTCTTAATTGTCCGCTGGTTATAGGCTATATAGATTTTCACCAAATTCAATGTGGCGCCCTCTAGCGGACAAAATATACAGAGTAAAAAAATAAAGTTAAGCTAGATATGCCGTGTTTGGTATCATTTTAAAGCGCTTCACTTGTACATTTCGAATATATATATATTACTAGCATTTGCTTGTGACTTTACTTGCATTTATGGGCTAATTGCATATAATTCACATCTTTTCGTTCTTAATTTCTTTGGTACTTAGTAATCAGAATAAGACCACTGCAGTGCCATTAGAAGGGTCTTGATCTTGATATTCTGTTGGTTGTGAGCTATAAAGTTTGTCACCAAATTTACTATTATGCCCTCTAGCGGACAAAAAGTATAAAATAAAAATATATGTAATGTGTTTGGTATTACTTGAAAGAGCTTCACCAGTATTTATATGCTTATACATAATTACAAGACTGCTTTGAAGATGTTTAAAAAAAATGAGCGATAAGAGTAAAGCGCGGATCACGGGAACTGTAATGTAGAGCAGCGTGAACGTTAATAGAATAATTTAATGCACTAATGTAAACGACATAAGCTGGGAGTACCTCCACGCGGTGAAGGCGGAAACAGTTTGATAACTGGCTAAAACTCCCATAATAAGTTGCTTAAAAATCCACATGACAGTCAATCGTTAGCAGAATTAGATAGATTAAGAAATCTTCCTAGGTCATCTTAATACATGAAACCTTCAATCTACATTACACATTTACACATTACACTAACGACCTCATCCACTAATCGGTCCATTACCCATTTGCTGCCATCGACGGATATGTGCGTCACTACTACCAAATACTGGAAGCGTCATACGTCAAAAAATAAAGTTAAGATAAATATGCCGTGTTTGGTATCATTCAAAAGCGCTTTACTTGTACATTTTGAATATATCTATATATTACTAGCATTTGCTTGTGACTTTACCTGTATTCATGGGGTACTTTTATACTTTTTCAGCGTAGTTTTTTGTCGTAGTTGGGTTTTAGTTTTTTTACTTTATCTTGTTAATCATTAATATTTTTATTAAGTCGTCATTAAAGTCTAATTGTAAATCGAAATTTGATAAAATTGAAATAAATTGTTATTAAACACAATCGATACAAAAATATACTTTTTTTTCCATAATATTCTAATCAAACTTCGAATTGTTTTTTTTTTTTTTTTTTTTTTTTTCAAGATGGAAGAAAACAAGAGAGAAACTTAAAAGAAAACAAAACAGCTTAAGATTATATGTGAGTAAACTTCCCCATTCTTTGCGCTAATGTTAAACCTTCACTATTTAGACATTAATCACCACGCACTTTCAATCAGACATTTTGTGAAATGTTTGAAGATATATTTGTTGGATTTTTCTAGATCTTTAGGATTATAAAGAATATGATAGACTTCATATTTATAAATATCCATTTGATCAAAAAGACAATTAGGTCAGGGAGGAAGCAACAAAAAATAAACGAAAAATAATATTATATGGGATCCCCGTGTAAAATAAAATGCACGCCATGATCCATCGTTATACTATATGGTTATTGCACAGTAGTGATGGGCGATTCTGGAAATTTTGAGAATCGATTAAAATCGATATCGTATAAAACAATATCGATCATAATAAGAATCGATTTCTCAGTTCTAGAATCGATACTAGAATCGATATTTTGATATTCAGATTCACACAGAGAAGATCCAAATTACTAATTCCAAAACTTAGACAATCTGCCGTAGACATACACTGAAAATAATGGACAAGTTTGCTTGATAACAGAGACAATGTAACAAAAACTAATATAAGTAAAGGAATGGAGCTTAATAAGATTATTTACATTATTTTACAGTACAAACACTAACTATTTACAAAATTCGTAACACTACCCCCTCCTCAAAGACTGCACGTCCCGGGCAGTGCAATCCCTGAGTTAGAGGAGAACACTTAAAATAAATAAACAAATAAATAAATAAATAAATAATAACAATAAAATTTACATAAATAAGAACTAATTACCATTTACATATTTACAAAAAGTGACTTTCATGACCATGGTCTGAAATTCCAGTTTTGAATTTTTAATCACTTTGGCCAAAATAAGGGGCTAGCCGGTTATAATGTACGACCTTGGGTTTGGTGTGTGGCGATTTTCGTATGCGTACGACGACGTCATTCAGCCTGTTGACGACTGTGTAAGGACCGTCCCAGTTTCTTTGTAGTTTTGGCGACAGTCCCTTACGACGTATCGGATTCCACAACCAAACTTTGTCACCTTCGTTGAACTCATGTCCAGTTGCCTTTGTGTCGTACCGTGTCTTCATCTTTTCTGATGCCAGTCCAATTCGGTTCCTCGCTAGACAATGAATCTCCTCAATCCGTGCCTGGAGTTCATCGACATATTCCTCAGGCGATGAAGGAGCATCAGGAGGACGGCCAAACAAAAGATCAGCAGGCAGACGAAGATCACGACCAAAGAGCATTTGAGAAGGGGAGTAACCAGTGGCCTCATGTGTGGCACTCCTGTAGGCAAGCAGGAAAAGAGGCAATTTCTTGTCCCAGTCCTGTTGGTCTCTAGACACCAGGAGAGAGAGGCTATTTAGGATGGTACGATTGAACCGCTCCACCATGCCGTCCGATTGAGGATGTAGAGGTGTAGTTCGAGTTTTGTCCATGCCGAGTAGTCCGCACATTTCCTTAAACACAGCCGAATCAAAGTTTCTTCCTTGATCGGAATGGATTTGAAGAGGAACTCCGTATCTGGAAACCCAGTGTTGAACTAGTATGTCTGCTACGGTTACCGCCTCTTGATTAGGAATGGCATAGGCTTCAGGCCACTTAGTGAAGTAGTCCATGACAACGAGGATGTACTTATTGCCATCAGATGTTCTAGGAAGTGGACCCAGGATGTCTAGAGCAATTCGTTCGAATGGAGCTCCTACATTATAACGTTGCAATCGCCCACGGGTTCGCATCTTAGGACCTTTACGTGCTACACAGGTGTCACAAGTTCGACACCACTTCTCCACGTCACTGCGAACATTATTCCAGTAGAAACGCTCTCGAACCTTTTGCAGGGTCTTCATTACACCAAAATGACCTCCTGTGGGACTACCATGCAGTTCTTGAAGGACCATAGAAATTCTAGACGTAGGGAGTAGTAGTTGCCATCTACATGTCTTTCCATCGTCAGACTCCCATTTTCGGTACAAGATGCCGTTCTTCAAGTGTAAGGAATCCCAGAGAGCCCAATAACGTTTAGTCGTAGGATGGTAATGGGCCATGTCTTGCCAGCTGGGCTTCCTGTTGGACTCCTCTTTCAGCTCTAGAATTGGCTTAATTTCAGGATCAGCAAGTTGATCTTTACGCAGGCTCTCGTCACTCCACGGATCTTGCGATGATGTAGACCCAGTTGTAACTTGTCTTACTATAGGACCTTTGACATTAAATTTCTTCTCAGCCCGGTCGCAGTATCTACAATTCTCTGAGCAGGGTCTTCTTGAGAGAGCATCTGCATTTCCATGTGATGAGCCTTTTCGATGGCGTATCTCCATATCGTACTCTTGAAGCTTTTGTATCCACCTGGCTATCTGGCCTTCAGGGTTCTTAAAATTCAATAGCCAAGTTAGAGAAGCATGATCAGTTCGGATCAGGAACTTTCGACCGTAAAGATAGTGATGAAAGTGGTCTATGGCTTTCACTACAGCAAGAAGCTCTTTTCTTGTTACGCAGTAGTTTCGCTCGGCCTTTGACAAGCACTTGCTGAAATAGGCGATAACACGCTCCTGGCCGTCGATTTCCTGGGACAGTACAGCGCCAATGCTTTCGTTGCTTGCATCCGTATCAAGTATAAACTGTTTATCGATTTGAGGATACGACAGAATTGGAGTGGATGTCAAGGCCTCCTTAAGCTTTTCGAAAGCAGCGTCACATTCCTGTGTCCACATAAATTTTTGATTGGCTTCTGTTAATTTATGAAATGGTCTTGCAATCATCGAGAAGCCCTTGACGAATTTTCTGTAATAGGTGCATAATCCTAGAAAACTTCGAAGCTGGTGAACCTCCGCTGGACGATTCCAATTTTTCACGGCCGATATCTTCTCCGGATCAGTCCTAACTCCTTCCGCCGAAATGATGTGTCCAAGGTAGGCGACTTCATTACGAAACAAACTGCACTTCGAAGGGCTTAACTTCAAATTAGCTTCCTTTAATTTTTGTAGCACCCGCCTGAGGTTGTTCAGATGTTCATCAAAAGATTTTCCTATGATTATGATATCGTCTAAATAAACAAGACATGCCTCATATGACAGTCCCCGAAGAACCGTTTCCATAAGGCGTTCAAAAGTTGCAGGTGCGTTACATAGACCAAAAGGCATTACCTTGAACTGCCATAATCCTTGTCCCGTTGTAAAGGCAGTCTTCTCGCGGTCGTCGGGATGGATCTCTACCTGCCAGTAACCACTCTTCAAGTCTAAAGTCGAGAACCAAGTGTTGCCCGCAAGTGTGTCAAGAGTGTCGTCAATCCTTGGCAGAGGGTAACTATCCTTTTTGGTGACGTCATTCAGTCGGCGGTAGTCTACACAAAATCTTGTAGAACCATCCTTCTTTCTTACTAATACAATGGGAGACGCCCATGGACTTGTTGATGGTTCGATGACGTCATTTTCTTCCATATCTTTAATTAAATTCTGCACCTCTTCTTGCTTGGCAAAAGGTAATCGTCTAGGGTGCTGTTTAATAGGAGAGTGATCTCCCGTGTCAATTCGGTGTTGTGCCATTTTAGTTCGTCCAAAGTCTTCAGATGTCTGGGAAAATAAACTTTCGAATTCTCTAATTAAATTTTCCGCAGCATCTCTCTGGTTTGGATCTAAGTCCGTATTTTGTAACAAATCCTTGACTAAATTATCTGAAGATTTCTGAGAGTGATTGGAATTTTGACTTACGCACGTCACAGGAGCACATGATGCTATCACCTCTCCTTTCTTGATAGTCCTCGTCTTATCACTGATGTTAGCAATTCTGACTGGAATGGTCTTTTTCGAGAGGTCTACTACAGAAGAAGCCACCAATACTCCTGCTTGTGTACTATTGTCTACTGGATAATCTATATGGCCAAATCGGTAATTAGTTTCATTTTTAATTTCAGCTGGAACTAAAAATTCTGTTCTTGGATCTAGATTAATGTCTTCTTTGGCTATTACTATTTGTTTACATTCAATTTTGTTATTTAATCCAAAAAAACTTATTTCTTCAAATTTTGAGATCATTTTGTTATTTTTGAAATCAAGTCTGAAGTCAAACTTTTTCAGAAAATCTAGTCCGATTAAGCAAGGATCTGTTATGTCAGCCACATATGCCGTATGGTAATATTTCGTTCCTCCAAAGTTGATAGTTAAATTGGCCTTTCCATACATGCCAATCTTGTCGCCCGTCACAGTTTGCAGGGTAACGCATGGTGGAGTCCAGATGAGTTTACATTTCAATTTTCGAGCCAAATCTTCTCTTATTATTGTCACATTGGCTCCTGTATCGACAATCATACGGCACTGAATTCCGTTAATAAAGCCTATCACATATAATTCGTTATCACCGCCGCTCATTTTTGATATCTGGAGGATCTTCAGGTGGGGCTTTTCATTCTCTGGCAACCTCCGCCCCGCGAGATGGCCAAAATTTAGTTTCCCTGCTGACTGTTTGAATTTATCTCACGTTCGTGGATTTTGGGGCAATTTCTTCGGAGATGTCCTGTATCACCGCATCCCCAGCACGTGAGATTCTGTCTTCTTGCGCTTGTTCTTCCATATTTTAAAGCTTCAATCTCTTGATTTAATTTCCTAATTTCTTTCAAGAAGTCGATCTCAGTGTCTGAGCTTCTGTTCACCGTTGCCCCTCGGACTGAATGACGATCTCTTCGGCTGGCTTGTGTAGCTGCTTCCAACTTTAAGGCATATAGTAGTGCAGCCTTTAAATCCTGTACATCTGCCATTCGTACCGCTCTCTGCACTTCTGGATCTTTTATTCCGTCTACAAAATATTGCAGCGAGAGCATTTCCCGTACATTTGTTGGACAGTCAATGAATGCTAAATTTGCAAGCCGTTCAATTTCCGTGGCAAACTCTTGAAGGGTTTCACTCGATTTTTGATGGCGGCTCTTCATTTGTATTCTCGTATAATCCTTGAAGAATTTTTCGCCGAATCTCATTTCAAGTGCACAACTTAGAGTCTCAAAATTGAGTTGCGTCATATCGGGCAATGTTTGCAGCACGTCGGCGGCTTCTCCTCTTAAAGATGCTGCCAGTTGACAAGCTTTCACCTCGTCACTCCATTTGTTCGCTTCAGCTACAATAGTGAATTGGGTCTTGTAAACTTGCCAGGAACTCTTTCCATCGTATGTCGACAGCTTAATGTGCACGGGAGAAGCAGGCGGATTCCTAAATTCCTCAAAATTACCACTAGACGCTGAAAGTTTCTTCTCAAGATCTTGTACTTTTTTATTTAGCTTTTCATCTACTTCACCTAGTATTTTCTCTTCAACGTTACTGATTTTCTCTTCAACGTTACTGATTTTCTCTTCAAAGTTACAAACTTCATTCTGAATTTTCTCTTCTACTTCCGCCATTTTCTCTTCTACCGAGCCTATTCTTCTCTCTACCGACGAGAACTTTTCTTCTAAAGTTTTCTTCATTTCTTCTTGGCCTTTATTAATCTTTTCAGTCACATCTTCTTGGCATTTGTCAATTTTATTTGTCAACTGTTCCATTCTTTCTTCGTTTTTATTCATTTTTTTCGCCAACTCTTCTTGGCCTTTATTCATCTTTTCCGCCAACTCTTCTTCGCCTTTATTCATCTTTTCCGCCAACTCTTCTTGGCCTTTATTCATTTTTTCTGCCAACTCTTCTTGGCCTTTATCAATTTTATTTGTCAACTGTTCCATTCTTTCTTCGTTTTTATTCATTTTTTCCGCCAACTCTTCTTGGCCTTTATTCATCTTTACCGCCAACTCTTCTTGGCCTTTCGTCAATTCTGCCTTTATTCCATTAATAGCTTCTAACAGTTCTTTCAGTTGACCGTCCATTGTTCTTGTTTTCGCCATAAGATCCTACTTCTGACACCAAATGTTGTAGCGTATATAGGGTTCTTTTGATCTTATGGTTAGACAACTTCAAACTCTTTTCTCTTAGGAAAGTACAAAATAATTTATTTACAGATCTTCAGAACAACAGAGTCTTCGAAACTCACAAATATTACAAGATATTCCAAAATAACTGTTTAAATCTATCGAACAAGTACAAATATAGGTCGCAGAGACTCTTTATACAATGTCTCAACACTATATCACATTCAAAACAACGTAGATAAAACTCAATACATCAAGCAAACTTGCTTGGACAATCTCTAGTAGCTCACTCAATGACTGACTGGTAAATAATAACAACAACAGCTCGTATCGCTCTCCTTATATATAGTCTCGTAGCATGTGCTAGAAATTTCTAGAAAAACCTGGAAAACCACGGAACAACAAACAATGTATCAGTATATCTAAGGGGGGCTACCAGAGAGGAAAGGGTTACCATCGCCAACAATCGCCAAGTTTGTCGCCAACTTGGCGATATATCGCCAAATTTGGCGACCAAAATTAGTCGCCAAAAGTGACGCCAACCTGGCGATATCTTCATTATTTCGCCAATCTGCCGTAGACATACACTGAAAATAATGGACAAGTTTGCTTGATAACAGAGACAATGTAACAAAAACTAATATAAGTAAAGGAATGGAGCTTAATAAGATTATTTACATTATTTTACAGTACAAACACTAACTATTTACAAAATTCGTGACAATATAGTGTTTAACTTAGTGTTGAATCCATTGGGTGGCCCGCGGGGAACATGCACTCTTTGAAACTATAAAAAGTGCCATGAGCATGTAACTAGGTGAAGAGAGGGGTAGTAACAGAAAAAAACGAGGAGATAAAAGCTTTATAACGATATGTTACATGAGATGGTGTGGAAGAAACAAAAAATATGCCCCCACACAGGGGGGCAAGGTAAATCCCAAACGGACAGAAGGGCGACCCCGGCCCAAACGTATTTTTTGTTGAGGTTTCAAAATATGGATTTATAATAACATAGAACGAGGATTAGACTTTTTTAAAATCACAGTTATAATTTGTATAATATCCTGTAAGTTAAGATTGGTGAGGAGGGGGGGGGGGGTAGGACGGGCGAATATGAAAAAAAAAAATAGTGGCACCCTGAGGGTACCGACAGAAGTGAAACCTTGAACAATTACGTGTGTATTTTTTGAATCGTTAGGATATCTAATGTTGAATCGTCAGGAAATACTTTTAAAAGAATTAAAAAAAAGGTTCGATAATATTAAAGAACACATCAATATCTATTTAAAAAAAAACGCGTGATATTATATGTCCAACTATTGTAGTTAACTCACTATAACTACTTTTTTACATTTTAAAACGCGATAAATACACTAACCAAAATTAGAACATACTATCGATACCTTAATCCTTATCCAAATAAATCATTTTGTATTACTGCCTGTTACAATATCTGTAGATTACTTTTTTAATTATTCAAATCGGACATTCCATTCAAAAGATATTACGAATTTAAAGATGACAATCTAAAGAAATGATAGCGCTGCTGAGTACTCGGTGGCCAATAAGCTTAGGGATTATGTGTGCAATCAAAAGATTGCGGGTTCGAACCCCAGTTTCGCTGATATGTATCAGTTTTGTTTTGTTTTCGAAGAAGTTTGAAAACTTAAAATTTTAACACATTATGGGTCCGTAACGTGACTTGAAATGATGGGAGAAAATGTCTTATGCTAGATTTGTAATGTATGAAGCATAAGCTTTCAATAGACATATTGTATCAAGAAATGAGAACGCCTCCCCCCCCCCCAAAAAAAAAGGTCCTATAGGGAAAATCGGGAAACTTGAATAGCAAAAAGAACGGCGAGAAATGGTTAGCTATACAGAATTTTTCTCCCCTCTGTAACTCCTATACAAGCAGCAATAGCCTTTTAAAGATTGAAATGAAGTGAAGAAATAAGCAAAATTAGGTGAGTGACCGACAGGGGGGGAGGTCCACAGCTCTAGGGGGTACCATGTAGCTTAAACTTTTAAGTTAAAAATGGTAGAGAATTAAATGAGCGAAATTTTAAGGTGTATATTGGGGGAGGGTGCAAGCCTCCCCTCAACATTTTTTTTTGTTTCTTTTGAATAAACAAAAAAATATGCCCCCCGGCGGGGCGCAGATAAACCCCAAACGGGCGGAAGGGCGATCCTTTATTTATCTTTTGTCAAGGATTTAAAATGTGGATCTAAAATAAAACAGACCCAGATTTGGACATTTTCTAAACTGTATGCATATTTCGAACGGCCCTGTAAGTTAAAACTGACGCGGAAGGGGGGAATTAGAAGAGACGAGCGTGAAAAATAAAACATAATAAACTAATACTTCAAATAACTGGACTTCTAAACAAAAATATAGCGATTTAACCTAGTGTCGAATTAATGGTGTGGGGGGTGCAGGGGATACCCCCCCCAAGAAGTTATGAGATTTTAAGCTTTCTAATACACAAATTGCGATTCCACCTCTCTTACAGAGCTGTAAAACATATGATGCCTTTCTCCGGAGTCGCAGAAAAATACCTGCATTCAACACTGATTTAGCCTAGAAAAAAAAAAAAAAAAAAAAAAAAAAAAATCGAAATCGAATCTAAAGATCGAAATCGAATCTAAAGATCGACATCGAATCTAAAGATCGAAATCGAATCTAAAGATCGACATCGAATCTAAAGATCGAAATCGAATCTAAAGACCGATCTTACGGGCAGAATCGATTTTACATTTTTACTTTCTTTTGTAACTTTACAAGAAGAGAGTATTAGATTCGTGAAAAATTTCGACTTCCCGTTTTCGATGGATTTATATATTTTAGAAGGTCTTTAACACGATTTTATGGTTTTTATCTGTCTATGTGTGTGTCTGTCACTCTGCGAGTCTATATATGACAAAAATTTCTGACCGGTCTATCTCAAGAACAAATGTACGGAATTCCACAAAACTTTAGATTTAGTTTGACCTTGATATAAACTGAATCTAATTAGTTTTTGGTGTATATAGCCTAACAGGTGGCGCTGCTATGCTGCATTTTTTGCGATTTGCGCAACAGCTATATCTGAATAACGAATGAACGGATTTTCATCAAATTTCAGATCCAGTTAGTCCTTGACATGAATTGATGTTTTTTTAAATTTATATGTATATCGCTTCTCAGATGGCGCTGCTATGCTGAATTTTTCACAATTTCCACTCAGCGCCATGTGAAAGGGGGGGGGGGCGAAAGGAGTCGGTCGTTCCGAGCACGGAAATTTAAAGGGCGCTAAATTTTTACTTCTAACATCACTTCTAGCCTATCACAAGAAAAAGTTAATAGGGGGGGAGGCTGAATTGGAACTTTGAACCGGGCGCAGTTCTCTTTTCGCACGCCCCTGTTTACATTTTAGCTTTATCTCAAGAACTAATGCACGGACTTTCATAAAAATTTAGATTCAATTAGTCCTTGTGATATTATTTGATGCTAATTATATTTTGGTAGAAATCGCTTAAGAGATGGCGCTGCTATACTGCATTATTCTTAATTAACGCAATATCGCTATCTCAAGAACGAATTTTCATAAAAATTCAGATTCAGTAAATCCCTGACATAGATTAGTGTTATTTAGTTCTTGGTGTAAATTGCCCTACAGGTGGCGCTGATATGCTGCATTTTTTATGGTTTCGCAATAGCTGTATCTCGCGCTTTCATGGATTTTCATCAAAATTCAGATTCAGCTAGTACCTGATAAAAAATGATCTTGATCAATTTTTGGTGTACATCACTCAACAAAAAACGCTACTTTGCACGGGGGGGGGGGGGGGGGTTCTGAGGTTTCTTTAATTCTTCTATCTTAGAAACTAATACACTGAAATTTTGGAATTGGCACATCCGACTATTTTTTCTTCGACTTTTGAAGGAAAATGAAAATTATATTACCTTCAGAAAAATCGATTAAAAATTTTAAAGTATCGATTAAATCGAGTTGGCCGTAGAATCGATTAAATCGATTTAAAAAATCGAAATCGCCCATCACTATTGCACAGTATGTGTATTTATTTTTGTAAAACTCGCACATGTATTCATGGAAATATGCCCATTTTTTATAAAAGTTCAAAAAATTCTTAAATTTTTTTTTTGTTTCTATCATGCAGGTTTTTCTATCAAATTTAAATCCAATTTCAGAAAATTAAAAAAAATTAGTTGAAATAATACTGTGCAATTGGAATTTAGGGTCAGAAGCATAATTATTACCACTTTGTATATTTTCAACATTTAATTTTTTTTTTTTACTTTATTCTATTTGAAAAAGTGGTATTTTTAGTACATAGGAGGTACCTTTGATCCTTTAAGGACACCTCTTTAAAGTTTAAATTCCAATAGATGTTTTTTTTTTTTTAAGTTAAGGCCCCACAATAGTCACAGAAAAATACCCGGGTGATAATGTAAAGTGTATGGGAGCATTCTTTTCAAATATCTCGCTCAAATTTTAATATTTTTACAGGATTTTTTTTGCATAAGATAGCTGAGGACAATCTACAACCGGCCTAGTTTTTACTTTTTTTATTTTGCTTATATATGTTTTATAATATGACGGTTTCAATTTCAGAACCGGTTTTGAAATTTAAAGTATTTTTTTTTAATCTGAAACCAAAATTGAAAAAGAAAAAAACTAGGCCGATTACCCATTAAAATCTCACAGTCACAAAAGTTTGAGGGCAATTAAGACCACTAGTGGGGTAATTATGACCACTATATTTTCTCTTTAAACTTTCCTATACACATTTGTCTGAGGTAACTGTGACCCTTAGAATTCCAAACTAACAAATCTATTGATGAAAATTTTTTAAACTTTTTTTTCAAATTGCTATTCGAATATCAAAAATGCTTCAGATTAGTGATAAAGAATATTAGTCCAAGAGCCGACCGCACAAAACCCTAAGTCATCGAGCCAAAGAAAAAAATCTTTTATTTTATTTAAGAGTAGTAATAGAGGAATCTAATAATCCAAATCTGCCGGAAGCGAAGTGGTGCATAAGGCAAAAATGAATAACACTAGTGGTTGATTCGTAGGATTAGCATTGTGTTTGCCGTACAAACAGAAGTATGAAAACGCGGAAAACTGGGTGCAGGAAAACCATTTTGCACCATTTGACTTGTAGTATTAGCATTGTGTTTTCCTTCATCGAGTTTTCCATGTTTTCATACTTTTGTTTGTACTGCAAACACAATGCTAAACCTACCTGTCAACCACTTGTGGTATCAATTTTTGGCTTATGCTCCACTTTGCTTCCGGCAGACATGGATCATTAGATTCCTTTATTACCTCTGCTACCTCTATTCCTCTATAAAATAAAGTAATTTTTATTGTGCTCGATGACTTAGGTTTTTGTGCGGTCGGCTCTTGTACTATATCAAAAGTGAAAAATATTTTACGAGATCAATATCCAAGTATGAAGCAAAATTTTACTGTACACAGTTTTCTCCAGTATAGAGATGGCCATAATTATCCCTCCTAATCCGAAATGGATTAAATATTTTTTTTAAATATAAGCAGATGAATGAAAAATTTTATAAAACGAATGAAGAAAACAACTTATCTCATTTCTTTATATATACTTTAATCAGAAGGTTTAAATTTCATCAACGCAATTTAAAATAGAGGAATAATATCAAACAAACAAATAAATGCATTAATGGCTTTTAGTGTTTTCCATTGGTATAATATTACTGCCTTGGAATGCTTGCAGCGAAATAAAGTAATTTGTTTAGTCTTTTTAATCTAAGGCTTTAAGAACTGAAAATTGGCTAACTTTCTTCCAAGGACAAATAAGAACTAAAGCTTATCCATTCCTATAATTCGTTTGAATTATAAGATAAGTGATAGAAAAGTAGATAGATATCCAGTAATTGATGAGTAGGCAATAAATAAATGATTTAAATGGAACACAGAATTATAAGAAAATACTTATTAATGATTATACTTAGTATTACTTTACGTGATCATTCGAACTAATGGTAGTTTTAAATTTCCTGGAGTTATAAAGCATAAATATATACTATATTTTAAGATATATATTTTTAACTATATTACTATATATTTAGTAATATGTTATCGGTAAAATATTAATTGAGAAATTGATTAATATTAAAAATATATATGTAATTTACCGATGCTGGGTCTCTTGGTGTCTCACGTTACAACGCAAGTTTGTGTACTCATAAAGACGGTTCCATCTCGAGCTTCTAATTGCAGCCTAACCAACATATAAGGTGGGAAATGCTGAGCTGGGCATCGTTCTCGTAGCTTAAATGGTATATCACTTGGAGCACTATTCCAAGGATTCCGGGTTCGTTCCCTGGCATGGACATTTTTCACTCTGTTGGTTCTACGCTTAGTATAGAAATGTGAAAATTCACGTATTAATTATTCTATGTCATCGTCTTCGGTCCTAAGGCCCCTATTTGAAAACCTCTGTTTTTGCTAAAATGTCTTTTTTTTTTTTTTTTTTTTTTTTTTTTACATCATTTGTTAATGGCTGAATGTTTTTGCAATGAAAGCAAACGAATAAATGCCTGCATCTAAGCTGAATCCCACATAAAATAAATGTTATTTTTATTTAAATTTGCAAAATGCCTAAAAATGTCCAAAAGACAGTATGACCAAAAAAGTGATAAATTTTCATAAGTGGTTAACTTAACCCTTTAAGCGGCCTAGCCGTGTTTTTCCGAAACATAATAATTTAATTCTAAAACTGATTTAACACAAGATTGGTTTTAATGTCGATTTTTTAACTACATAAAGTAAAATATATGTTAGTTATCAGATACAAATCTTAATACTAATACTTTTCATAGTTATTACTTTATGAATCATTAAGTATAAATAAAAAACCTGCAAGATAATTAAAGGGTTAAATCTTTTTCAAGAAATTTTTTGAGCATTTATAAATTATTTACTTGTTTAAAGCTCTTACATATTTGAATGCGTTAATTTAGGTTACTAGTTATTAAATTGATGCTTTAAAATATTTTGTAGTTTTAGATCCATATTTTTGAACATAAATTACAAAGCACCCAAAAGATCAACTTCAAAAAAGATGTTTTTTCTGTCATTTACAATGTCATTTTGTTCGGAAAAATCAATGAATAAGTATTTGTAGTATTATTTTATCTTCGTAACTGAAGAGGTTTTAGCATATATTAAAATACATGCTTCAACAGGAGTTTATTACGGAATATAGTTTTATAAATTTCTTACAAAACAGCAGGTCGAAAAGATTTTAGAAATGCAAAATTTTTTCTGTTTTGTTGACAACAGTAAAGTGCAATTAAAAAGCAATAACAAATATACATGCTAAAAATATTTTACTTAAAACGGATACCAAAGATTCTACTGAAAGTAAAGATTGCAACTGACCCTTAAATTGAGCTAGATAAGACGAAATCAAATTATTAAGGAAGACTAATCCATTTGTTATGTAATTGAATATCAATAAGTATCTGAAATTTTTTTTAATTTAAGAAGTATGAAAGCATGAACTCACTCCCTTAAACTTAAGAAGGCATTGAATTAATACCAATGTAATTTATTCAGAATCACTTCTACACATTTCAAAATGATCAACCTGAAAAAATGAATGGATAAGTGAATTAAAAATGTTATTCATCCCTTTTTAGTACTTTTTTTTTTTTTTTTTTGTCTTTTATAGAAGAAAGTATTGTAATCGGAATTTTCTTCGATTTCCGGTTTTCAGTGGATGTAGACGTTTGAGATCAGAGACCTCAAAAAACATGTTTATGCAAAATGTTTGTCTGTTGTGTGCCGTTATTACATCATCAAAGGGTGCATGGAGATATGCATATAATTTAACCAAATTTTTTGTTCGTGTTTTTAGTAATTTTTCTTTCAATTTTGAAATATTCACCGGGAGGATGTGCTGTAATAGCTACTTTTGTGCCATTTTCAACATTCTACCATCGAGAAATATATGAAGTTATATATAGAATTTAACTATATACCACATTTATGACTTTGATTAGAGCAAGTAAATCCTCTTTGAATTATGAAATATTCCGACAGAAGGAGACGCTGCAATAGTGATTTTTTGAACCATTTTCATAATTGTACCATCGAAGTGTGCCTGAAATTTTACAAAGAATTGAATCAAACTTTATATTTAAGTTTTTGGCTATGGCAAAAAGTTCCTTCTTGAATTTCGAAATATTGCTCCAGCAGGGAATGTTGTAATAGTGACTTTTGTAGGATTTTGTCAATTTTCGATAGTTCGATTGTGCACCGGCGGCCTGTCCAGCGGTAGGAACATTTCCTCCTTCTAAGCCCTGCTGCTCGCAAACAGCATATATACAGTAAAATAAAGAAAAACTATTATATTCGAGATTATGTCGTTTTTACTAGATTAATTGATTAAGGCAGAAACTTAAAATGAAAATCAAAGTTGCTATAGTATTGAAGTATTAAAATTTGTAAAAATACTTTTTGAAATAATCAGATATATGAGATTAATGAAAGATTTAGGATTGGCACATTCTACTAGTTAATATAAACAATGAATGAAAATTTCCTGAAATTGTCAAAATGTAATTGTAAAGAGAGAAATAATATCCACTGAACAAGAAACTAAGTGATTGGATTTTAATGTTTTCAATTAGTGATATTCCCGAATTAATGCACTTAAAGTAAAATGGTTTGTTCACTCTTATCCTAAGACTTTGAGAAAGGGGCTTCAAAGAAGCCTCTCCAATTCAATAACTAAATTTGATTTAAATGTAAATGATTCAGAACCAGTCAACTGTCCAATAATTCTTTAGTAAGATATAAACAATTTTTGCGATGATTTGCAGATAGTAAATTTAAAGAGTAAAATTATTTATTATTTATCATACCAAAACTTGCCCCAAATTATGCATTTCAATATGCGAGTGTTCAAATATTGAATTAATAATAGAAATTCAAATATTATCCTATTATTTAGAATGCATTTTGATTAAGTGAAATTTTCCTAAGTTGGCAAAATAAAATTCTAAATAGAGAAATAATGCTTAAATAAATAAATGGATTAATGAGTTTAACTGTTCTCCGTTAGCAATATAAATGACTTAAAACATTTTCGAAGAAATAAAACACACACTGAATAAATTGAATATGAGAAAAGTAAATTATTTGTTAATATAAATAATAAATTCCTTTTTTTTAATTAAAATGTTGAATAATTCTTTAAAAAGTGCTTAAAATTAAGAAATATATATATATATTTCTAAATGTGTGTGGTCAAGTGAAGAACTAACAGTAATTTTTCATATCTTATCTGTTTTCTTTAAACACATTTTAATTAAAATAAATTTCATTAAATAGACAAATGAAAAAAATCTGAATAAATAAATTATGTCTATTAAATTATTAAAACGCTAATTATTTTTAGTATTTTCTATTACCAAAAACTTCATCCTTAAAACGCTTTTAACGAAACAAACTAAATCCTGTTATTAGATCTAAGCTATTAATCTTTATAGATACGATACAAATTCTTAATTCGCCTTAAAAAAACATTTATTTCAATATGCGTAGGGGGAACTGGGACACATTGATACATGGGGCACATTGATACACTCCCTCTACTGCTCATAGGATCATTACAGGAAGTTTCACAACAGCTCCAAAACGTGTTGCTAGTGCACTTAACTACATTACAGAAAGTCTTGGAATGATTCAGTTGTTTCATGAAACGGGATGGGTGATTTATTGTTTTTGTAGATCAAAAGTAAGTTTGAGTTGTACAATTGAAATTGTTTTATACAACTGTTCTAGTGTTTTCAACCGAAAAGAATACTCTCCTTGGCAAGTAAAACTACTCTTTATCAGTTTCTCCTTCTTTTTTGTTAGATAAATTATGAAGTATTGGATTTGAGACTCATTTTATTCAAAATGGCTGTATGGGGCACATTGATACAGTCTTTGTAGGGGCACATTGATACAACCTAAATCCTTTTCTAGTTCATTTTTTCATTACCTTTTATTATTTTTTTTACAATGCACTCCTTAATCCAACCATTTTTCGCTAAAAATTTCTAATATTAGTTTTTATTGAAGTGAAATAGCTTTAATTTCTTTATATTAGAACATTTTATAGTATTTTTGCAAAGAGAAGATGTACGGACTTACCCAACATATAGTGCTAGTAGAACTAATTAAATAAAAGGACGGCAGCCTGGAAAATCTCAAATTTATATCAATTCTCCAGAGAAAAAAGTATTTTCTGCATGAAAAGTGTTACGTAAGAGAAATAAGCTGCAGAACAGTACAGGATAATTATATTCAAAACAGAATTTTTAATATAATTATCCTTTATTTTCGGTTTATAAACCGATTTATAAACAGAAAACTTGGTAATTTTTCATCTTTCCTAAGAAAGAAGATAATGCTGGGGTTGAAGTACCAGAAGGTTGAAGTTACCACAGCCAACAATCAGACAAGGAACAGCCAGAACAACAGGCCATTATAAATTTCATTTTGATTGCTTTAATATTGCTTACAAATAACGTGTGGGGATTTGAATTTTTATAAATAATAGCCCCACCAGTGGTCGAGAGGTACGGACCTCTCAACTGGTAGACGGCAGGTGCTGGGTTCGAACCCAATCGCGGCTGTCGGCCTAACCGTTCGGAGTTTTCGTGGTTTTCTTCGAACCTTGCGTAAATACGGGTTAGGTTCCCTTAGAAAGACCCCCCACGAAGGGCACTCCCCCCTGGTCCTATATCCCTAGCGTAGATAATCGGACGACAAAAATAAACCAACCAAACCTTTTATAAATAATATAAAATGGTTTGCTAACTATTTTTCTATGAAAAATATGCATTGGTGTTATTTTGTCTCCATTTTTCCCAGACGTATCAAAGTGTATCAATCTGCCCCAAAAATGGAGCACATTGATACAAATTACTTTTTTTTTTTTTTTTTTTTTTTTAATTACATGCAAAAATAATATATAAAACAACGATTGTACATTTTTATAACACACTATACAGGTTTTGCTGACATCACATAGAAAAATAACTTGAAATTTCTGCTTTCTAGACATCAAAAAAATGTTTAGAAAAAAGCTGTATCACTGTGCCCTAGTTCCCCCTAAATTTATAAAATGGCCCTAAAAGAAGTTAAAAAAGTTAAGGTCGAATATTTAACGGAACAGTGATACATTAGCTTTGTTTTACTGATCGCTTATAATACGGAACGTTATTTTTGAGAAAAAACACTTTAATAAGTAGGAGAAAGAAATAGCATACCGGGATCTAATAGTAACAATAGGCAACAGTAGTCATACGTTAGTAACAACAATTGTAGCGTTTTTTCTCTTTGTACCCACAAAAGTTGGAAGAAAGACCGATTGAAAAGTTGGTCGTTCGAAAAATTGGTGAATCCGATAAAATATTTAGAGTGAATCTGTAATTTATTCTTATCATGCGTTTCGTTAAAAATATAATTGTGTTGCCCCACTTTCCAAAAACACAGAGAATAGAACAGGCTATAGCTTTCATTACTAAGGACTTGTTAACCGAAGAGAGGTAATAATGGAATTTTAGGTTTGATATGTGTGTCATATAACTAAAGATGCACATATTGAACATTTGAAAAAAAAACTAAGTTAGTACATATTTATAATGTGTATCTTTTGTTCTGCAAGTTTCGATTGTATTCATTTTGATTTTTTTTCCATGTTTGAGTTTGAATGTGGCAATTTAGTATTAAATTCAATGGTTTAGATATTGTTTTAAAATTAATAGTTATATATATAATATATACATATAGATAGATAAATATAAAGTGTTTTATCATTTTATTTTTATTTTATTTATTTATTTATTATTCTTTATTTATTTCATTTTAGTATCATTATTATTATCCCTTTGTTTCCCTACCTTTTTCTCTTCAACTATTTTGGCATCATTTTTGTCCTCCGCCTGTGTTCTTTCAACTAACGCTATCTGTCGCCCTCTTTGTAGTCTCCACTTTTTTCCTTTCATTTCTGACACCAACCCCTTACGGACATGTATTTGCTACAGCTGATGACGAGTTGTTATTGTTTTAGCTTGAAACGCATCCGTCTTTGTTTTTTATTTTATGCTGATATTTACAAAGCGTATTATTTTAATTTCTAGATTGGTTTACCTTCAATTTCATATATGATTTCTTTTAAATAGTTTAAATTAAGATAGTACAATATAACATTGAAACTTAGACATTCTTTTATAAACACCATGTATTATTACCCATTTCCTTTAAATCGTGTCATTTAAGAAGATTTTGTTTAAAATGACAAAATTTTATTCTGAAGAGAGAAATAATATTCATTAAATAAATGAATAAATGAATTAGTAAATTTTAGCGTTTCCCATTAGTAATATTCATGGATTGAAACATTTTCAACAAAATAAGTTAATCTGCATTTTCCTATTCTAAGATTTTGAGAAAAGAAATATTTATAAGCCTTTTCTTAAGAGGATAAATATGATTCAAAATTTCATTTGCGACAATTCAGTTCAATTATAACATAAGTGGCTGAAAATATTTCTAAAATTTATTAATGGCTGAGTAAGAGATAACTTATCTATCGATGATTTGTAATAAACGTTTAATGGGTACTGGATGAATGATTTATTTTAAATAATTAACTGTTTATTTCATTATCATTAGTATCCAATTGTTATCAAAACTTTTCAAATTTAAAATAAACTAAACTGCAGCACAATGGAATAAAATTTTATAACATATTCTAAGTAAACTTCGAACTGTAAGTGAAAAAGTGAAAGAAAGTGAAAGTTTAATAAGTGAAAGGAAATAGAAATAAAAATCAGATTAAAACAAATACTTTATTTGCAAGTGTAAGTCAACAAAACAATTAAGATTGAATTTTTTAATTTTAAAATTACTTTTTAAAAATTTTCAACAGTGAAATTATGCTTGAAATGATTAAACATTTAATATGTGAATTATCACTTGCTCTATAAGCGTAGAACCAACATTGTGAAAAAAATTTCACAATGTTCATTGTTCATTCACTTGTTCATTCTCAATCACCGCGGTGAGCGGCCCACCCTCGTCGGTGACCCCTACCTAAGTCCCAAACAGAGAGTCCCAAACTCTTGCGCGACAACGCTCTCGCCGGTAGGCGACCACGGATAGCGTCAAAATTGTTTACTTACGACCCGAATACCTTGGACTCTTAATCGGAAAGGAAAAAAAATAAGAGAAATTGTAACTGGACAAATTTAACAGAAAAAGTAGACAAATTAAAGATATTGAAAAACGGTTAGTGGGTAGGTGGGGCTCTGAAACTAGCGATTTTCTCTGCCTACATCCCGAATATATTTGTCTCCTTGTTTTCCACAATTTGATAGCAAGTGATAATTCACATGTTAAATATTCAATAAGTTCAAGTGTAATTTCACTGTTGAAAAATTAATCAAGCTCACCGATACTGGGTTTATTTGTGTCTCTTGTTGCGCCTCAAGATTGTGTTCTCATGAAGATTATTCCATCTTGTGCTGCAGCGCAACCTTACCAATGCACAGGAGTAAGAAGTGCCAAGCTGGGAATTGTCCTCGTAGCTTAAACGGTAGAGTACCCGCAGCGCTATTTTAAGGATTTCGGGTTCAATCCCCGGTTTGGATATTTTTCGCATTGTTAGTTCTACGCTTAGATAGCAAGTGATAATTCACACATCCAATATTCAATACTTTTTTTTTTAAATATATGTTTTTTTTTTTTTTTAACTTCTTCTTTTTTATTTTGTTTATCAGTTTTTTTAGTATTTATTTTTTAATATGCTTTATTTTTTAAAAAATATTTAATTATGAATTTTTTAATATTTAAAAAATGTTTGATCTTTGAATAGTCACATTTTTGCGTAACTGGGTTCTTGAAAGGTGAACTCAATAACTTTAGAAATGTCTGTTGAAAATTTCATTAAAATACACTCATATTTGTATCATCAGTATAAAAAAAAAAAAAAAAAAAAAAAAAAGAGTACCAAATAATGTATCACACGTAAAGAGCGCAACTGTTACTGCTCGTGAGATTACAAAACTTTTTTTTTTTTTTTTGAGGGAGGAGGGGAGGAAGGCGTGTTGTTATTTGAAAACAACACGAAAAAAAAAAAACGGAAACACGAAGGAACGAATGCAATAGTCCCCATCGAGATTGATCAGAAGAAGTTTTAAAAGGGTTCTTTGGAAACCAAGTTCGAAATATTTGGAAGAAAAAGGATAATTTTTGTCGACATTTTGCCGCAGAAAAATGTAGCCAGATGGTGTGGTGCTATCTGTGAAGTACAATGGTGGTTCTAATAAGGTCTACCATTGTTTCTCTGGGTATAGAACTGGAGATTTTATATAGATCCAAGGATTATGAAAAAAAAAAAAAAGATAAGAAAAATACAAAACTATTCTCGAAACAAATATCATTCCCTCTGGACTAAAACTCATTGCTGATAGGTTCATTTTCCAACACTATAACGACCCTAAACGTAGTTCAAAACTGTGCAGAGGCTATTTAAAACAACAAAAGTGAAATGTGCATTAAAAAACATGGTCGAAACTTCAGAGTCCGGAATTCAATCCGATCGAACTTTTAAGAACTTGATAGAAACGTTCGTGATCGTTGCCAGCAGTGTTTACATAAAATGAATGTACCTAAATGTGATGAACCATAAAAATGATAAAAGTTCTTTCTAAAATCCTACCGCAAGAGTCGTATATAAAGATTACATAATTCAGTATCTATATTTCAGAAGTCTTTAAGTAAAAGGACTAAGGTAAGGTCATCTGTATTTCAGCAACATAACACGAAAATCGTTAGTACATTAAAAAACGTATTTTTCTAGGAGAACTTCAGTTGAAACATACATCGTTACTCAGCAAAATTCGATAACAATTCCCAAAAGTGAAGAAAAATGCGGAAAACGAGAACATCATTTCTATTTTACGCTTCAATGCCAAGTAACTCCACCAGCATTTCGGCTTTACTTCGGCATTTAATGTCAGTATCATTCCCTGAAATTGAAATCGGGAACAGACGACGCGTTTTGAACTACAGTTCTTCTACAATTTGTATCGAACTTTAGTGTATGATATTTTTTTATGCATATATTAACGACGAATTTGATCATTCAATTGGACAGTAATTTTCAACAAAAGTCAAGGAATGTCTCCATACGAGCATACTCCGAAAAATCTGAAAAAATTACAGTATGTTCTTTTCATGAGGATATAAAAAAATTTAGGCGGAACCTCCGAACAGCGTCCATGAAAAATAATGAAAATTTCGTTATTTGGCGATTTTTCATCGGTTGACAATGGAATGCAATTTCAAAAAATACTCTTTTTTATGTCAAATACATTTTCAGGAGAAAAAATGTCTCATGTTGAGTTTGCTTAGATAAATTTAATTTAAATAAATTTAGTTTTGTCTATTTTAATTTTTTTAAGTATAATTTTGTTATATCGATATTTATGTGTATTTAACTATCACAATCTGCGATTTAAAACTAAATTCATTATTTAAATTAATTAAAATGGTTTCAAGCGCAAAATCTAATTGAGCATTGTCAGTTCAATTTTATTTCTATGAAAACATCTGACTTTTATTTTTGAATAAGTTTAAATGTATGAAAATAATTTTTTTCAATATGAATTTTTTATATTATATGAAAATATTTTTTCCAGTGATTATTTAAATAACAACAGCAACAAGCAATATATATGTATGTTATACAATGTATATATATATATATATATATATATATATATAACTCTCTCATTGTTTATGTTTTTGTTCATTAAATACCATTTACACGCATTCTAAAAATCCAACAATTTTTCAGTTGCATTCAATTAGATTATGATAAAAATTTTCGGCAGTTAGTTTTTTTCTGCGACTAAAAATTTTTACTTTAGAGCAATAGCAGTTTTTCAGAAATTTTCCATATTTTAGAAAAAAAAATTCTGAAAATAATTCAATTTTTTAATACTCTACCACACACACACAAAAAAAAAAAAAAAAAAAAAAAAAAAAACAGTCATTAAAATTGGTTGGATATTTTTTTAATGAAAACATGTCTTTACTCTCTCATATTTTCTATGGGATTGCATCCAATCTAGTTTTCCCTTAAGGGTGTTCTTAATTGCTCTGCTCAACAAGCGCAAAACGTTTGGACACATTTACAAATTCATTTTTTAACAGAAAGTTGTAAAATTGAAATGCCTGATTAGGGAAGTGATTTCGAATCGAACTTATTTTTCCATTTTATGATCATTAAATTACCTATCCAGTTCTAAGCTACTTCGATGACGTAATCACCCGTTTTTCTCTTGCTTTTCGACCGGTTTTTCTACTTTCGTCGGGAAATGCGCTCAAAAGTGTCAACTTTGAAGGCTTGTTGAGAAAGATTTATTGTGTTTTTAAGAAACAGAAAACTGAGTGCAATTAGACAGTTTCTGAATAACAAAACCTGCTATTTTCATGCATTTCCGAACAAAAGTAAATTAAAGCATGTGTCACAAAGTTGCCCTTTTTGATTTGAAAACACCCTTAAGTAATGTTTAAAAACAAAAATTGCGAATGTTGAATTACTATATTGAAGCATTTCCACATTGTGTTACATTAGTTTTTAATAATTCAGCATTTGAAACATTTTTAAATAGGGAATTGAATAATACCGTAATATATTGCGGGTTCTAATGGATATAAAATAAGTAGCATTAATAAATTGATAAATTCTTATAGAAAAGGCAAATCTAAACTACAAAGTCCGGTGTTAATTGAGGGTAACAATAAAGAGGAAGATTTTACAAAATTAAAAATACTTCTTTTACTACTTGAAAGGTGGTTTTAAGAGGTAAAATTTAAATTTAAAAAGTTTAATATTGAATTGATTGTGATGCCGCCACCAAAATTAAAGAGTTTCCTTAATAAGCAATTTGACTCTATAGGACATACGGATTTTGCAGGAGTTTAAGAAATACCTTATGTTACTGAAATTTGTGACTTAATTTATTACATAGGCATGACTGGGAGAAAGTTTGGAATTAGAAATGGTGAACATGAATCTGATAATAAACTTGGATGTACAAACACTGCTTTATCTGGATTATATTTAAGTTGAGGTTATAAAAATTCTGTTTAAGAAAGCAAATTATGTTTTGTATCAAATTTGTATCGTAAATCCATTATAAGAGAGTTCATTGAAATTTATAAGTGTAAAGGTCTTGTTTGCAATGATGTTGTTTCTTTTATTATTTCTTAATAGTTGATGAATAAATTCCTCGTAGAAAATTTGAATGGCAGAGGCCTTATTGGAAAATAATTTTAGATCATGGTCTATTTTTAATTTAATATTTTATAGCTGAGGTTTTATTTGCATCTCATTGCCGCGAGTCATTTGTATTGATCGTGATACGATTTGTGTTTTATTTTTTATTATGATTATGTTTCTTATCAGAGTTGGAACCGAAACATTTAATATATTTTGCCACACCTTTCTTAAGTAATATAAATTGTTTATTAAGATGTTTATGAAAAGGCAAAGTTCTTAAAATCTTGTGATTTTAAAAATCTAATGGATTTAATAAGCTTTTTATCAGGTGATATGTCAGTGTTTTTCTCTGGTTGAATATTTAATTACACATTTCAAATTATCATTTGTTATTTCTTGTTTATTAATCGTCAAAGTAAAAATGTTTAAATTGCTAAATGATTCATTAGTTAATTATAATGTAGCATTAAAAGAATTTAAAAAACTGATAACAAATAAATTAATATAGCTAAGAAGAAATGATATTCAAAATATGCATGGTCATGCATTGGACATCTCATTTAGGTTTCAAGTACAGTAAATGTGACAAAAATTATTTAAATCTGATAAAGATATATATGGGCCATTTTCAAATTTCGCTTACATATTCTGTCCAACATAAAGAGAAGAAAATTCAAACATAAATTAAAGTTTGATTTCAGATATGCATTAACTAAAGAAGGCTATATTGAATATTTCTAACATGAAAAAGTTTAAAAATCAATAAAAATTTATGAGATATAAAGCTTAGAAATCTAGCTTGGAAAATTTGTTTAGAATCACAATTTTCATTGTGATTCTAAGCAAAAATGCCTGTCCCATTCCAAGCTTTATGTAATTAACTGTACTTTTTTAAAAACTATTTTAACTTTTATAAATAAAAAGGATTAATTATTTTAAATATGAACTGTTTGTGTTCTATAATAAAGAAAAAATTTGTTTACAAGAGATATTTTGTTAAAGAAATTCACAGAAATGTTTTGTCCCTCACTTTCTATCAAATCCGTTAACTTGCGATTATTTTAGTCAAAATGGGTTTCTAATTCTGCTTAAAGTTAGCAGCAAATATTCGGCGATATAGTTAAACTATTCACGCAACTACTACATGTCACATTTTACTCTTCAATTGTGAAGCAATGTAATAGTGGCAAGAATAAGCTTTCATCATAGTTGGTATTTCTTTTCACTATCAAGTCTGTTACTATAAATTTTAATATTAAAATAATGATTCTTGCACTTTTGTAGTTAATTAATGTTTACTAAATAGTTTCAGTAGGTATGTGTATTATTATCTAAGTTAAAAATTATACAAGCTAGCTCATTTCTAATAGTTTTATTTGAAATGTCAAGTCCGTTACTTGTCAAGCCTGTTAGCATATTTGTAAGCGATGAAATGTAAGCTGCTAAGTAAGTTTACTAAATAGTTTTAGAAGGTATGTAAATTATTACCTAAGTTAGAAAATATACAAGCTATTTCATTTTATTAGTTTTATTTGAAATGTCGAGTCCGTTACCATGAAATGTAAGCAAATGGTGACAATGGCCCATATATTTGCTTAGATTACAAATAATAATAATGGATTTTCTTCACTACAAATTAAACAATTAATCCATGTTTTCGATTTATCATTCTGTTGCTTTTAGAACTTTCAATTTTTTTTTCACATTAAAATATTATTCATAATTTACACGTTAAATGCGTTTTACAAAAATTAAAAAATGAATATATTTGCGGCTTTATGACTATCATTATAAAATTGGATTTTTAAAATTAAAAATAAGAACAATGGCTTTTTATCAAAAGAGAAAACTTCTAATAGCCTATAATAACAATAAAAGAAAATATTTTCTCATTTAAACAAATGGCGATTTTTTAATTATTTATCTCTTTCAAATAAACAAAATCCTTTATCGTCCAAAGCTAAATGCATCTTTTTCTTTCTTTTCCCAGAGTACATTGTTATTGTTGTTGTTGATGATGCCAATAATTACGTTTTTATGTTATTAATGATTATTCGCTTGCTCCTTAAAATAAGTAATTACTGAGGCCTTTGAAATGAAAATGAAATTAAAATGATGACAAGGTTAAAATATAATACCAGGGATAATGAAATATTAAAATATAATTCTGCGAAAGTTAATTCCTTTTTTAAATAAACTTAATTGAGTATAACTGAAATGACTATACTTAATTGAATGATATTGGCCATCTTTTAAAAATGGATTACATTAAACTACGTCTTATGATTCAGTGGAACACATAATGACTCAAAACACAAAGTCTCACAGAACGATTTAAAAATGCAGCTTATCCCCTATGCTAGAATAGGAAACTGGTTTTCCAATATTTAAATAAAGCTTATACAGTTGAATGGGGTTGTAGAAAAAATCTTCAACTAGTTGGATATATGAATCCCAAAACTTTCTTCTTGCAAATTTTAACTCTTTTTATCTAATGGTGGCAACTTGAGTACTACTTTTCTGTGGGAAGAAAGAAAAAATACATTGAGGAAAGAGATAGATGGAGCTGCAATATGCCATAAAAATGGTTGCAATATGATGCGAGTTATCGCTCAAATTTCAATACCTTATTCAGACCAAACAAAATAGCATGTGGAACAAAGACCAAATTCTTTCACATTATTCGCGCATTTTTTCTCTAAATGAAAATGATCAACTTATTTTCTATTTGGTTTTATTTCAGCTGTTTAAAAACTGCTATAACAGCAAGTAATATTTCAAGGGAAATTTTTATATTTCCTGGATGAATATACGAATGCAATCTCCGGAAATTTCTAAGTCAGATTTGAGATCCTTTATGAAGTTCAACATGAGATATTTGTGTAAACATGCTTTTTTTTTTTACTTTGTTGTTTTTAAAAAACAAGTACAGAAACAAACTGTATGGAAAGTGACTTAAGATTAAAATTATACAGTTTCAACCCTGATATAGATGCCCTCATCAGTAAACGTCAGGGCCAAAATTTCTCTGTTTATAAAGTTATTTTTGATAATAATTAAACGTTCTTCTAATTACCTTTGTAATTTGTTCGTTGTTTTTATTAACATTCCACTTACAGACACTGGGGTTACAAATTTTTGCTTTTGTTGATAATGTGCATACATCATACATCAATATCCATATTGATAGTACATGCATAAATTACAGCGAAATAACATCGAAAAAACTGGTGATAAGTATAACAATTAAAATAATGTACTTTGTTAAACTCACTATAAAATAAAAAACAATGCAGAAGACGTTTCAAGCTAAAACAATACAGCTCGTCATTAGCTGAAGCAGAAACGTGTCTTTAAGGGCACAAGGTCAAAGATGAAGTAAAAGAAAGAAGTTAGAGATAGAAAAGAGTGCGAAAGGTGGCATTAGTTGAAAGAGCAAATGCGGAAGACGAAAGTGATGTCAAAATAGATGATGTCAGAGTAGAAAAAGATGGTAAAAAGTGGAAATAAAAGTAAACAGAAAAAATAAATGGAAAATAATAATAAATAAAATAAAATAAAGAAATAATAAAGAAAATTAAAAATCTTCAAAAATAATAAAACAATAAGAAGAAATTAATAAAGAAATTAATAAAGTAAAAGTAAATAATTAAATAAAAAATAAAATAAATAAATATAAAATAAAATAAAATAAAAAACAATAAATAAAATGATCTTTTTTAATGAAAATAGACGAGAGACGAGAGAAAGGAATTACAAAAGTAATTATCACGCAGGACAAAGGGGGGTAAATAATGAGAGAGAATATTTACTTATTTTATTTTATTTTGACCCTGTGCCCTTACGGACACTTTGTCTGTTTCATCTGATGACGTGCTGTATTGCTTTAGCTCGAAACATGTCTTGTACTTTTTTTTTATGGTGAATTTTACAAAGAGCCCTATTTTAATTACGCATATATTATATTAGTGGGTCACAAAAAAATTATTCAAAGGTGGATTGCGTACCAATAAAAGCCCCGCCAGTGGCCGAGAGGGTCTGACCCCTCAACTGGTAGACGGCAAGTGCTGGGTTCGAACCCAATCGCGGCCGTCGGCCTAACCGTTCGGAGTTTTCGTGGTTTTCTTCGAACCTTGCGTAAATACGGGTTAGGTTCCCTTAGAAAGACCCCCCACGAAGGGCATCCCTCCCCCTGGGCCTATATCCCTAGCGTAGATAATTGGCCGACACAAAATACACACACACACACACACGCGTACCAATAAAAATTGGAAACCGCTGTTTTAGAATATTTCACATATACATATAAATCGAATGAAGTTTTTTTCTTCTTTTTTTCATTGTCTTATTACACTTGTCTGTATTATCCATCTTATCCTAATAAATAAAAAATCAAGTGTTTGCAAATTAACAAATGTATTTACTGATTGTTTGATTGTTAAATAATTGTACATCACTAGATTAGTTAAATAAAAAACAAATCGTTAATTACTTGCTTTATTAAGCACGTTAACATTCTGAAGTTTGAAAATTAAATTACACTGCGCACAAATGATTTCTATAATAGTAATAATATGATCATAATACAATTTGTAAGTATTTTCCTTCACGGCACGTTTACAATAGAAAGCTATAACAAAAACAGGCATTCCATGAGGCAGAAAATATGCAAGAGTAGACAATCAAATAAAATCATATGCAGCACAGCGATCTCATCCTATTTAATTATTATTAATTGAGAGAAAGAGAGACAACACATTTACACGGTCAATTAACTTAAAAAATGAACGTGTAAAAACGGTTTTTTACATCAATAAATTTAACTAATTGAAAGTCATATAAATGATAATCTGTAAAAAAGAAACACACACACACAAAAGACATTTAGCTCGCTGCTAAGGCGAACCCGCCTTAGCAGCGAGCTTTGAGTTCGCCTTAGCATTGAGCTACGATGCACGTTTTTATTTTTATTCAATAATGTGATTTGTCTTTTACATTTGGTACTTATTTTTAGTACTGATGATGGGACTTTAGAAGTCCCGAAACAGCTGTATGCTTTTTAACATCTACTATTTTTATATAATTTGTGCTTTTTAACGTTGTTTCTTTGTTTTCATATATAAGCACAAAATTACAATCCTCCCTCCTTTCTTGGTACCATAGTTGTTGCATTGTTATGCAACAAATACATCAATACGAAATTTATTATGTGGCAACTTAAAATCATTACCTATCATGGGACATCACTGAATTAATAACGTATAAAACGATTTAGTAAAAGAAAGAAAAGGATTTTTATTAATATATTTTTAAGTTTCATTTGGTTTTCATAAAATTTGAAACAACTAGACAAAAATCTGCAGAGGTTATAAATGACGACCTTAGAAGCCAAGGTGTTAAAAATTCGATTTGGAGTAATTTGAGTTTAAACATAAGTGACATTAAATTTGAAGATCAATAAGAATTGACTGAATTGAAATGGGAAACTGCCACATGTTTCATTTAGGGATTCAATCTCTTAAATGTAAAATAAAAATAAAAATTCTTTAAATTTATAATTAACCAATATTGATTAGTATTCGACAAAAGTAGTTTATCTCTAAAAAGCAGCAAATAATTAGAAAATTACTTATATTTTTTTACCTGGAAAGAAAAAAGCATATTTCCAGGTCGTCTAGGCGCTCTGTTCATTTTCATTTCAATTTTGTCATTTATACTTCTTGGCTTCCATACCTTGAATAATATTGCCGTTGACTATATTCGGTGTAAATCACTCAAAAGGGGATGCTGATACGCTGGATTTTTTACGATTTTCGCAATAGCATTTTCTCCAAAAATAATGCACTGATTTTCACCAAATATCAGATTCAATTAATCATTGACATAAATTGTTTCTGATTAGGTTTTGGATTATATTATACCCAAGAGGTGAAGCTGCTATGCTGCATTTTGTTAGATTTACATGATTCCAGTGATAGTCGTATCCGAACGACTAATGCACGAAATTTCATGTTTTTTTTTAATTCTCATAATAAGCATAGACTGCCTTTAATTTTTCACTGTGATAGCGAATTTGAAGGATTAACATGTATGAATTAGAAGAACATTTTGGGAGGATTGGTATTATTTGATTTGTTTGTTTCGGTTTAAATAATCAAAATGTATGTTTTACTTAAATTTAACATGATTTTCAAAATCTTTTACAATAGGGCATCAATGTCAGTAACGATCAAATATAAAATTATCTCATTTGGTGCAGTCGTGTTAAAACGTGAATGTTACGAATGAAAATGCGTATGTTATATTAAACAGAAACTTTCCGTCTTTCTAGGACTAGAATCTCATGATTTTAGAATACGTGTTTTAGAATAAAAGGAGACACAGGATCTGACAAATCCAAGATAAAGTATGGTTCATATTTGAAATGAAGAAAAAAGTTTAATTTTTCAAGCACCTCCCCCCTCTCCTGATTAAATGTTTCCAAATTAAATATGAAGTTTTTTAATTCACAGGCACAAAAGCCTGAGAGCTTTTGTGCCCGCCCGTTCTGTATGTAAGTATGTATGTACTCATGATAAAATTCTCCGATTTGCTACAAATTTTGGATATAGGTTTTTTGATAAGGCGCTTCCCTGATTAGTTTTGGGAGTTCATCGGGCAAATATAAAGGAGGGAAGGGGGCTAATTTCATGTAGATAAATGGGTTTTTCATGCTGAATTATCGAATTTCATTCAAATTTTTGATATAGGATCATTGTAATGAGGCGCCTCCATGATTAGTTTTGGGTGTTAATCTATTACGTATAAAGGGAGGAGCGGAATAGGGAGTAATCCCTCTTTAATGTAGGTAAATAAATTTTACACGCAGAATTTACCAATAAGCTCCAAATTTTGTCTATAAGATCATTCTGATAAGTCACTTCCCTAATTTGTTTTGAGAATTCATTGCTTAAGTATAAAGGGGGGATCTGGAGGCAACCCCTCTCAGTTTAGGTAAGAGGATTTTTCATGCAGAATTAACCAATTTGCTTTAACTAATAAGAATGTATTTATTAAAATACAACACATTGCTCAGTGGTGCACAAAACAGGAATTTTAATATACATTTGTACAATTAAAATAAATAAAACTATCAACGTTTCGCGCCGTCTTCTGCGGGCGTCTTCAGGAAAATATGATAACGAAAGGGCTAAGCTTGCATCTTGATCGAGAGATAATATTTCTAATAAATAAAATATAAATGAATTAAAATTTTAAAAATGTTGCCTCTTACACGTGAGTAAAAATTAAAATATTGCAACGAAATACTTTTTTTTAAAGATTTTATGATGTTATGCCATATTTTTGATATATGTAGGATAAATTATCATTACATGGTTTATTTTCTCGTGCTATGATTTCGATAGACTCTCTTATTTTACCTTAAACTGGGTTATTGCACGGAACTATGATTTTGGCTTCATCAAAGTTAATACGGCAACGCCAAGTAGAAGCGAGAAAGAGTAGTATTCTGTTTATATTTTTTAATATCTCTGGGATGCTCTTTAATTATAATTAAAAGTTGCCGCGTAGTCATGCCGATGTAGACTTTTTTAACATTATTAGATAAAGTGATGGGAATTTCATAATTACCAGATTTTTGATCTATTGGAATTTTGTAGATCGACAAAAATAATCGACAAAAATAAATATTTTAAATAACTCCTCTTAAAATTTATAATAATAAAAATGAAGTAATACAAGGTTATATTTGATTTTTCTTATATTTAAATAGATTTTTTTCAATCAGTGTAGCATTGCGAATGAACGTAAAAAAGAGAAGGAACATAAAACTGAAATACATCTAAACCTGTCACATTTCATTGAAATTTTTTTTTCACTTGACCCATCATTGAAATTTCCATTGTTTCATTTCATTCGTTACTCAGAATGAATGCATCATTTCATCTGTTATCGTTCAGTGTTTTGTACAATATGAGATTTTCTGAATTAAGTCAGGTTATTTTGGAAAATTGGAATTGTTAAAATAGATATTTAACAAAAAACAAAATGTACTCGTTTTGAGGTAATGTCTCAGCTTAGTAGCTACAAAGCAATTGTCCCAATTTTATAAAACACATGTTTGTATTCTATTTTAATTTGCAGCTTCTTTCTGTATACATTCGCTTCTGTACAGCATGCATAAATAATGTCCCTATTGTCAGATATAAGCGTATCGGCTACAGAGATGCTTTTAGTGGAAAAATTCGGAAGTATCGACTCTATCTCGAAAACTATAAGAGGCAGTGAAAAAAGATCAAATAGAAAAATGTAGAACGTCATTGATTCTGTATGAAATAGTTTTTTGTTGCATATATATAACTTCGTTATAAGACCTAAAATATACATTTTTCGATAATCGATCGATACCTTTAATGCGTCATTAATAACAAATGTAGCATTATTAGACACATGCATATCAATTGACTATCTATATTATAATGAATAAATGTGCGAGAAAATTTTTAAGTGTTAATCATAGTACATTTTCAATTTTTACGCCGTCGAATATAGAAAAAATATATAGTAACAAAAAAGCAATTTGTTACAAAACTACATTGCAAATTGTTTGAAAACTGTACGGTAATTTACTCATTTTTTATGGTTTTTAAAATAATTTTCAAGCATATTTTTTTAATCTATTTTCTACATTTGTGTGTGATGAATTTTATATTGTCTTTATTATATTTATATATATACATATAAATTTTAAAATGAATTAAGAGCTTGAAATTTTCCTAAAATATAAAAGACTAAAAATAAACACAAGGCATCTATATAATTTTGTCTAATTAAATAACTTCAATCCAATAGTGAAGAATATTATGAATCTGATCTATGGTATTTCATTTCATCTTCAGATTTTGAATCGCTGTATTTCAGAATATTTACAAAAGATTACATTTATTCAATTCAAAATATTTTAAATAATTACAGATCTTATCTGACAAATGAGTTTTGAAGTCATCTGGGAATTGTTATTGTCAAGGAACGTGCAGAAACTGGTAAAACCGTGGAAAAGCTGAGAGATTTCAAAATTCTCTCTCAAAAATTAAATAACTCAGGAAAGTTATGTCAGTTTAAAATTTATAATAGTTATGTATTCTTACGTTAAATACTGCTAATGTTTACAATAAATAAAATTATTGATAATTTTACTTAATAATAAATTGTTAATATTGGTTCAAATTAATGATTATGTATAAATGCTTAGTATAAATTAGTAATCCATTATAATATATAAATATAAGTGCTATCCTGGAGCGGATGCATTTAACAAATTTTTGGTTCTTAGATAAAATTCTCGTGAATATACCACTGTTTTAAAGCAAAATAACGAGCTAAATTTACCTGCTTTCTTTGAGATTTAATTGATTGTTAAAATGCAGCAATGCAAATGTTAACACCTGCAAACACCTGTCAATATGTGTTTACAGTTTGCACATGATGATTAATTAATGAAATTCTTTGTCCTAAGCATTTGTTGTACGTTATTACTAGAGATCAATGTAAACTTAGGTTTAGTTTTTGGCTTAAAATCTGAGTTTCGCCAAAACCTTATTTCCAGCGAAAATGCTGCCAAAAATTCGATCGAATCGAAACTATATGCATTTCAAAATTCTCGTTTTTTACTTAGCAAATTTTCAACATTACTCATTGATTTGAGTGGATTTGGCTCGAATAAGGCACTCTTTATTTATGGCTGTGATTTTTACTGATTATAATTATCGATCATAACTGACTCCAGACATGAATGCAAAACACGAAGCAAGCAATGCGTAATAATGGTTAAACTTTGAATATGGTATACACGTGCTCATTAAAAGCTACAGTCTTAAATGTAATAGAAATTTTTAGTGAAACCGCAGGAATTCTTTGAATACTCCTTGAGGCAGTTAGAAGTTGCACTGTTAAAAATTTGACCCATTTGCTGCAGCGTCACTCCACAGCTTTTATAGAATATATCTCCTCATACCTCTTTTATGACCAATGAGAATGCTCCATAACACAGTAAAGTAACCGTTTTCTATAAAAGCGGTGGAGTGACGCTGTAGCAAATGAGTCAAATTTTTTTCAGTGTGGTACAACGATCATTTACAAAAATCATAATGAGAGATAAATCAAGATTGCCTAAATTGTATGCCTAAACCATTTTTAAATTACATAAAATTCGTATAATTTATAAAATCATTCTGTGTCACATTTTATTTTACATGAAAATAAAAAGTTTTGGTAAGAGGCACAAAGAGTAAAGTTGGGCCACACCGACAATTAATTGATAATTATGCATATTCAATAAACACACATAATTAATTAATAATTATGCATATTTATGTTTTTATTAATTACTTTTAAAAATGGGCATTTTCATTTCCATTTTCATTTTCGGTTGAAAATAGAAAGATTTCTGAAATTCGGTTTTGTTTTTTGTTTAGGTCTTGAAAACTGGTTTCGATTGATCCTTCATTATTACACTCAACGTTTGTTTTGTATGTAAAGACAGGATTTTATAATTTGAACTCTCTTCTTGTTAGACTAATGTTACCGAACATTTTAATATAATTAAACCTTAATTATAAATTAATACATTAATTTTAGGACATTTTTTCGTAATCGCGCAAACAGTTAATAAATCGTCAAATATTCACTGTCATTCGTGTAGTTTTTATATATGAATTGAAAGAACAATATATTTAACCATTTCAGGTCTGGTGTACTATTAATAGTACATGTCTTCTAATAGAGAATTATTTTGTTTTAAGAAATATTTTTGTTGCTGTTTATTAATTGCAATGTTAGTATGTTTCTATGTCTTTATGACTTGCATTAATGTTTAAGCATTTAGTAATAATAAAAATAATAATAAACATTTGCTTAATTTTCTTAGCATCGTTTGCGATTCTAATATTTTAAACACATATTTCATTCTTTAAAATTAAAATAAGGGTTATATTTATGAAAAATATTTGCAATAAAGCGCAAAAATATTAGAAGGTTGTGATAACTGTTAATGATTGGTTTAATATAATATTTTCTAAACATGTCTAAAAACTCTTTCTTAGCTTATTGTCACATGAGTTTGAATTGAATAGTACGCAAAACAATAACATTTGTTATGTTTCAGACACTGAAATATTCGTTAAAATTTTAAATTATCCACTTGGATAGCTAGTTTTTATGTTATTAACGAAAAAGTAATTTTTTCTAAACATTGAAAAAAATCGGAAACGAAAGGGTAAATGATACACCAATAAACATTCTTCAAATTATACCAAATCACTGTAAAATTGGATCAATGGAACATTTTAAAGGCTAAAAAGTAGAAAATAAATTATAAATAAAAAATGAAGTTTGTAATATTTAACCCTTTTAAGACCCAATATGATGTATGCCTTGTACGTGTCATGCCGGCTGAAAGTAAAACATGTACTGCAATCACTACCTGTTGATAAAAAAATAATGCTTTACTTTTTCTGCGAATCACAGCGATCGTTTGATTCGGGTTTTTTATTGCATACGACTGAGGAACAAAAATTTAAATGAATGTTTAACCCGAAAGATCATGCGTTTTGGGTCTTAAAGAGTTTAAATAAATACACTTTTATTAATAGTTTAATATTAATTCATAATTATACATTAAGAAATTAATTTAGAAATCCCCAAAAGAAAGTTTAAAAAATGTTTCGTTACATTCATTCCTGTTTCCATGCCTTAAAAAACAGAGCAAGAATATAATAGAGCTGTAATATTTAACAGAAATTCACTTTCTTGAGCTTCCTATACTTAGCAAAATAAATATATAATAAATAAGTACTGGGAAATTTTCATAATCGAGTTCAGTGCCAACGCAGGAATGTATTGTAATGAAAACTTTTGGCAAAAAACATGAATTACAGAAAAAATCAAGTCGGAATGTATTTAAAACAAGTCAAAAATTGTATGCCAAACATGGCAAATGACGCGTGCGTGTATTACAACAAGTTTTGTAAATATACAGATATTGATGTAATAGCTCGTGGACTCTTGTGAAAAAATGCATGCGTAAAAAAATTATTACGATTATATTCATTAAATTCAGTAATACGGAGAATAATATGATTCAGTCTTAAGGCCCCTGTCCTCGCTAGAGGAAACGCTCGCGAGCTAATGCTATTCCTATGGGGAAGCATTTTTCTAATAACTCTTTCGCATTTTGACATTTTTGAATAATTTTTTTTGCATTGGATAGCTGAGATGCATGCCGACAGCGCAATTTTTTTACGTTTCAAATTTTGGTTGCAGATATTTTTTAAAAAAGCACTTTCAGTTTCGAAACCCGTTTTGAAAGTGAAACTAACTTTGTAAAAAATATCTGCAACCAAAATCGAAAAAGTAAAAAAGATGCGCTGTCGACATGCACCTCAGCTATCCAATGCAAAAAAAAATTATTCAAAAATGTCAAAATGCGAAAGAGTTATTAGAAAAATGCTTCCCCATAGGAATAGCATTAGCTCGCGAGCGTTTCCTCGAGCGAGGATAGGGGCCTTAAAAAGGACATAATCACAATGATATAATCATAACCTAGAATCTCGTTAGAAAAATATGGTAAAATTGAAATGAAAATAAGTTTTATGCTTAAGTTTTGATTCGATTTTCATAAAATTTGAAAGGATTTGACAAAATTCTGCGACAATGATACATATCGAATTTCCAGTTTTTCGGTTGGGTTGTTTTCACCCTGTTACATCAGCTGTAATAAGCGGACATACAGGCGACGAACCAGACGACCGACGACTATAAGTGCTACGTATTTATATAATTAAGAAGGAACCTAAAAATAGGTGTGGTTTTCATTATGAACATTGAATAATTATAAAAGAGGAGGGTTTTATTTACAACTATTTATATTTTATTTTAAGGGGGTTAGGGACACATTTCAAAATAAGTTTTATTTACTCATTTAAAATTTTAAAATTTTTTGTAATCGTTATCGATATTATTTGTAAACAGAATTTTCTCATTTTTTAAAAAATCTTATCATAATTTTTTGATAAAATTTCTCATAACTAAAAATTAATCTAAAATTTAAAAATTGTTAAAAGAATTTGGGGTAGTTAAAATTGGTTATAACTCGAAATATTATTTATAAAATATCAATTTTTTTCATTTAAATAAACAGATATAAATAAATTTAACTTTGATTCAGCGTTTTAAAAAATATTAATTTTAAATAAAAATTAAAAATATTTAAAGTGAAAATTTTGAAAAAAATTATGTAAATTATTTTTGTTAACTGATATTTTTTGTAACTATATATACTTTTTAATTTTCTGAATCAAAATTAAAATAAAATAATTGAAAAAGACATGTTCCAAGTTTAAACCATTTACCTTGAACGGTTCTTGAGTAATAACAATTTGAATAGGAGAAATGATGAAAAAAACATCATGAAGAAAAACGCATTTTCAATTGAAGTCGCTTTCATAACAACCATTGAATGAAAGCTATATTTTGAAACAAACCAAAACGTAAACTTTGATATTTTATAGTTTAATTAAGATAGAAATATGATTTAAACGTCATTTTACGAAAAAAATAACAAAGAATTTTAATTTTTTAATGCAATATATTTTTTAGAAAATTTGAAGCTTCTTTTGTATACCGGAACTTTTTAATCGTATTACTACAAAGCATTTTTTTCTTATACACTCTTATTTCAATCGTTTTTACTTTCATTCGTAATTCGTGACTGACGAAGCATTAAATTGAAAAAATCATAAATGATTAAAAAAAAAGAAGGAAAAGAAAGAAAAAAGAACAGAACAGAAAGCAAGAAGTTCAAATAGACTATATGCTCTAACAGTTCCTTTCAAACACCGATTGTCTATTTTAAATGGAAAATTCTTTTAACCTCATTTTACAGTAAAAGGTGCTAAATTAATTGCAGAGGCGTACAGCATGTTAATAAATTAATTAATCAGAAGGAACGCGTTTCAGAATCTTGAGGTTATATTCAAGAGTAGGTTACAGTGTTTTATTGAGTGAACGTGTTATATTGCACTTCATCATATGTTTGAATTGTTTGTTTTCATTTTCTTGAACTATTTGGCGAATTTTTGAAGGAAAGTTAAAGGATGAAATGTAGTTTAATAGTTCATTCAAAACAATCTTTACGTTATTTCTAAGTTATATTTATTACGACATCATTTACAAACAATGTTTAATTTCAAAGAACTTTTTTTTAACTATTAAAAATGAATTGCGAATTCATTAAAAAGTTAAAAACCTAAAACTTATAAAAAATAACTTAGTAAAAATAAAAAATAAAAATTAAACGGATGATTTTACGGAAATTATGCTGGTAATCGGGTCGCCAGTACAACTTACGTTTTTTAACGGGAAAATATCCATAAATTCCAGAAAAATCCTTAAGCAAAACGGAAAATTTTCAGAAATTCGCTGAAATTTTACCTCTAATATTCTTCTATTGCATCTTCATCTGTTGCATCAACATTGTCATATTTGAAATATTTTTTTTTCAATTGGAATCGTAACTTTAAAATTAAGGTTTAGGATCTAATTAAAAATCTAATAAAACTGACTCTTTAAGAACAAATATAAGTTTGCATTAGCAAATTTTAAAAAATGTTTAATAAATCAATTCATAATTTGCTTACTCAGCTGAATTTGGGATGAAAATTACTATTGTTATTATCATTATTAAATATACGAATACAATAAATATTCTGTATTTTTCCCAATACAAATTTGAACAAGTTGGAAATTGCACGTGAAGCGTAGCAAATAAGGTGCGTTCGTACGACAACGAAGTTTTAAAAATATTCAGATTTTGCTGATATAGTAGAGCATAATTCGGATACAGCATAGTAGTCGAAATCTTTGTGTTTCTGTAAATATGCAGGAAGTAATTTTTATTACACTTCAGCAACGTACATCTTATTCATAAAATGTGAAATAGTTGAATATAATTAAAACACGCCCCAAACAATGTTTCCCCGTATAGCATTATGTAGTGGAATACTTTTGTGTGGCCCTGTAATTTAATAATAAAAATTCTTTGCATCACAGATTGTACAGAATGCATATTTTAGTATATACTTAATAGATTCATGCCAATTCTATTATGTTCGAATGAGTGTAACATCATTAAAATGCATTTGAAACTTTTTTCCCATTGATCGTAATGGAATGGAATACGTTTGATTGCCCCTGTAAATGAC